>JARQZK010003654.1:180000-507500 GCA_030704885.1 Cynegetis impunctata
GTCGTATGAAAATATCCCAAACTAGTGCCTTATCTCAAAAATAAAGCAGTTGGATATCGAGGAAAAAATCTAAAAATGCATTATTTCTATATTCTATGGTCTTTTTTCCACGGTGAAACAATATCTTTTTTTCATTAGTTATAAAATGGAAAACTTTGCTTATCCATAGCGATTCGTGAATGTAGTTTTTTTTGACAGTTGTAAAATAATATTATTTACTGTTCAATGCATCTAAGAAGATTTAGACATGAGTTTTACGATACCTTTATTAAATTTTACTAAAATAGGAGAAGACTTTGAATTCACTTTCAAAATATTTTAAAATGGACTTTTTTTCACATAAAGAATTTAATATGTTGAAATTTCCTAATATGAAATCTTGACCATGCGATTTTGAAAGAGAATTCATTGATATATTGCTAATAAATGTTCGATGGAGTTGTCAAATAAATGAAATAGCTTGTTGACATTTTGATATTAGTGAGATATATTTCAATACCAATAAATCATATTAATACCAATAAATCAAGTCATAAATACACACAAATCAGGGTATTTATGGTTATTTTTCCTACCAAGATACCTATTCTCCGTATGGATTTTTATTAGATGAGTAAGTTGAGTTTTTAGATAACCCCTTTACCTTCAATTATTTATGAGACATCACCTACTTATTATCCATATTTCTCGTTTAAGACGAAATACAATTTTAATCATTAATATGATGGTATCGAGTAAGAACCGTAATTTATTCATAAAATAAATCTTTCACAAGCAGTCTGAGTACTTCAAATATTTATAATATTTTGTAGCAAACTTGAAAATTCAAAGTTGTCCACAATAAACAACTTAAGTTTTATTTGTCCTTTGTTATAAACTTAACCATAAATACTCAACCATAAATATTTATACTTCATTTAAATTCTTTGGATATTTATTCACGATAATAAATGGGTTAAAAAATCCAAACTATCGATTCATAGCCATAATTTCAGTGACACAAAGCCCATTGTTCTAATTTTTCGAATATATCACACTATTTTGATCTAACTCTCAAAAGGAAGTAGGTACATGGTTCTATTAAAAAGTGTTATCGGCACAATGAGAAAGAATCCCATTACAATTATCACGTCAATGTGTTACTCTTGATACCAAAACACTTTCTCACATTAATTTCTCTGTACAGTATCGTATGACTGATGTTAAACTTCTCGTCTCTTTATGCGAATCTGTAACGAGATACTAACCTACTCTAGAGCAATAAATGGAAGAAGATAACCAATTTAGCATAATATTCTTACGCATGAAAACTTAGGCAACGCGACGATCTTTTCTTGTGCAACTTGTGAATTTAAAGTAGGCAAACCATTCGAATTGTTTCGGATGGTATATCGGTTGAAATGTCAAGAATAATTGGGGAAAATATACATTGTTTTATTTTATCAAATACTTGAACATTTTTTATGTATTATCTATGAACACTACGTATGTGGAACTTCGTGGGATTATTCTAGCGAATGCGGTGTTAATGTGTAACTGGAAGTGAAACGCAGTACAGCTTTTTCGAATATTCTACCTATAAACAAAATGAAAACACATGTTTTTGAAAGATTTCAGTTGATTTCATCACATTGTGATGGACATTTCGCCTTACCAAGCCTTTTTCGAACTGAAATAAGAAACTGTAGTTCAGAGAAAATGTGTGGCATAATGTAAATAAGACCGCATGATCTAATATAATCTTAATCTACGTACCAAATGATAACCAATTTAGTCCAGTCAATCTATAACAAAAATGAGCAATCAGAGCAGAGTAACTAAAAACAAAAAAAGGGCGTCCCCTGAACAAGAAAAATAAAGTCCCTTCAAATAGGTACTGGTGTCGCTGGGAGAAGGGGGCTCTACATGTTCCATTTTTCATCTTTTCACTTATAACTTGGAATCTTCACCCCCGTGAAATACCCCGAAACTCCTGCGCCAGGCCATATTTTAAATTCAATATTCTGCCGCTGATCTAAGTTATCGAGTACCTACTTAGGTACGCTGGCTAGTATTTGGGAGGTCTTGGGTTCGAACCCCGGGGTCGCCTGTTCTGCCATGAGTTTTTTTCAGAGGCTTCCTCATGGAGTTAGGTAAGTCACTGCTAGCATACTTACAAGGCGAATGCCGGGCCAGTATTAATCCTCTGAACCCTACCCACACTTCCTATCTTCCATAAATATCCCGTCTCACCGATCCTTAATGCACTTGTACATACAAGTGTATCCTCTGATCTGGCTGAAGGAGTTAATCCCAAACTCAAGCTGTCCGCCTCCATGACACATACTAGGGAGGAATGAAACACGTGTGTTTCCTTTTTTGTCTGAGGACTACAACAGGGGTGGTTGTAGGAAGGCAGTCATCCATTGCTCTCCTGTTTGTAGATGTGAAGGTGACTGCCTAAATCGCCCGAATGTCCTCGATGAAAACATCAACCAGGATATTGATGACAAGGTCCTTCAAACAGACTAACCTTTGTGAACGTGTAATAACTATAAAATATCATCACTATATTTATATAGATAATATGATAATAATCACATTTTACTTGTAGCGTGGTAAAATTACACAAAATATCCGTAATATGCAGCAAAAAGTAAAAACCTGTTGGAAATTCAAATTCAGGTAGTTGAAAGAATTGTCTTCAATATGTGAAAATCTTTACAAATGCAGGTGAGCATTTTTCCGGAAAAACTTTGGTTGAAAATTTTTTTATTCATTTTTTCACTCTAATTGTTTGAATAATGAAAATGCAGAAAAATGTTCAAATCAAAAATTGAAGGCAATGCATTTACCTACTAAATTTATCTGAAAAGTTTTCTGATATCTTTATTAGTTTTTGAAATATACCAAATATTCCTAAGAGTATTTTTAAACATCATCAATTTTCAAGCTTTTAATTTTAAGATAGAAAATGAACAATGACATGTAGAAAAAATTATTTCATATGAAATTTGCTACAAATTAAGGTATCTACAAGTACGTGAAAAAAATTTTTTTTTGTAATAATTTTTCAATGAATTATCACCGATTTTCCACATAAATCTCTCCTAAAAAATCGTTTTTTTAACTAATTTTCCATACTAAACATTAAGAAATTAAACAACTTAAGTATCTAACATTGTGTACTTAAAAGATAATGATTTAATCTAAAAAATTTATTTGAAACTTTTTTTTGTAACTAGATTTTCCGAAAATATACGTACGATTTTCCAAATGCTCCCGATGAAATAAGCAAGTTCCAAAAGTTTCATTTGTGGTTTCGATTAGTATTTATGCCGATAAATATTTTTTATTTATAAGGTATTGTTGTTGATTAATTTGTTCAGAATATCCTGGGCTTTTTTTATCATTGAATTTGCTTTTCATGAAAATTCTAGCAATTTTCCACGCAAACCTCCTATAACTATCATATTTTTGTCCAATATTTTTAATCAAAAAATTATAAAAGTTGAAAATATAATTATTTAATGGGCTAAGTATTAAAGACCATGATATAAGTGAATAAATAGGTTTGAAAATTTTTCACTTTTTACATTTTCTTAAAGGTTACACGAAATTTTCCAAAAGCAAGCGTTACTGCTCATAGTCTTTCGGGAGTTTTATACTTCAGGTTCAGAAATTCATTGTGAATAATTGATGATTTTACGACGTAGTTTAATGAGTTAATATGAGTATAGACAAAAAATTTTTACTAAAAATTTAATTTGTTCTGCTTCTACACAGAGTAAGAGCATGCGCGTTGGCTCACAAACCGACGGCGCGTAGAAGCAGCTGCCAACGGCATTGTTACCTGTTCTTTCCCCTTCATTGTATACACCTCTCTCTTTCATACCTGAGGCATAGGTGTGTTCATTTATATCGCGATCACTTCTATATACCGTTATTATTAAACTGGCAAAGATCTGAATAACATAATGAGCACTAAAAAAAGTTATGTTAAGTTTTCTAAAAGACACCTGATTTTAGTACTTATTGTAAATAATTGTCTATTATTTAAAAAATTCAATATATACAGAAAATCTATATAGTATTTTTGAATGTATATACTTCAAAGTATTCATAGTTGAAGTTTCATTGAAATATATTAATTTTGAAAAAAGATATAATCAAATGAAGTTTGGAAAAAACAAGAAAAATTAAGCATGTAAAAAAAAGAGATTTTAAAGAAGCATTTATTTAAAAATTAAAACATTGATCGCTTTGTTTTTGTAACAATAATATTCCATGATCATTTGAAATCTTAAATCCAAAAGGAATTTTCGCTGTGACAATAATTAATTAAATAGGAACTATAATTGTTTATTGACTTTTTATTACTCGTTTTTTTATGAATAAATGGATTTTAGAGTTAGAACATTTATTTTTTCAAACTTGAAAGTATTTTTGATTAAAAGTTCAGATTTTTCTCTACATTTTAGATTGGTTTATTTTTTTTTTCAATGCATTACAACCTCCAAATAATTAACTTTTAAATCGAGCCATTAATAAATTCGGCTCACGGAACGTTCGCGCGCACCGACGAATTAACCTCCGCTGAAATCAATTTATCTCGTAAACTTTGCAATTTACAGAAAAACTTTTCAGACATATTTTGTACATCAATGCATCAGCTACAAATTTCTATTTTGACATTTTTCCGTGTGTTTAATATTTAAACAATTAGAGTGGAAAAACAAAAAAAAAAATTTCACTCTACAATTTTCCGGAAAATTGCTTACCTATTTTTGTAAAGATTCTTTTATATTAAGCACAATCCTTTTGAATACTTAAATTCGAAATTTCTAGAAGTTTTTCTTTTTTGTGAAGCTATATGTGTACTTTGACCACGCTATTGTATCAATTTCAGTATTTTTGTGTACAATGAAAATGAATTCTTTTGAATTAGGCCTTAGAGATTTCATTTACCAGTACCACACCACTTTGAAAACAGTTTACAAAATATATTCTACAGATACATAATTATATAAAAAGATCTCATACATTTGTATAAACTAGATATATGAACATATGTAGAAAAATAGAGCTGTCAAATGGATCCAAACTATCAAGTATTTATTTTAATTGGGAAATCATGTTATACTATGTAAAGTTTAGACGCGTTCAATATAAATTAACGTGTGTTATATATTCTTGTAGGGAATTTAATACTGTACAAGTTTTTGTTGACGATTTTCCCCTGACATTAACGAGTGAGGATCTGAAAGACAAAAATTTACAAAAAGCATGAGTGAAAAATATATTTTTTTTAATTACAACCTTTCCGTAGCCGGTAGCACGTAAACGGTTTATCGCAAAAATTTTCATAACCAAACTTGTAGCAAATTCAATTAGCTTTCATTTTGTACTCAAAAACTTCTTCACTGCAATGCACCGTTTTCAAGTTATAACCGTAAAACTAAAAAATGGAACATTTAGGTAAAGCCCTCTCTCCCCCTCAACGGCACTGGTATTTGAAGGAACTTTATTTTCTCGTTCAGGGGGACCCCCTTTACATATTCCTCCAAAACTTGGAACTAGTATTTTTAGATTCTCTGATTTTCCTATTTTAAGTGGACTAATACGATGCACGACCATAATATTAACTAAATCAACGTAAGAAAATTCAACCCTCTAACTCAATCTGAAAACGCAGTAGACATGAGCAAATCCCCATAAAAATGGCGGCGATTAGAAAAAAAAATTGTTACCAACCAAAGGCACTTCCTCAGTATTTACTCAATCTACGTATAAATTTTCCACCCTCAACTCAATTTGAAGGTGGCTTGGAGGTGCATAAGCCTTCCAAACACCGTATTTTCAACTCCATTTACTCCACGAAAGCCCTAGGAGGTTGAATTTGATAGTTTCAATGTGCATCCCAAAAGACCCCAGAAATTGCACCTAATTTGGTCTAATGGAAGCTGTCGGAGAGCAGACCGAGGGGGCCCGAGCCCCCTCAAAAATGTGTTTGGGGTGGAGCCCCCCAATAATTTGAGAAATTCATGTATTACTGAGCGGTTTGCATTAACTGGACTCACGCAGGTTATTGCAGTTGACCAAGAGTACTTGCTATTAATAAATAGAGGTGGAACAAATTTTGAAAAATCTAGTTTTTCAAAAAGTACCTAGACATTGAGAGACTGCGCTTATACTCGAATATGTTAGCCGATATCGCTAACAAAAACCACTGGTATTAAAAAATATGTGCGATGTAAGAAAGTACATTACACATGAGCCCATAGTTGAAGAAATGTTATGAGAGGTAGTGAAGTGCATCTCAGTGAAGTTTCTCCAAGTAGTTCCAATCACGACAGTACAAGCAGAACGGTCATTTAGGGCATATATCCGATCAACTATGAGACAGAAGCGATTGAACAACTGGGCTGTTCTTCATGACCATCGAGATGAATTGGATATCCAACCAGTCATCAACAACTTAATATTCAGTAATCAGTCAGACGGTCGACATTTGCACCTTTCTAAAGACACTCTAGCCCTAATAATGGTATTTGGAGCAATATTAAAAATCTTTATAAAATAGAGAATTAAATACATACAGAATGTTGAATTTTCTGTTTCGAAATGTTATTACTAGTTTAGTGCTGCATTACTATAGTACTGTCTTAGTTATTTTCAAATACTTGATATTTTTATATTTATTATTTTATAATACTTGATATTGTTTTTATTTAATAAGCCTACAGTTTTATTCCAAGCAAACTTGAATTGGCTATTTCACTTATTAATCAAAGTGCTGTTACTGTGCGACAGCAATATTTTATGTTTCATACTTTTAATGATAGTTTAGGATTTATTTAAATATAATTTCAGTCTTTTCAGAGCTATGTATTCACTGCTCAGTAATAGTCTATGAGCATACTTACTACTGTAAATTAAATTAGCTTTTTACGGAAATACCGTATGTGTTTATGTTTTGTTTCGTTTTTCAAAGCCAAAAAATGTATTAAGCTTGTCGAATTTTCCTGGAGAATCGAGGTTTCGGTGTTCTAATTCAGAAAATTTCCCGGAGCAAGACCAATGGAATGGCCCCCCCCAATATTTTTAATAAGTCGGCGCCTCTGTATATATATATATATATATATATATATATATATATATGTATATATATATATATAATATATATATATATATATATATATATATATATATATATATATATATATATATATATATATATATATATATATATATATATATATATATATATATAAATATATATATATATATATATATATAAAATATATATATATATATATATATATATATATATAAAATATATATATATATATATATATATATATATATATATAATATATATATATATAAACACACATATAAGTGAATATATATATATATTATATATATATATATATATATATATATATATATATATATATATATATATAATATATATATATATATATATATATATATATATATATATATATAAGTACCTATATAGGTATATATCAGTCATCAAATTTGGTCACATAATGAATATTTCCAACTTTATTTACATATGAAGGTCGCCTGAAATCTTCAACGGATCGCAATTAAAATAACTTCAGTATTCCAACTAGGTCAAAATTCAGATGAAATCACGCCTAATTAGCAAATACAATTCTTGAAGAATTCCTCAATGAATTGACTTACCGAGGGGAGACTGAATCTCAACATATCTACCATCGAAAGTATGAGAAAGAGCGAACGCATCCCATTCCACAGAATCAACACTTACCTAAT
Source organism: Cynegetis impunctata (assembly GCA_030704885.1). Lineage (NCBI taxonomy): Eukaryota > Metazoa > Arthropoda > Insecta > Coleoptera > Coccinellidae > Cynegetis > Cynegetis impunctata. The sequence goes on from JARQZK010003654.1 coordinate 187,786, forward strand.
CTCCTATATCATACTCCCACATATAAAAAGCGACTTGAACTACTGATTATCATTCTGTTTTCAACCACCAAAAGTGAGATATCTCAGGGTAGTTTGTGCAGCTTTAACAGTGTCAACTCAACCACTTCAATATGATGTCATACAAGAAAGTGTTCGTTACCCTTTTCTGTGGATTTATGGTTCATCGAGTAGTTAGTGTAAGTTGACATATATTTCTGTGATGAGTGGAAAGATGTGTTCGTGAATTAATGAAAACTACTTAATCACTCACCTAAGGATATTGAGAAAACTGATTGTTTTCTTTGTGTTATTTCACTTATTATGCTAATGTTCTTTTCGGGTTATAAGAAAATTGTGGATAACTTTTCCAAGCTTTTAATGCTTATAATTCAATCGTCATGTGAAAAAAGAAATTCAAATAACTGAAACAAATTTCGATTTCAGTTACATGCACTCTCATAAGAGAAGTAGATCATATTGAAAACCATACGAAGAATTTTATGGTGAGAAGTTCCCTTTAAAACTACTCAATATTATTTCAAATTTCATCCAGTTTTATGAGAAATTTAAAATGTTTCTAACGTTCATTTTTTACCGAGTATTTCAGTAAAAATAACTTACAATTATTATATTCGCACCTAAAAAATTTAAGAACTCTATTTTAAGAGTTTTCAATTAATGTGAAATAAAACTTGTCCTATCTCGAAGATATTGATATTTCTACTTAAAAATATGATACACTATTGAGCAAGTCAAACAGAATCCTCATTGTGTAATTTTTGGGGAAAATCACCAATAATGTTGCGTAGGTGAAAATATGTTGTATGTTGGTTTCATTCAAAACACGATTTTTTCAAATCGCTTAAAAGAGATGCTGTATAGTATCGTACCAAATTCATCTGCAATAAATAACCAAGATTTCTATTGATTCATTTATATTTAATTAATCGATTATGACGTGAGAAATCTAAATGAAGAATTCTCGAGAGACAATCACGTCAAATTTCTCACGGAATAATTCTTTGATATATAGGAAGAATAACTGTTTCTCTGTTCCGATATAGTTTATTGTTTAAATAGAAAATGTGCTAAGTATATGCAATTAAATTTTGGGAAAAAAAAAAGAAATTAGTAAGCTTTTATTTGATTTATTTCAAGGAACGTTGAATTCAATGGTAGTAAATATACAAATTCCATTAATTACCTTAATTTAAAGAGATCTGATTATTGGTATTAGCAATGTTGCTAATTAATGAAAGTACTCCTGGATCTCCGGAGATGCAGTAGATAACGTTATTTAGTCAATGTAATGTTCCATTAATATTTCCTTCCTGAGTATATTATATGTTAGTAGCAACATGAAAACAGATTATTAAATTCCTAACCGATTTATGTATGTGAAATTGTAATGTGTTGGTAATTTCTCAGGCTTGATTTCCTGTCTTTCAAAGAACAAGATTACAAAATTTTCAAAAACTATGTGAAAATGAAAAAATCTAATTATCCCCTTAATGCATGATTTTTTTAAAATTGATAAAGAAAAAGGTACAGTGGGAAAAAGACATATATTTCATCAGAAAAATATTTAAAAAAATAAAGCACAATATTCTTTGTCAAAAAAAAAAGAAAAACTGGTTTGTGCCAAATATGGCACAGCATGCAACATGAACTAAAAATATTTTATACAGCCAATATTTCATCTTCATCTGATATTTTGTCTTCACTTTCATTTTGATTAAAATTATGTTTAACTACTTTTTTTTATGCATAAAATAACTTGGGATCCATATAGGGTTGCCAACCCTCCCGGATTGCACGGTAGACTCCGGTAATAATGGTTATCCTCTTGACCTCCCGGGTTACAATAATTTCTCCAGTTTTTCTGAAATTATACGTAACCGTCGCTGTAACAAAACTATGATCTTTGATGATTATGATTTTATGGTGAAAAACCGTCAAATATTAGATACTGCAAATTGAATATAAATTTAAAATTGATTGACAATTTCTTACACCCCCCCCCCTTAGTGGATTCATAAAATTCTCCCGGGTTAGTCCTGTCGAAAGTTGGCAACCCTAGATCCATAATATATCAGAAAAAGATTTCTTTCACATCTTCTAAATTCATAATCGGCAGATATGGTCAAGTCAGATATACTTTTGAACTGCATAATATTTCATATATGGCACAATATGGTCAAGTCAGATATACTTGAATTACATAATGTTCCATATATGGTACGAAGTGATTTTTAGATGAAAAATGTCAATTATTCAAAAACACGAGTACTTGCCACTATGAGGCAGTTACTAGAAGTATATTTTTCACAAAAACAATTTTTATTGGGTAGAAAGTTACGTGGATGAACTCAAAACTATTACTCAATCTACAATAATACTGACAAGCAGCTGATTCATCGTCACCATTTTGAAAAACGTATATAACTGCGAAATAATTACAGAGAGGGAGCTGTCTCTATGGAAATATGTTTGTATGTGCCAGAAATGATAACTCATGCAAATAAAGTAATATTTCTCTGACGTATGTATTAAAAAGATATAAAACATTGGTTTGTGCCATATTTGGCACATGATGCAACAAGGGGTTAAAAGTATTCAACACTTTCATTAGAGAAAACTTTTTGGAATTCCATGAGTGACTACCGCCACAGTTAGATGGCACTCTAGAATGCATATCTGTCGTATCTCACAGATGTGCCTAATTGACTATAAGTAATGACTTTGGTGACTTTGAATTTGAAAATTAAAGCCTTTTCTATTTTTTTTCTATTTTTGTACATCAATTCCAGATTTGTTTCATATTCAATGTAGGTGAAGGATGGTTCCCATCTTGTCATTCAAATTTCTTTAACAGTTGAAATACTTTTATTTTTTTTTATATAGAAAGATCTTCACTAAATAATTTATAACTTTCAATATGTAAAAGAAGGTAGGTGTTCACGTGTTTGCCTACTTGGGATTTCCCTACATAAGAAATGGCACAAATAAAAAAGTTTTTAATTAGGCAGTTATACCAAACATGTTAGCTATTCATTGGAATTCATTATAAGTTGAAGGGGGTATTTATAAATAAGTATAAATATAAAAATTTGTTTCAATTTTTCTTGAATGAACTGACCTCAAATTTTAAGTTAATAGTCAACTAACTTTTCATATATTTTTGATAGGTTTACTGTTTCGAAGATTTGGAGATTTTTTCTATTCGAGTTTTCCTTATATCATTCGTTGTTCATGATCCTCCGAAAGTATTTATATAAACGTTTAAAAAACTTTTAAAACAAATTAATCAAAATTGATGTTACATAACGCAAGAAATTATAACTGTTAATAAAGTTGAAATTTAATGGAATTGAATTGGTTAATGATATAGTTTTAAATTAGTATCTGTTCCATATTTTTTCATTAACGTTTTTAAAACCATGAAGTGAACTGTGAACCTGCAAAATTATTCTAAATTTCAATTGACATGAATCACCAAAATACTCACGAATAAAATGAATATGGATTTCAATGAAAACGATAAGCAATTACACACCAAATTAAAAAAAGTTGAAATTGCAAACACACATGGAAATTTCCGCATGTATTTCATAGTATACCCAATGGCCTTACAAATATAGTCCTTTTTTAGATTTATCGTTTTTATGTATACTGAAATTCATAAAAATTTACATCTCATATATATATATATATATATATATATATATATATATATATATATATATATATATATATATATATATATATATATATAGATAGGCGGGGGTCCTACAGCCTTTGCCGCATCCCGCATTTCGATCGCCACTTTTCTTTATTTTCCCAATCGTCGTCATATATGAAAATGGAAAAACATTAGAATTTATTTTATTTTGGAATTTTGAAGTTTCCACTGAACACAACTAAATTATTTCTCTATTGTAAACTCGAATGTAACTTATTTCAATACATTATAAAAAAGTGACCACTTCTATGTGAAAACGTTAAGCAAAATATGTTTTCTAAAATAAAAGAACGTTGAAATGTTTGGTATTAGAATAATAATTGTGAACTGCATTATTGATTCAAGATTAATCTAATAACCTATAAAGAATGCTCCTAAATGTACTTCCAACCAACCACCAATATCATACCTACACATATACTCAAAATATTCAGTTTAATGCTAAGAGCTATAGAATAATACAGTGGTCCTATATTTTTCTTCATCTACGTTTAAAATACAATTATAAAGATATGTACCAATAAAATGCATCATTGAAATATTCTGTTTAATTCGCTTTAATTGATCTCAAAGATAGCATATCGCTTGTAAAAAATTATCTAAATTACAATTTTCCGCGAAATGTAATCAACGGAAGTACTAAATACGTTGCCAACTGTCCGTTACGACAAAAACTCTGAAAAGTCAATGGTGTTCGTATCAGGATTCACACATGGCTGCAGATGGTTACGTTTCAGATTTATAAACAAAAAAAGATTCACTGCTTTTTACGAACTATAATGCAGCATTGTTCGATGAACTGATTACAAAATTTCGTTATATCTCACAGAATGTTTTCTTTGGTCGGAGATTTTTCAATGATGCATACATTAAGTTAGGATTACGTATGGCTTCATTTGTTGTAAGTGTTCATCTTACACGTTACATGAATTGCGGCACAATAAAAGATGTCTCGATTTTTATGTAATAGTTGAATGAAAGTTTGTACATTTCATGGTTATCTTTCTTAACTTGATTGTCCTACTGGTCCTGAATATGATATGCACCTACTTTAGAGTTATGACCGGAAGTTTAAAATGAAACTAGAACTTAACCTCCTTATGTAATTATTATAGTAAGGAGTAGGTTAGTTTTTATTTTGCCTTTATGAATAGTTACAAATCCAGCATAACTTTCCTTGAAATCAAACATTAATATTTCTAGTATACATCAAATTTTCAAAGGATACATTCTGTAGAATATTTTTGAGAATAAATTAGCTTCAGAAAATTAATATACATTAAAATTTCCAAAGTATACATTTTGCAGTATATTTTTGTTAATCAATTAGCTTTTGAAATTTATAATCACTTTGACTATGCTATTCATCAGGTAATTTTTCAAATGTGTTTGAAGTATTTTTCCCTCAACAGTGAGGTGCAAAAGTGGTTTTTATATTCGTTTTGTCTTCTGAGTTTTCTTTGAAGTCCTATATGTATATATTGTTATGAACCCTCCTAACAATGAATCTATTGTTCTTCTTAACCCATTTATGTTTGCTCAGGTCAGCATTTATACTAAAAGTATATAAGTCAGAGCAATCCTACGCAGCACCAAGCTAGTTAGTCGAGTATGTTAGGTACGCTGGCTAGTATTTGGGAGGTCTCGGGTTCAAACCCCGGGGCCGACTGGTCTGCCATGAGTTTTTTTCAGAGGTTTTCTCATGGTAATCTAAGTCACTGCTTGCAAACTTATAAGGCGAATGCTGGGCCAGTATTAATCCTCTGAACCCTACCCACACTTCCTATGTTCCATAAATATCCCGTCTCACCTATCCTTAATGCACTTGTACATACAAGTGTATCCTCTGATCTGGCTGAAGGAGTTAATCCCAAACTCAAGCTGCCCGCCTCCCTGACACATACTTCAGGGAGGAATGAAACACGTGTGTTTCCTTTCCTTTTTTTACGCAGCTTTAGTCCAGTAGATTCCTTCGTGCTTTACACGTCGTAATGCCAGTTTGTAGTTCATTATTTACGTCTAATTAATAATGTTAGCCAGTTTTGTTAACCAGTTCTATTTTATTCATCTACGTATAATAAATCATAAATCTATTCAGTATTAATGAATGTCTTATACTTCAATGAATCCAGATCCAATAAAGTGCAATAAATCATAAATAGTGCAACATTCAAATTAAGTCAATCCTAAATAGTACAACGTATTAGTGTGTTAGTTTTCGAGCCTTTCCTGAAATAAAGTGCTCAGCCTAAAAGTTTTACGGAGCCTTTCTTCAATAAAGCTGCCCTGATGTCAGAAGGTTATTGTAACCACCCTGTACAAATGTTGTACTCTGAGCAGTGCCCCAGAGGAAAACAACAATATAATATATATATATATATATATATATATATATATATATATATATATATATATATATATATATATATATATATATATATAAATATATATTATTTTGTTTTGTTGTTGCCCCAGTACATATTGGCATATCCATCTACCCCCATCTCGCCAAATGAGCTGAAATATGTAGTTGTTTCTGAGAAATTAAGAATCTATCAGATTTTTGTTAACTTCACTCAGAATTTTTGAATCTTCAAGCTTTGAGTGGCAATGATGTTCATGAGCTGGAGGCAAAAAATATGCAAATTAATTATTATTATATTTTCGTATACTTTTCAACAAATCAGAACGATCAATTTAGTTTAGTTACGTTGTATAATTTCGATAAGAGCTGATTATACATAGAGTAGCTCTACCAATCGAAAACTAACAAGACCGTCAAATTTTGACGTTTATCAATAACTGTTCAAAAATATTCGATAGTCGATTCGCAGATTTTTACTTAATTTACTTACTCAATAAATAATCGTATCAAATACAATGCGTACTTCAAAATAAATACAGATATACATCTCAAACTTTCTGGATAATTACAAATCGTGTCAGTTTGACAGACTGTCAAACTGACACTGACTCTTTGTAATTATGCAAGAAGTTATCGATGTATAACCTGATTATTTTGAAGTACTTATTGGGATCTGACATGGAGGCGGGGCTTAGGTGATAACGTCAAAACATGGCGTCTCAAAACCAACTTTCAACACGAGTTATATGATAGATTTGAAAGTTTTTTGAGTTCTTCCTATAACAATGTTAGTTTCGAGTGAAAGTGTGAAGCTTTATGTAGGTGAAAATTTACTCCAGCGAAAATACAGAGAAGGTGATAGGTTGGAAAGATGCAAATTCATCATATAATTTGGAAAAAATCAAGAGAATTCAATCGTCAACTTCACTGCTTTTTGTTAATCTATTTTGATTTGATCCAATTTGATATGTAAAATACATAGTCTAAATCAACTGTATTTGTTCAAGTGATTAATTCGAGCTTTTTTATTTCGAAAGTTTATAATCGGCCAGATATGATGGGCAATTATTGATAAATATATTTCGAAACTTTTTATTGATGATTCTTTATCCAACTCAGAACTTTGGACAAAATATATTTAAAATTTCACGAAAAACATTTGTTTAGTAGTATACATGGATGCAATGAGAAATCATCATATAATCAAATGTGGTTTTCATAATAAAACATCATCAATCATAATGTGACTAAAAGATGTAATGATAATGAATATACAAAGAAAAACTTTTTCATTCCGTGTATATTTTTATTATAACTAACTTCAAATTAGTAAGCATCATATACATAAATTTGTTACTCCATCATTTCACTTAATTTTCCATGAATTTGTTATCTTCTAAGATTGGAGAAGACATATTTATCGTACCACATATCACTGTAATCATTTTTTCTAATAATACCAATAACTTTTCAGGCAACACAAATCCAACAATTTTAAATTTTTTGGCTGCAGCATCTGGAGTTTTCATTATCTAATAATGGGAACTTATCTGAGTTTCAATCATAGGACAATCACCTGAAAGAATTTAATTTTCTTCTGTAAAAGAACACACTGTCATTCTCGGAGTTGTGTGATTCTTTTTCAGATTGATTTTCCATAACTTCAATAATCAATCTTTTTCTTTTCTCCAAACCGGAAACCGATGAAAGCTTATACTTGCATTTTTATATGCTTTAGAATTACAATTTTTCACACCACAACACTCTCTAAACTTGCTGATTCTACGTTTTGCAAAATTAACACTTTCCATTATTCACCTTTTGCGACCTCATTGTAAGAAATCGAAAACTTGTCATGCAACTGCAAATGTTGACGTTGGAAATAAAAACTTCATGCATCTGGCCGTCAGACTTCACCAGCTGACATGTCAGATCCCAATAGTATTACTACTGAACATATCCAAAATTCATCATTCTAGGGCTTTTTGCAGAGTACATGTACCTTATGAGTTTTTTGAAAATTTTGCATCACCAAACCCACACCAAATCAAGTTAGAGGGTAAAAATGTATATGTACGTGGCTCAACCGCCAGTATTTTCTGTCGAAATTTCTTGTTTTCTCGTGGTTCAAACTTGACTTAGCAGGTTAATAGTTTGTATATAAAAAAGAACAATTATTATGATGACATACAATTTTTGTGTCACGCGTTTTCATTTTAGAAATCAGAAATCTTCCTTCTTCTTCGTAGAAACAGGTGCATTCACTGAAAATTTCAAACAGATTTATCAATAAAGGTTTTGAAAAATAACATTTACTGAAAGAATAACAACTTAATTAATCCTCTAAGTTTAATTTAGTACATCGATTTATTCCTTGCATATATACGCAAACTTTTATTACTTGCAGCAACTTGATGGATATGTTCCTGGGCAGGACTATCCAATCTATAGTGATATCCCTAGAGGATTATCCTTTAGATGCGATCAGAGGCTTCCTGGATACTACAGTGACCCTGAAGCCCAATGCCAGGTAAATTTAGTTCAATTTTTGCTTTGTTTCTATTGATATTTCTTCTTTTTCAATTAAATGTTGATTTATTTTAGAGGTTGTTGAATTTAAGCTAAATTCATAGTTCTTCCATTAAAATTCAAAGTGTGTCAGTTTATCAATATGAAAAATGAAATATAAGAAACAATTCTCTTTTGAATTTTTTGCCATTGAATGAACTCTTTCGATGTTCCAATAATGCATTTACTTGTTTCCTGAAGACGTTTGAGTAACTGATAGTTCATGATGAATAATTTGTTCAGAAATTTTTATATCACTGCCTGAAGAAGCGTGCCTCAGAATGTTATAAAAACTAGAGTAAATCTCTTAAAATTAAGTACTTGCATTCAGTTTCTGATTGATATTGTTTGACATCAATGACCTCCAATAATCCATTAAATTATTCTTCAATTGTTTTTTTAATAACACCTACTTTTCAACTACTTTAATTAACAACTTCAAAATTTAAAAGTTCAGGAGTTATAAGTTGATTTATCCTGTATGTAAAAGATTGTATATAGGTCAGACTGGTAGATAGTTGAAGACAAGATTGAAAGAACACCAACTGTCTTTTTTGAAAAATAAAACGGATTCAACGTTTTCAAATCATTGCCGTGAAAACCACCACCCGTTTTCACAAATAGATAACTTTCAAATTATGCACAAATTACCGAAAGGAACCGAACTTACTTAGAATCATTGGAAATTTCTCCAATCATAATTCAAATGATATCTTGCTGAACGTCCAGATTTACTTGATATATTCTCCTATATTTAGTGTATTCAAACAATAATGATTTTTCTAAGAACATTTTATTGTACCAATTTGAGAAATCCACTCGATTAGGACTTCTTGAAATATGTTCCTCGTGTTTATTATGTACCTACCTGCAAAAATTCTTTCCCACCCATAAGCGCAAATCTATAATTATGTATTCAGTTCTTAACTCCCCCGATGATGGTCTAGTGACCGAAATTGCAATGCCAATTTCATATATTTTTCAAATTATTCTTTTGACTATTTCACTCATTCCATTTTTAGTGAGAAAGTTTCCATAGCTACTCTCGTTTCACAGCGATAAAACATGCAAGCCGGCAAAACTTACTATGTTAGTATTTCATCGACAATATTTTGACATTTCTCACATGAATCGTTATTTCCTTGACTTTCTGAAATGTGACCATATTACTGTTAGACATATTTTCTCGTGAAATAGTCATGTCGAATACCACTCGAGATGAAATTCAAGCAGGTAAAATTTCTCTCTTGTAACATTCAAGTTTGTTGCTTAGGCAATTTCGCGAATGACATCACTCGCCTCACGGCTCGTGATTTTGATACAAATTTTCATATTACAAACTTTCATATTACAATCGAGAAATTTTGCCGGCAAAATTTCATCTCTAGTGGTATTATATATGATAATAAACGTAGTAAATTCAAGTTTTGTTTTTTTCGTCATGTTAAATTATCACGCAGTAACGATGGATTCCATCAACTATTATCGATAAATTACTTTCTTCTGGATTTTGGAAGTTTATTTCACATAAAGTGAACAAGCAAAATTCTTCAATAAATCAATAATTATCGAATAACTTTCCAAGGGTGCTGGTTATATGCGTTCTTCGGCGCGAAATCTGCATCCACAATTCAACAGTGAATTATACAAAACGTCAAACCACCCCTACTCAAAATCCACATATAACTGTTTCGATCTTATTAGATCTCTTCAGTGCAGCTTATTTGACTCGAAGGGAATTAACATATTTCTAATTGTTCCCAGAATTTTACATGTTCACTTTATGTAATATTTATGAAACTGACTATAGTCGACTTCATATTATATTTTTCATGATTTGATTATTCTAAGATTGCCTGTTGTACATTCTTCAGGTGTGGCACTGGTGCTTACCAAGTGGACAACAATTCAGTTTCCTCTGCCCCAACGGTACTATTTTCAACCAAATTGCCAGAGTATGTGACTGGTGGTTCAACGTTGACTGTGCTGCAACTCCAAATTTCTACGGAATCAACGAAGACCTCTACAGAGTACCGGAGTACAACCAGAACAGAAATCAGCCCCAGCAATAACAAATAATGATGAACTGATATACCAATTTTCACCTAGCTAATTTTTCCAAAGAATTTATAGCCAAGTTACAGAAAACTCATGAGTGATATTAAATTGTTCTTCGTTTTTATTTAAACATATTTTTTCAGTTAATTTTTAATGATTCAGTCGGTTTTTTCAAAGTAGCCATTTCAATTTTACATGTTTTCGTTTTCATTGATTCACAATACCTCACGTCATTATAAAATTGAATGTAGGTGTATATAACATTTTCATTTATTTATTTTTCATTGTATTCCCTAACTGGGACTTATTTTTGTAAACAGAAATATTTTTGTAACTAAATTATGTATATAATAAATAAATATATTTAAAATTAATTATTTACATTCAACAAGAAAGAAATAAGTATTTCCCCTATATTTAAATAAATAATAAGTTATAAATAGTTGATAGAATCCGTCGTTACTACGTGATAATTCAACATGATGAACAAAACTAAATTTGAATTTACTACGTTTATTATCACAATGTAATAATAAACGTAGTAAATTCAAATTTAGTTTTGTTCATCAATAAGTTATAATATAAGAACTATTCTTGAATTGGACTTAAAGAAACAATCAATAATATATGGAAATACAATATATTTTTTGATGCTGAATTTGAGGAAATATTTGGAATTTTCTCAAAAACAAATAGATTCAAGATATTCCTGAATTTTTATTTTGTTTCAATTTGTGAGTAACTAGTTTATTTAAAATAGGTATTTCATTCGAGTCGCTTAGATATTCAAGATTGTGGAGGCAATTGAGACTAAGTCAGTATAGCTTAGTATCCTTTTTCCTTCCGATGTTATAATCAAAAGTATCTTTTGCAAAATCTCGATCAAATTTGAGTTGGTGAAGATGTTTCATTGTATATAGATGAACAGAAAATTTTTATTTTTTATTCATTTATTTATTGAAGAAAAAATCCGCTCATCATAGCAGAATATGTAATCATAGAGTTACAAAAGAAAAATATAATGATTTCTATGAAACTAAGAATTCAGTATTCTATTTCACGAATGAATTTTTATACTTATAGAATAAAATACTCATCTTGATGATCAATAAACTGCCGAAATGTAGAACAAACTAGTTATTATCATCGTTCTTTCAGTTCTTATTTCCTTTATATATATATATATATATATATATATATATATATATATATATATATATATATATATATATATATATATATATATATATATATATATATATTTGAATTCTTGATTTTTACCTGTTTATCGTATTCATTCCAAGAGATATCAATTATTGGTATAACAGGTTTATTTCAAACATTACATTTTAAAATTGAAATTCATTGGACGTTTAGATGGTGTTTCCATCTTCATCAGCAGAATATTCGTCGGTAGTTGTCACAATACTGACAAGTATTATAAGTACAAGTATACTGACAGTATTGTGACAACTACCGACGAATATTCTGCTGATGAAGATGGAAACTCCATTGAAACGTCCAATGAATTTCAATTTTAAAATGTAATGTTTGAAATAAACCTGTTATACCAATAATTGATATCTCTTGGAATATATGTATATATATATATATATATATATATATATATATATATATATATATATATATATATATATATATATATTTATATATATATATATATATATATATATATATATATATATTTATATATATATATATATATATATATATATATATATATATATATATATATATATATATATTCATATATATAAAAGAAAAGGAAATACCAAGCGTTTTATTTTTTGCTAAAGTAAGTTTCAAAAAGGCGGGCGCTTTAGTTACCTATATGCATGAACTTCAGCCACATCAAGGAATGCAAACAAGTGTGGGAGAGAAAAGGTGAGAGGATGAATACTGGCCCAGCAGTGTTGTTCCAGAGTCGTTTTTTTTTGGTGCGTTATTTGTCAGATGAAAAGTGCACTTTAGATGTCAATGGTGCACCACAGAACACAAACCATAGAGCAATGAATAATATGAAAATATTTCAGATCATAGACAAATAATTAGGTTATTTATCTATGATTCAGACGGTGAAGGCGACATTATATTTATATTAGACTAATTTAATATATATACACAACGAACAAATATATATTTCAACGAACATGGAACAGAAATAAAAAGTAAAAAAAAATAAAATGCAACAAAACTTCTACTCGGAATAATTTTGATTTATCACATTAATCAGACATTTCGGTTCTAAAAAACCTATAACTTAAAAGTATTTTATCAGGTCTCCATTCCCCCGTAAGATGGAAGAAGAAGTTTTTATTAAGAGTCGATTTCGGAGGACAGTTTCGCTATTATTTAATTCGGTAATCATTACATTTGGAAACATATGAACCCCAAAGAATTTTTCGTGTTTGCTACATTACACTAGAAATCCGTAAGGTCCATATTCGAAGTAAATTATGGTATGCTAATTTCTGACAAAAGCTGCCACTCAATATTAGCAGCCTCAATATCAATCTCTATATTTGGAAAAAAAATTTTGAATTCACTTTTGAATTTATTTCACCCTTCAATGCTATTTCTGGTGTAAAATTTGGAGCAAATTTAAGGTGGGGATCATTAAAATTAAATCGAGATCTTAATTGTTCACAGAACTCAATATAAAAATTAAGAGCTCTCGATCTGAAGTTTTTAAAACGTTCTGGCTCATCTGGCCTCAATTTCATCAGTACATCTGCTTTAGCACCCACATACAACCGTAGATATAATAACCTAACAAGTTATAATTTCTATGCAAATGATGACTGATGACATTTGTCGGTTTGACACTAATTCACAGATATTAAATATTTTCTTCTACTTCATATCACTGATTTTATATTTCTTCATCTTTGAGTACAATCTATTATATTGTTGGTATAAAGTTTCAAGGCAAATGAAAAGGTGCACTTTCTGAAGAAAATAAGTAAAGTGGTGCTGCAGTGCACTCTTAGTTCAAAAAGGGCGTCAAAGTGTACAATTGTGCAGCCATGAACAACACTGTGGCCCAGTATCCGCTAACTAACTGGATGTAATTTCGGAATATTATTACATTTCATCTTCATTCTAATATAAGAAAATTTGAATTGTATCGAGTACCAAGTGACATCTATTATCGAAAAGCTACATCTCAAAGTATCTTTAGTATGTTTCAAGTATTCTTCTAGGTATGTTCAGTATTCAGATGAGGTATCTATAACACCTTTCTCTCAATTCCATGAGTGCTTCCTTCGTCTAATTGAACATTTATTTTCATGAAATCGAAATAAGATGTCTCGTTTCACATTTGAAAGAGTTTTCTAGAATTTAAAATATATTATGTGTCGAAAATTTGTTATTGAGATGTATCCAGGATAGTTTTCCCTAAAATAATTGTAATTCGTCCTCAGGTCGATGTACAAATTCTGTGAAATTAGTTCAATATAAATCATATCAACAACCGATATCTTAAAGAGTTCAGAAGTTTCAATATGAGATATCAGAGACAGTATTTTCAGTGTACCTAAATGGCAGTAATGATAATAAATAATCAATTTTTCTTTTATTTTCAATCCAGCTTTAGCTATTCATCGATCGAGTCATGCCCAAAAATTATCCGGACTTCGGCGAATAGATTCTTCTCTGAATTGCTTGTACCAAAATTAAGTAAACTTACTGATTAATCTGACTATAGTTGGTAACATTGCTCATTTTGATCTGTCCGAATGAAATATATACCATGGTTTTAGTGAATGTAATTTTTGTTATGAAATCTCCCTTATGCTTTTTTTAATTATTAAAATTACAGAAAATCTGCACTAACTAATACAGAAACTCAGAATTAAAATTTTATTAGCTGTCAGGTGTAAGAACTTAAAACAAAAAATCACCTTGAAAGAGAATGTGAACTCTGAGAAAGTGAATCTAAAGCAATAGATAATCAGCCCTTTTTTTGGTAATTTTTAAATAGATTCTAAAGAATGCGCTATTTATTATTTCAAAGCATTAACCAGTTTGGCAATATTATCAATAAACCAGATATTAAATATCAATTTTCCATATAACAGAAACAAAAATAAAAAAGTGAAAGTTGTTGGATACTTTTAAGGTCAGTCATTGAATATGAGATACATTCATTTTTATTATGTTAGTAAGTCAGCAAATCTATCATTGTAGCAATTTACAGATCTCATATCATAATTGTATTGAATTTTGAAACACCAGCCAAAAATTTGATCAATATGTCTGGAATTTCTAATATATAATAGCGAGATAGAGTAAATTTGTTGGTTTGACTTAACAGCTTTTATATATTTATTATCTACTATTTACGGCACATTTTCCAATCATTGCAACCTATTTCTTATATATATTCGTGCCCATTTTTTTCAAGGGGTTCTCAAAAACCGATGAGTATATTAAGAAATAACGCACGCTTATATTATCCCATTTATTGTATCGAGAAAGCCAATCATGCAACAAATATCTTAATTTGGAGCTATACACGACGAGATTGCGTAATCTACAAGACTCGAAACTCCAAAAGTTTTATGCGTACCAAACAGGTTAGGTAACGTTATATAAACGGTCTGGGATAATTAATTAATAAAACTGCAAGCATCGAGCTGTAATTTTCGTAGCGGAAAATCGACCAATAGTGAGCCATAGAAAGTAGCTTTAGACTTATCGAAACTATTTCAGTCGAGCGGATAATAGATCATGGATCTGATGGAAAGTAGTTACGTCCGCTACGTCAAAATGATGAACAGTTCTATTGAACTATTCTGAAAGCATAGTTGTCTGATGTATCGAATGAAAATTGTTTGGTATATCGTTAATTCATGAAGTGTACGAAGTTCACAATACTTCGTCATTTAGGTATGAAAAAAAATTATCAAACATTTTTCCAAGGGAGTTATATGTATTCCGCTACGGGAAATCTACATTCACAATCCAATGGTGAATTATAGAAAACATCAAGTCACCCCAACTCAAAGTCTGCATACTGCTGGTTCGTTCCATTAGATCTCATCAGTGCAGCTTATTTGACCCGGAGTAAGTTAACAAATTTCTAATTATCAAATCATGAAAAACATACTAGTCGACCATGGTCAATTTCATACATTACATAAAGTGAACAAGGAAAATTCTTAAATAATTTAAAAAATTATCAAACAACTTTCCAAGGAAGCTGGTTATACGTATTCAGCAACGCAAAAACTGCATTCACAATCGAACGGTGAATTATAGAAATTGTCAAGTCACCCCGACTCAAAATCTGCATACAGCTGTTTCGATCTTATTAGATCTCATCAGTGCAGCTTATTTGACTCGGAGTGAATTAACAAATCTCTAATTGTTCCCCAATACAAATCGTGGTCAGTAACAATGGTCGGATAACAATCCAGAGCGCCATCCCACCAAAGATATTGGGAAACAACAATTCACCGCTTAGACTGAAAATGCAGAAATTCGTCGCTCGAACACGTACCTCCTGATATGAAGATATCTACTCTACAACAGTGGTGTATATGATTCCAAGGCACACTAACATAGTGATTTAAAACCTTTGGATATACCCACGAGAGCGCGCTCCGAATATTCTAGTCGCTTAATACGCAAAATACAACAATCAAATCATGAAAAACATACTAGTCGACCATGGTCAATTTCATACATTACATAAAGTGAACAAGAAAAATTCTTTAATAATTTAAAAAATTATCAAACAACTTTCCAAGGAAGCTGGTTATACGTATTCAGCAACGCAAAAACTGCATTCACAATCGAACGGTGAATTATAGAAATTGTCAAGTCACCCCGACTTTGTATTGGGGAACAATTAGAGATTTGTTAATTCACTCCGAGTCAAATAAGCTGCACTGATGAGATCTAATAAGATCGAAACAGCTGTATGCAGATTTTGAGTCGGGGTGACTTGACAATTTCTATAATTCACCGTTCGATTGTGAATGCAGATTTTGCGTTGCTGAATACGTATAACCAGCTTCATTGGAAAGTTGTTTGATAATTTTTTAAATTATTAAAGAATTTTCCTTGTTCACTTTATGTAATTTCTAATTATTCCCAATACAAAATGTAGTCAGACTATTATCTGGAATATTTCCCTCCTGTCAAAAATCCCATGTGAATGGAATGCAATTATCGAACATTACATCATTACAGCAATAATTGTATTGTAGAAAGCGAAAGAGCCCTGCGATATTTCCATCCTGCAAAATCACACAGAAGATAAACGTACGTAAATATAACGAATAAAACCATTGTGATAATGTATTCGGACATCAATTTTCAACCGATGCTCTAGTTCATTGAATCAATGTTTTATTATTGATTGCTTGATGTTCAAGTGATTATATCAATCCCCGAGAGGCATTAATTTCATCACCTGGATTTCAGAACAAAGTACATTCTACTAATGACCACTGTGTATCAGTCAATCAACATCCAGCATGATATTAATGTTTTCTGTACATCAACCGATCAACTGCAGTCATTGAATTAAGGAACTCTGGACATTGACTCAATCACCGATACATTAATTCTAAGCCATGCGCACAATGACTTTCGAACATCGTTCAATGTTCGAAGACGTTAATATAATGTAAAAACACATCGATCTGAGCCTACCGGTTGCACCTTTTGTTTTCATAAATAAAATAGACTAGACTTATATATATGTATATATATATATATATATATATATATATAATATATATATTATATATATATATATATATATTATATATATATATATATATATAAATATAAAGATATATATATATATATATATATAATATATATATATATATATAGATAGATAGATTATATATATATTATATATATATACATAACATTGAAAAACTAATATCTAATTCCATCGAAGTATATACTCTCCTTGAATTTTTGTTATATCTTCACCAATTGCGAACACAAAAGATTGAATTGATGTTTTCTTCGAATTCAAAAAGTATATCCATTCTTCAATTTCTTGTGGTGTTTTTGCAAGATATAAAAATGAGTGCTGTAAGTGAAAATTTTTTGTTATGCATTTTTCCAGTAATATCTTTCTTTACAACTTTGTTGGTGGCTGCTTCATCTCGCCCATCTGGAAATAAAAATATATTATGGTCGAAAATGAAAAAGGTGAATTCCAGATTTTAGAAAACCGATTTTCTTTTTCATTGGGACTCTACTTTTTAATGAAATAAGTATGTTATGAACTTTAAATATGATGTTCACGAAATATGTATCAAATTATTCTGAAGCTGTCATTTGATTTCATAACAAATGAAAAAGTGTTCTCTTTCAACCCTCTGACTAAAACAACCATCAGACATAGAATAATAATATCAAGCTCTTTTTGAACTACTAACATTAGCATCACGGGGTGAACACCATTTACTGAGATATACAATCTATACACTAGCAGATACTTACTTTCCTCGATATTTTCGATTTCCAATGGGCCTAGTAAAAACTCAATCGCCTTGTCTTTGACATTGCTATTGAACAGAAATGCAATGATTTTGGCACTTCTTTTTCACAGTTTTTGAGAAAAAAATTATCATTTTCGTTATTCATGGTTGAGTCCATATCAATCTAGAAGTGAAGTTATAATAGTTAGTTGCAACTACAGCTATATTATATTGAATGTTATAGGTAATACATGGAATTATACAAGATTAAATTAAAAATCATGAAAAATATACTAGTTGACCATGGACAATTTAATATATTACATAAAGAGAACGAGGAAAATTCTTCAATAATTTTTAGAAAAACATACCTACGCCGCAGTTGCAAAGTAGACATTTTATGTCAGAAAGTTTGTATTCTAGCGACGGATTTCTGCATTTTCGATCTCTGCGGTGAATTGTTGGTTTCCAATATCTTTGGTGGAGGGCGCTCTGGGTTGTTATACAGATAGTTGTCCGACCATGATTTATATTGGGGAAAGGTAAATACTGAATATATATGAAGGTGCTTGGAATATTTCGATTTCTACTTCAGATCCAGATCACACTTACAAGTATGGTCACAACCTGCAATAAATTATTATTTTTCAAGATGATGTTGAAATAGTGTAGACCGTCAAATTTTAGTAAATAGTAGATTTTTTGGAAATTCAATTTTCTTTTCGGTAATTTACTGAATTTACAAGGGTATTTAGCAAAACAATGTATGAGCAAGTTCCATTATTGAGCATATCTATTTCTTATAGCAAAATTCATAGTAGTTCGCGAAATGATATAAAAATTGTTCAAAATGGAATATATTTATATATTTTCACTATAAATGCTCGAAATACGCCATGTTTTCATTCTTTCGTCTCTTTCAACACTGTTCAGTGTAACTACTTATTTTTTTGAGATTGTATTCTGGCAAAAAATATTTTCGTAACTTTTATTCAAATACTATAAAAAACTAACAAGATTCAAAAAATACAGTTACTGTACTTACCACCTTCTAAAGAAACTGCTTCCACAAAAATTTGCTTATACACAAATAACGCTTCACCGTTTGGCTGTTAGCGTTAGATACATACTCGTATAGCGAATTAGGCGGAAATTTGGCATATTTACGTTGAGACGGTGGGGGTGCAGCCAGAAATTCATCAATCCATGATTCTTTAAGCATTGTCCCAATGCTCTCGGACATTGACCGAATGACTTAATACATTAGGTGATGAATGCAGTGCATTGCTATGATGAACTATACATAGGTTAATGTTTTCAATCATTAATGTTATGCCTATTGGCAATAGCTTTATTAAAAGAGGGATTATGACAATGTGTCGTGATGATTAAAGGTACATAGTATTGATCACTATGTAGACATTAACTTGATGTATTTTTTACATTGCTCTGATTTCATTAGATTCATGATTCAATTACATTATCATAATGACATAGATTTCAT
This sequence comes from Cynegetis impunctata, assembly GCA_030704885.1. NCBI lineage: Eukaryota > Metazoa > Arthropoda > Insecta > Coleoptera > Coccinellidae > Cynegetis > Cynegetis impunctata. The sequence continues at coordinate 207,498 of JARQZK010003654.1, forward strand.
TATAACAACAAAATCGTTGATTGATCAATCACAGAAATACATTATTATCAATAAATTTTGGACCTTGTCCTAATGAAAAATACGTTATGATAATGAATATGCGGTCAATCATTGGCAGTGATTGATATCAGGCTCATTATTATTTTCTGTGCATGCCATTAAAATAGTCGATTCTGTCAGATTTTTAGGCCTCTTCATCGACAATCATCTCAAAATTTCACAGCAAGTGCATGTCTTTGCTAAAAAATTATCATCGGCCTGTTTCTCCATTAAATCCATCTCAAGTGAATTAGATACGGCATCTACAAGAATTGACTATTTTGCATTGTTCTAATCTCATCTTCGTTATGATCTTCCCTTCTGAGGTTCATGTAATTCTTCACAACTTAAAACGATTCTCAAATTGCACAAGAGAGCAATCGTTACATGTTTATCCAGAAAAATAGGGCTCATTGCAAACCTTACTTCAAGAAAAATGAAAACTTGACGCTTCCTTTTTTACTTGAATCTTTATGCTTGATACATTAAAGAATTTTCATGCCGTACCCTTGGCACAGCACGGGTATTCCACCAGATCTTCAGGACATCATGTTCACCTCGCTATTCCTTCCTCTGAATTAACGAAAAAGTCCATCATTTACAAGATTGATTCCCAAAGTGGTCCAGGTGGACCCCCAGGGGTTCACGGGAAACTCGATGGGGGTCTAAGTTGGCGTAACAAAAATATGGGGTTCACAATTTGTAACCCAGGTAGCCAACATGACGTTATTGACGTCAATTCTTAGTCATTTTTGGTCTTTGACGTCCGGTGACCAAAAAATGAGGTCTCTATAACGTCATTTTTAAGACATGGTTTAGACGTCAACTTTTAGACGTCTTTTAGGCGTCTCATAAAGGTCTTTAATTCAAAATTGAGTGATCCTGGTCAAAATTCATTGGTAAAATTGATTAGTATCTTTACCTATGTTTTATATGTTTTGCTGTTACAAATCAGTACTATATTAACTCTATCAAATAAAATTATTAAAAAACAAACTGTGTATTTTTCAAATTAAAAATGACAAAAATTAATTAAAATTTAAGAAAATAAGCCTAATATTAATGAATTTAATACTATTTTATTTTTCCAAATGTCAGTTCTATCTTGAATTTCTAAGAGATTTCGTTTTTTACACCTGACGCCTCTGACATAATTACCGATAAATTATATACCTTTGTTACCGGCAGACCACGTTGCCATTCACGGCGACAAATCTCGAAAATGTTGACTTGGCGACGATTGTCCAAAAATGATTCACTTTGGCGACTGACCGACTTACTATTTTATGGAGAAAAGTCGAATACTTTAGAAGAGTACATTCGTCGGTAATATAAAAAATTTGCAAAACGCGACTACAACTCGTCTCATCTCAGTTTTTTAATTTACATCATAGTTGATGGCGATTTTCAGCCTTGTCACTCTGGCAACACTGCCGGCAAACTATCGTATACTTCCTTCCTACGCTACAGAAAGACAGAAAGTTGTGTTGTGGTTAGGCGTTTATTTATATGATATACAAAGAACTACTTACTATACTATGGCTACACTTTTTCTTTTGTAACTTGTTTTAGTTGTGTTGTGTGTTTTATTCTACTATCAGCGAACTAGGTGAAATAATTGTGTACTGCGTTCTGCAACTTGATGAAACCTGGCGGCGAAGGACTCGCAGTTTAGTTCATGAAAACTGGTTGACGCCATTAAAAATAAAAAGAAAGGCAAGAAAATATTCTCGGAACTTAGTCTTAACAATGCACTTATTAGTAAGTTGAATTTAAAGCCTATTTTATGAAAACAAGATATCAAATAATGTACATATATTTTGAAAATTTGATCAGACCTTGAAAATTGATGAGAAATTATTGACCATACTTGCTAAATTCAATAATATATATAAAGGCGCTCGAAATTAGTGAGACTGATCAAAAATTGTTATTATGTCTTTTTGTTGGCCATAAAAATTTAAATAACGTTTATAATATATATGTTTATAAAATCAGTCTATAAACTTTCCTAATATTTTGATCAATAAAGCACTTTGTTGAAGTTTGAGCACTAAAACCTGAATCATCCTATGTACATGAGTGTTTTGAAGAATAGGAAATTGATAGAACTAGCTAATTTGTAATCTTAATTTCCAGAAATAACATAATTAAAAATTGAGAGGGCTTCCTTAGATGAAATACAGGATATAATAAAGACATGGCTGAAGCATGCACCAGACCGAAAAAGAGGACAGAAGAAAAATGATGAAGTTGTAAATATGTATAATTACTATGGAAGTTTGTAACCAAGTTGTGCAGATATATAAATAAATGTTGAAATTTTTTAGGGTCCATATTTTACGTCTTTTTGAGGTCGTTATATCGTCCATTTTAGGTCTATTTAGTTTCAAATTAGACGTCCAATGGACGTCAAAATATGACGTCTATTGGATGTGACATTACGGCGTCGTTTTGACGTCATATTGGACGTATATTTGACGTCTTTTGGACATATGTAGTGACGTCCTTTTGACGTCATATAGACGTCATGTGCTACCTGGGAAGCGGGGGTCCACGAAAATTTATCTGGTTTCGATATTGAAGAAATAAAACATGTTGGCTTGACTTCACTTATCAATGAAGGCAGATAAAATTTTAAGTAGTTCAGCGACTGTTACTTGTAAAAACTTGCTTATTCCATATTCAGTACATCGAGTTGACACTTGCAAAGCATCGCTCCCCGTCGTCCCCAACTTTTGTTCAGACTTGCAAAGGGAAGAAATACGACTTGTGGTGTGTGTTTGAAAATCTTGCATAAACTTTTTGATTCTTTACCAATATTCCTTGGCATATGAATGCCAAGAATAAACGTTACTCATTTATTTCCTGAATTTTGAAAAGAAAAGTAAAGCGAATCGATGATAGTGTTTGCCAGTGTCGGAAAAAGTGACTACTTTGTCACAGGTAGAATGCCTTGATGAGAATATTCAGACATATATGTTCAACCTTTAATTGCCCTGCATGATGACTTCGAAATTAGTTTGATAATTTTCTAAATAAGATAAGGGATAATTGCTCGGTTTCTTGTACTTTGAGTAGATGTCAAAAAAGTGAAGTTAGATTGAATCACTTTTTGGATTGGCCAACTTTGCCCTTTTTGACATCCGCTCACAGCACAATCAATTAACTAATTAATCAATAAAATTTCACTTTTCTTTCGGAAACTGTTATAGGGAGCGTTCAAGTATTACGTAACGCAGTTTGGAGGGTGGGGGGGTCTTGCAAAACGTTACGATGCGTTACATGGGCGGGAGGGGGGTTCGAACAACGCGTTACGTAACATTGTTTTCATATTGAAATAAAAAGAGGGAACTTAAATCACTCAAGTTGGGAACCCTTTTCGTTCATGTTTTACGGGGAATCCCTCGATTGTATTGTACGTCAGTTTCTTCCAAGTTGGGGCAACCCTATCCGTTTATGTTTTATGGAGAATACCTCGACTGTATTCGTCGTCATTTTTTGTTGCTCCCGTTGTCAGTTTTCGTTTAGTTTTTCAAACACGTAATACACAGAAGCACATTGCTGTAGTCAGTGTTGTAGATATACTGTAATGTTCTCAAAAGAAAAAGAGGGAGATTTGCATCATCAGCTGTTTTTGCCCTATAAAAGCTCTCATGCTGACTTGTGTGCCAATTGTGCCAAAAACTGCCAACGAAATTTAAAAAACGGCTAAAGAAAAACTAAAAATGGTATAGCGCCCACGTCCGTGACTCGTAATATTTTTTTGTAAGTAATTAAATGCGCTTCCGAATCCTGCTGTTCCATCTTGAGGAGTGCTTTGAAATCATTCTTTCCGAAGAATACTTTCCTGCCGCCACCCTGCCGATGCTAAATCTTTAGACCCCTTATATATATATATATATATTATATATATATATATATTATATATATATATATATATATTGTATATATATATATATATATATATATATATATATATATATATATATATATATATATATCATGAAAAGACATGAAACGAAAAACTATCTTGGGGTCCTAGGTCCAATTTTGCTAATCGCACCTATTTTAATAAGCAGGTTCCCAAAGTGAAAACCTGTTAATAAGCTAAAATCAAATAATGCATGAGAAAAATAATGGTGGATAAAGCTAAAAATGTCTTTAAGGACAGGGCCAAATCTGGAAAACGGCATAATTAAATTTAAGATTAGTAATAAAAGTTTATTAGGACAAATTTGAGCCCATTTCAATATTTTACATCATGTATGATTATTAAATAACAATAAAATAAACATTATACGCATGTATTGCGAGTGAGAAATCTCTTGTTTTGTTTATTATTAACGAAAACGCGATTTAAACAATAACATAGGTATTTTAGCGACTTTCAGGTATTTTGCGCAACATATTTGTGACTTTTAGGTAAAAATGGTCACTTGGGTGTTACGTAACGTTTACGGAGGGGGAGGGAGGGTTCATGTAAACGTTACGGCGCGTTATTTAGGGGGGAGGGAGGGTCAAAAATCTTCAAAAATTGCGTTACGTAATACTTGAACGCCCCCTAATTCGTAGTTGGAACTCAGCCCTGAGGCAAATTTCCATAGTTAGATCCAATCTTCACATTTTTTGTTTTGGGAATATGGTAGAAATGTAGCTGCAGGGGTCCACCGGAACCAGCAAAATTTTCAAAGTGGTCTATGAGAAAAAAAAGTTTGGGAACCTCTGATTTACAATGTTAAGAAAATTTACAATCACCTTCCAAAAAAATTAAAATCTCTAACTTCTTTGACCAATTTTCGGAAACGAACTAAATCTTATTTTCTTGATGGACCTTAGAACTACTAATGAGCATTGATTGATCGATATGACCAAATTGAAAAACACAGGCATCAGCTTCGATCGATTGAGGAGGAATTGACACTCTCGGTTCTTTTGTGAAGTTTGTATATATTTTATATGGAATTATGGTATGATGTGTTTTTATTTCTCGGTATTTCATTGTTTACTTTGTATATTTTTTGATTTTTGATTGATGTGTGTTTATTTTTATGTTTTACATTGTTTATTTCCTATATATTCCGCTTTGTTAATGAAGTGTGTATTTTTAAGACAATAAAGCATATTTTGATTCGATTTGATCGTACGTATTCATGGTAATTCCTATTTAAAAACCGTGTTCCTATTCGTGAAATATTCCCCCAAATTACACATCAAAATAAATGGATAATTTCGCATTCTAGCGTGTTGTCTTTGAAAAACTGCATTCGGTCATTTTCATATTTTGGAGAAAGAGCCCTCCACCTTCGGTTTAGGGCTCTTTCTCCAAAAATTAAAAAGAACTCGTGCAGTTTTTTAACAACACGCTGTCATGCAAAATTATCGGTAATTTTGATGCACTTGTGCAATTACTTGCGATAACAACCCAGAGCTCCCTCCATCAAAGATGTATGCTGATTTTGTGTCGGGGTGACTTGACGATTTCTATAATTCACAACATTATGTTGGTTATCTGTTTTGGATCAATTAAATAATCAGAAAACCAGTCCATAAGTTTTCATCAATACCAATACGTCTTATGCCCGATTTCAGCAACTAATTCCTAAAGTTAGGCAATACTTAAATCGGATTTAGGAATTCCTAAGTGTAATTTGCGTTTCACCACGCGAAGTAATAGGGAGTTTTTGAGTTTCTATTCAAAGTCAACGTAATTATCATAAACCGCTATGTTGAGTTTGCGCAGAACGGAAAACGTTATTAACGGGTTGAAGATCCTAAAAGAGTTTCTGAATTCAAATTTATTGCGAACGTCAAATAAGTATAACATCTCTTGTGTTCTTGTATTATTTTTTGTCGGGTGATTTTTCCAATTTTCATCAACTATTATTAGCGTTCTTTGGGTAAATTATCATGGAAGATGTAATAGACTATATAGCGATCAGGCGCGGGGGTGTGGATCATAATTTAATGAGAGGTATAATCTTACATAACATCTTTTAAGAGGAACAAGAACGTGAAAATATTGATGGAAACATACCCGGATTCGATTTGTATAATATTGAGGTTGAAGAGGTGAAAATAAGTTTCCGTTTTCAAAGAGAGGATTTGCCACGGTTATGCCAAACTTTGCAGATAACAAACCCAATTGTCTGGACATAAAGCAACTGGTAAATGCAATAGTTTGTAGTAATAATTGTGATTAATTTGGGCAAATATATTTCTTAGGCATCGAAGGTTATATATTTTAGTGTTCTCATTGAAAATAATTTTCCTGTTATAAGGGTAATGTACTGCTGAATCACTGACCAAATATCTGGGTTTTCAAATGGATTATTACTTAGAACCACTCTAAGAAGTAACAGATCCTCCATATCTGTAAATCGTAGTCTTTTTTTAACTATCATGGCAAGTGAACAAAACCCGTTGAAAAAATATCAAAATTAGCTGTAAATAAACAAACCAAAATAGCACTGTGACATAACCAATAAAAATACGGAAACTGTCAATCTCAAAACATCAGATCGCAGACTCGATTGATGGTTGCCACATAGTAAGAAATAACATTTTTTGCAAATTTTTAATACAAAGGAAGAAGTTTGGAACGAATTAGCACGATAGTATATATGATATTAGTCACTTATCATGGTTTAAATAGTCTATTTTTCTTTAGTTTGTAACAATTTAACACAAGCGCGTTTAAACTTGTCAACACCGCGAATATAACGGACGTTTATTAAGCGAACGTTAAGGTCCCGTTGATAACGTAGTACGTTATCGGTTAATAACCGTCTCGGTAATTTCAAAGCTTCTGCGCATGCTCAGAATAACCGAAAACGTAATTTACGTATAAATTTAGGGTCTCAAAAACTCCCTAATGCCTAAGGACGATAGGAAATACCTAACGTTAGAATAGCTTGATAGGCTATAGTATTTAGGAAAATCATTTTTCCTTTTCTTCTAACTATCCTTTGTCAAATTTGCAGTCTAGTATTAAACAGTTGTACCAATTATATGTACAAAACTTTCCAAATCAAGTTTTTAACAAGAATTTCTTAGGTGGGTGAAATCAGATTTAGGTATTTCCTATCGTAGGAATTACTTAGTTAGAAACTTCCTTACATCTCGTTGGTGAAATCCGGCAGTAATTTCATCCAAAGTTATATTGTCTCAAAGTTCTCAGAGGTCTAAAAATACCAGGACTATATAATTTAATGTAATTACTCTGAAGCGCTTTCAATATATTCAATTGTGCCTGCTTTTTAATAGATGATACATGGCGTTACCGCCCAAGTAACAATTTTATGTTCTATTAAAGTTGAGAGAACACTTTCTCAGCAAATTTTATAGAGCAATGTTTGTTCTAAGAACATTCTCAAAACGTTCTTACGTCAGTTATACAAAAGAAATGGGCCCCGTGCTAAAGAACTTTTCAGTTCTTTAAGTTGTTCTGTAAGGTATGTAGAAAACATTTATAGAATTGTTTTGTAAACGTTCTTACAAGTCGTAAAGAATTTCTATGCGATAGTTATAGAGCAATGTCATACGAATTCTATAATAGTTGTAAAATGGTGTCTTAAAATTCTATTATAGAGCGTATAAAGAACTTCTATATTTTTGTTCGTTAACCGTACATATTGTATTCCATTATACAATTATTTTGTTGCCTGACGTTATAGTTACAAAACTTTAATAGGTTTTTTTACATCTTTTGAAGACAAAATGCTTCTGTATCACTTTAAATCATGGATACGCGTTAAAAATGATATGGACGCCATAATATATAAAGTACCTTCACCATTTATTTGAATTTTCTAGTAAGTTTGAAATCAAAAGACGAATAAATTTTAATGCGGAAGAAAAATTAATGTGAAATATGTGGTATATATATGGTAATTTTTTAATGCGCCCTCATTTTATCTCATTTTTCTACAATGTTAAAAACTAATTAAGTATTAAAAAAAAATTATTGATAAATTTTGCCGCCAAATGTATAAAAAACAGTTAGAAAGTAAATATACATCATATTACTGATAATATTTGGCCCATTTATGTTTCATATTAGTTTTTATCAAAATTTTTCTTCTTTCTTTACAAAATGGCGACGAAATGGAAAGCTTATCTCGTACTTCCAATATGGATGCTAACTAATATGAATATTTTGTGTCGATTGCAATTATTACAGAGCTAATATACTTCATAAGCAACTACTATAACTCAAATGTGCCAACTAAAATTAACCGTGTTGTCATGTTTTACAAGATTTCTCCAAGCACTAAGATTAGTACAGGCAGGCTGCATTTTGAAAGAAAAAAATATATAAATACATAAACGATTTTTTCACAGAAGATTTCTCTAGTGATATTACCGTTATTAAAGCGGAAATTTGCATACAATATTTCCCAGTGACTTTTTTTACGAGTCAAAAATATTTCCAATATGGCTCACAATGTACTCGACTGTGGCTAAACTAAAAGGAAGTATTACGATTTTAGCAGTCTATGTATACCTATGTGTATTTATGAGTGTGGATATATAATATGTATATGTTCTATGGTATCGCCTGAATTATTGGTACTATTTTGGAGATTTGAAGCTATTATGTCCCCTCGGTCGTCAGTCTAATAGCTAGGATGCGAAGTTTACTGGGTACGAAGAATGTCGTCTAAAACTTATACACAAACGAAATTCACTTTTAAAATGGCGTCAATTAAGGTTTGGTTGTTCTGTAGTGCTTTTTTATGAAACAAAAATGGCATAGATTTAAACCTAATTACTCTGTAATTATTGTATAACAACTATAACATTACTCTCTATAACAACGTTATAGAGGTTTTTTTTATTAAGTTCGTAAGCAGCTTCCATATGCATAATTTGTTATTCGTAGCAAAATTGTCTCTCAGCAATCCCTTATACAATATTTCTATAAAAAAACTATAATCAACCACTACGGAGCAATTCTATAGGAGCTTCACAGGAGTTGGTATAGTTCTATAATATACTTTTTCACATCGGATTTGGAATCATTTAGTTCTATAAGCACCATTGCTGTAAAATTGTGCTACTATAGACAGTTATCGAGCAATTATTTACACTTATCTTCTGAATGCTCTGTAATTATGTTCTAAGAACGTTCTTGCAATAAACTTAAAGAACAATTTAGCTTACGAAGACAAAATAGTATCATCTGCTCCACTTATACAACAACTTAATGTTCTAGACACAACTATGAAACCTTTACAGAACAGAAAAGTTCGTTTACTCTAAATTTATAGAAGCTTCTTGCTAGCTGGGCGGGTATCCCACGACAACTCTCGTTTTTTATTTGTCTTGGGGCTGTTCTATTATCCAGCTGCACTTACGCTTCTTGGAGATTTTGTGTATTTTCTGTCGGCAACAGAAGCAGTTATTGGAGCATCCTTTTGAATACCTATTTGAAAGTCAAATTTTTAATAAGATTCTGTAGGTATTCATTTTGATTCTTGATTACGAGCTTGATTACTAATTTTATCATACTATATATATTTTTTTCTTTTATTGTTTTCAGTTCGGACTATTTGTTTTTGATTAACGAAAAGAAGGTTTCATTTGTGTAAAAATTCAATTTTTCATTCATGAAGAGGTCGAAAGTAATCTGTTTTAGTATATGCTTTTTCTTCTTATTAGAATGTCGAATGGACGTTATTATTTATTAACTTCAAAGCCTATTCAAATATTTTGTCGTACCTATTAAACAAGCATATTATTATAGAGTATAGACTATAAAATAAGGCAAAATATATGAAAACTTGGAGAGATAGGAATTCTTACTTTATCTATCTTTATAACAAACTAGAATTTTTTTCTGAATATAATAATTTCACTTATCATTTCGCAAATTATAATTTATCAGAATTATATTGATGACTTATACTGTGAAAAAAAATGTTGCCATTTTATGATACTTTATGTATCAAACTCCACAGATAACAAAAAGGTAATGCGACAAAACTTTCTATTATCAGTGTTATCATCGATTATTTCGAAACAATAGCAAGAAGCATATTGGGAAAATGAAAATTACACGTGTAGGTCAGAAAAGATCTTAGATTGTTTATCTGGGGAACATGGAAAATAAGGAAATTCATACTACAACAGCGGCGTGCTGAAAATGAAAAAATTAATCTAAGTTTTCAGTATAGATACTCATTACCTACTTTTAAAAATGTTTCGGAATATTTTTGTTTAGAAATGAGTCGATTCACTTAATAACGACAGACGAATCAGTCCACGCAACATTGATGAGATCTGAAAAGATCTTAATATGTAAGTTGGAACTATATATAGGATGGAAGATTATTAAATGAAGTCAATTACTGCGTTTAAATTTTGGGATATATCATAGACGGTAACTCAATTCAACATATTTCTGGATTCATAGTAATGTTTTAAAAAAAATTAGTGTCCATATAATCGACTCATGTGCTCTTATTCATTATTTCTCTAAATTTTTTGTAAAATTTGTGTCTTCATTAAGGAAACTATACAAACACCATTCTATTTGTAATGAGAATCATTACATTTCATAGAAATAATCTCAATGCATTCATAGATGTAGCTCAATCATGTTCGAACAAAATCAGGTATATATTCTGAGAATAATATGAAAAATAATCATCCAAGGTTGGACCCCTGAGGAACACCCAATAAAGTAATGCATCAACTAGACGTATAGAAACAAACCAAAATCATGCATTTCAATTATCACTGTTTAATATGAGCCAACAAACACCAAGCCATTGAAGATTATAGAAATTCATCCAAGAAATATATGAACATATAATGGTGGGTATTCCCTGAAATTGTTGGCAACTTTAGTGTTTCCAACTGTTTGAAAATCTCCAGAAAGTCGCCAACTTTTATTTCCATTGTGTCATACACCGAGTTGAAAACAATTTGTGAAACATTTTAGGCCCCTACACAGGGGCGTCGATGTCTTGATACATCAACGTGCATCCAAATACATGCAACCAATAACGTTAATGTGGATGTAAAAAACCGGATGAAAGCTTGATGTTTTCTGAAATCGCTTTAATTTAGGGATGCGCATTCCAACGAACACTTGCAGGAGTCAACGTGTAGAGGCGATTTACTGTAGTGTGTGAGTATTTGAAGCAGTAGTGGCGGTTTAGTTTTTTCAAACAATTGGTTACTATAGTAGATATTTAGAATAATGAGTTAAATTCAGATTACTCAATGTATTTCACATTGTTTGGGTTTTAAAACTAATATTAACATTCAATAGATTTGTATATTATTTACTTAAAATGTTTGCAGAGTGTTTCATTTATATGTCTGACTGCAGAACATCCCGGGAATTTCTATGGGAATTTGTTGAGTTGTACAGCCTACCCTGCTTGTGGCAGACAATATCAAAACACTGTTTAGACCGAAATAAAAAGAAGAAGCTTACAAAATATTGATAAAGAAGCTGCAAATAATTCAACCAAATGCTACAAATAGTACAGTTGTCTCTGTAATCAATAGTCTTCGAGGTGAGTTTCGGAAAGAAAATAGAAAAGTTTTGATCTCGTAGAGAAGTGATACGTTGAGGGTTTCGGAGATATTATAGTAAAAAACTATAAATCTTGGTAATTCCTTCCAGTCACTAAATATCTGACCAATGCAGTTATTGGCGATGTGTCTTCTATTAATGGAGTAATCATTACCAAGAGTTACGAATAGGTTTCTTTTTTTAGAAGTCAACCTTTAGATCAAATTCTGCGACGATTTTTATTTTCCTTTTTCTTGCACGAGTGCATAAATACCCGCCTCTACCACTAGAGCTGTATTCCTCTTCCTTAGACCTTCCTTAGATCTTGCCAAACAGTTTGGTTTTTTACGTACGTGTGTACGCAATCAGCTTGCACATTATTGGTTGCATGTTTTTGGATGCACGTTGATGTATCAAGACATCGACGTCCGTGTGTAGCCCGCCTTTAGTTGACAACAAGCTGGCTCCACCATCGACAATATCTTCGACCGACAACGATATTATGCAAGCGTTCGTTACGTGATGTTAAGAAACATGCTTCTGTTACGAACAAATGTTTCCAACTGAAAGTGTATCCACATAGCGAAAAACTATCTGCGACAAGCGTATTCTTTCGATGTTTACCGCCAATAACGGAAACACGGTTTCCAAGATCTGTTTCCAACTTTTGTTTTTAACACGAGGTAATTAAGAGGAACTTTTGTCGCAAACACGTGTTGACAACATAAAAGTTTGCAACTTTTCTGATGGATACGCAACATAAGATTATACATATTACATAAGTCAAAATGCGTTTTGAATACTTTTTTGTTTGGAAATAAATAGTAGGTAAGTATTTATTAATCGTTCAATATTTCAGACGAACCGATTTCAGTTGCATGTTTATAAAAATAATAATGAATTTCTTGTATCAGGTGAGATCCGACGCTGTACAATTTCACACAATTTCTAGGATTCAAATCAACAAAAGATTATTTTGAAATTGACGCACAATTCTTTGTGATATTCGAGATAACATGCCCTTGATAATAATACGCTTACCTCAACATAAAAACAGTACGAATATAAACAATACAATTGATGTAAATCAAACCGTGTTCTATATCATCGAAAGTCTGTTGAATTTCCACTACTAAATTTAAAGTGCAAATATTCACTTAATAAGAAGTAGTGAAGTACCATGCAATGGTACCTCCTCATCGATTTTATTCTCGAGATTCTTCAAGCAATCTGACAACATTTCTACGGCTCAAACATCCGTGTTCCACCAGGAGAATTGAATTCGCAGTACTACAGATCGAGGCAGTGCCGTAAACTAGTGTAGTGGTACCAACGCAACGTAGGTGCTGCTCTGACTACCAATCGCACGGTGTTCGTACGTATAGTGAATTTCTCCAAACCGTATCAGATTTCTCCTCAAATTGCCGATGTGCGAAATTTCAATGATTTCATCGAACGACAACAGCAGTATCTGCGAGTGCGTCCGGAAAAACATCAACAAACACCCCTGGATCTTGCAGTGTTTGAAATTGGCGAGGTTAGTCTTAGTCGCTCTTTCTCCGGTGTCGATTTTCAAATTGAAACGTTACATAAGCAAACTAGTACCTTTGTAGAACGTAAGACTGGAGGTTATAAATAATATTGCGTCAATTCTAAAAATTTATCTGACATTCTTGTGTTATACGTTCGTGTTTTTGAGTCTGCTTTATTGGTACTTGAAGTATATGGACGAAATTTGAGCCGCGCTGTGAGATTTTTGGTGGTTTTATATGAACTAAGTGATATTCTCTCACTTTGTGGAACTTATGTGCTAAAGGTGTACCAATGTAAGTTGCATACTTCCACCTCTTCTTTCTATATATTTTTGGGTCTCGATTTGGATGATGTGGAAAATGTTATCTATTTTCTATGTAATAAGGACGCTTCAAAAATTATAATGTACTTAAAAATTAATTTAGTGAATGAATTATGTAATTAAATTTTCGAAATTTTCTGCGTAATATAGAATAAAAATTAAAACATATAAAAAATGTTTGAGAAAATTTTTGACCATTCTTTACTATACAATAAGTCTTATTTTATTCGATAATTTTAGGTTTTTGAAATATAATATTCTGATCAACGCACAATTTTAAAATATTACTTGGAATAAATTATGGGATTGTGATTGTGAAATGGGATTTTCATTAATATTGTAAATAAAACTTCACAGTGTTTGATTTTCACTATATTTTGTTAACATGACAATTATTTCGCCAAACACATTGTCTTCTTCAGATGTATAATACATACTCAGTCTGTATTATACATCATAACAAAATATAGTGAAAATCAAAAACTGTGAAGTTTTATTTACAATATTATAATAGATTTTCATCAAGTATCGGCCCAATTAGTTAGTTATTTTTATTAATATTGAATACTTGTTTACGTATTTTAGTTCGTATGGTAAGTAATGGTAACAAAGTTGATTTGTTACCATATATTCTATAATAATAATAATATTAATATTATTATTAATAATAATAATAATAATAATAATAATTATTATTATTATAATAATAATAATAATAAATGGCTGTGTTTGTAAGGGGCATCCAATAATTACGTGAGGTGTTTAGGGAGGGGATGGGGTCGAGGAAAATATTACCCAATCTCACGTGAGGTAGGGGGGGTGTCTCTTTGAATATTACGTTATTTTTTTTTTTGCAAGCAACAGTAAAAAATTGCGAGGAAACTGGGTTTGCTTAAGTGTAAAATGTTTCTCCACTAAAATATAGCTAAATCAGGCGCGGATCCAGAGAGGGGGAACTGGAGGAACGTCCCCCCTCCCCCAAATGGCCTGGGTCCCACCTTATTGTTTTTATTGGGAGATACTCGATTTACCATTGCCTAAAATACCAGTACCTTTTGACTTTTGAATATATAAAATATATATTTTTATATGATATTATTGTAGTGATAACAAATTGCATTTTTATTAAATAATAGACATGAAAGATACTCACATAATTATCTATATATATATATATATATATATATATATATATATATATATATATATATATATATATATATATATATATATATAAATATATATATATATATATATATATATATATATATATATATATATATATATATATATATATATATATATATATATATATTTATATATATATATATATATAGGTATATATAATTCAGTGGCGGCTCGTGAGGTGTTGGTTTAAGGAGGCTACAAGAGTTGTTGAAAAATACACCATAGGCGAAAATTTTTTGGATTTCAAGGTAAACCACCTTATAATTTAAAGAAAATCAAAGTAAAACAAGCACCCTAAAATATTAAATAGGTACCTATTCGTGGAATTAATATATTGTTGCCCAGCAAGAACCAACGGGGAGGTGAGACTTTTTTCTTGCCAGAAGTAAAATAGGCCCCTCCCAAAAATAGATTAAAATAATATTCTTGTCATAAAAGTCAAAGAAAACTTAATAAAATAACAACAAAATAAAATAATAAAATATACATTTAGACCTAAAGAAGAAAATTTAAATAAATTCTTAGGTATAGACATCTTTTTTTTATAGATATAATAAAAACATTGTCTTTCTGATAATAAAATTCATCTATTTCATGAATTTTATACTTTTATAAACTCGGAGGTTCGGTAAGTAAGGTTAGAAAAAGTCAGGCCAGCTCAAGTTTTTGAAAAAAAAAGATGACCCAGCGACAAAATCTGACTTCATATTCGGCTTTTTCAGGCCAAAATAAGCTATAATCCGAAATTTCATGAAAATCGGGGCAGTCTGTTGTATTATCGATAATTACCATAATTCCTGCATAGACGCCAGTGCCAAACAGAGACATTTTCTCTAGTAAAAAGTAAACACTGCCAAAAAAATAATTTATTTTTTACCTGTGATCCGGTAAGCCAAGGATGTCTCTCATAATTTCTGATATTAAAACCGCGATTCTGCTACGCTGCACCGAATTGTTTAATTCCGGGGTAGGTCGCAATGTTTTTATTAAAACTTTATCGTTTCAACTTAGTGCACTAAAGTTATGGGATAACAAATATTCCACTAAGTCACCATTGAAATTTTCAAAATTAACTTCAGTAACCGAACTCATTTTAAAAACAATACGCCAATAAAATAAATTGAAACCAACGGAACTGTTTTCGTCCACGACTAGTGACAACGACAACGTCCAACGGTCCATGTCCAACGAATTCACTCGATTTTACCCGAAAGCCTATAGTTGTGATTGGTCGACATTGTGTGAGACTTAGGTGCAATCGGTGTTGCCATTTACATGTTTTCCTTTTCTATTGGATATAATATTCGCAGTATTTGCACCGTTGTTTGCTTTTCTGTGGCAGGTATAATAAACGTTGAAAATATACCTTTTTAAGTCTCTGCAGCGTTGCCACAAATCTTGAAATGAATGAAATGCAGTAAATGTAAATACCTTCTATCGTAATTAATAAATTCTATTATATAATGTAGGTTGAAAGGAAGGTAGGTGCATAAAATAATATGATTTTGATTAATATGAATATGCTGAATGCTGACTATTCAATATAATATATTAGTGATACACGGAATATTATTGAGGAGGAGGCTTAGCCTCCTTAGGCGCCTTCGAATAGCCGCCCCTGAATATATATATATATATATATATATATATATATATATATATATATATATATATATATATATATATATATGATTCCTTGTACCGCCTCAATTTTGATGTTGAAATTTTAATCGTTTTAATCTTTGTATTCCAAATTCAGATGAAACGCTGAAAATTTGTACCTGAAATCCGTTAATGTTAGGGAAGAAGTGGTATTGGGTGGTTTAAAATATTTTCTCTGGATACCGCAATGTTATATAGAAATTACTTACATGCGTTTTTCCAGGTATTCAAGCTCTGTCAATCTTTTCACCCCCTCCAAGTTGATTTATGGGGTGAAGAATTTGTATATAAAATGAAGTATCGGAGCTCTGCTGCTCATTCGTTCCTTCAATTTAAATTGTACTATAAAGTGTGAATAGAAACTATTAGAAATTCTTCGAAGTCAAATCTTTAAGTACATAAGAGTTTCGTTGAAGATTATTTGATAGCTGTTTTATATTGTTTAATATTTTCTTTTCCAGTTCAGTGTATTCTAATATGTATATTTCAAAGTAATCAACCCATTTTTACTAAATTTCTTCCATGTAAAATTATTCCTTCTAGGTCTATTAAAAAACTATTAGAAGGTTTTTCTTCATCGTAGTTGACTGATGATTCTATTAAAAATAGACGAATATAAATTATTTTTTCAGAAAATATAATAAAACTGTCTTCAATCACAAACAAACTTGATTGGAACAGATATAACTTTCTAATTCGACACTCATTCCAATCATCTATAATGAAAGCAATTTAATGATTTATTTAAACGTTCTTACTCAGTGAATATTTCAATGAACTATTCTAGGTTATCCTAAGAAATAGGGGTGTTGAAAAAACTCGAATTGATAAAAATTTTTCCTCAATAAACTAAAGGTATATTCCTTTCCAATAGGAATGATCAAAGGGAATTATTAATATGGAGAAGAATAATTATTAACAATGTTTTCTTTTATTTTTTATCATCTACTTATACAAATCAATTGAGTTCTTGTAAATTATGAACTTCTAGTTCACTGTAGACTTTATACACACTCTAGTTTATAGAATAAACATACTTGGTCCTCATCTAAGGCGGGCTACACACGGACGTCGATGTCTTGTATTATCGACGTGCATCCAAAAACGTGCAACCAATAACGTGCAACCTGATTGCATACACACGTACGTACAAAACCATAGTTTTGTCCAGTCTGCTAAAATGTTTGGCTAGATGTCTGAGCAGGAGGAATATTTAGCTCTGATAGCAGTGGCGTGTACAAAGAAAAAGGAAAATGAAAATCGGCGCCGAATGTGGTCTGAATGTTGATTTCTGAAACGATAAAATTTTTCACACATTCACCTGCAGAAACTACTGCAAGAAATTACCAAGATTTAAAATTCACTACTTTGATATCTCCGAAAGCCTCACCGTACCACTTCTCTTCGAGATAAAAACTTTTTCATTTTATCTCCGAAACCCACCACCAAGACTATTGATTTCAGCGACAACTGTGCTTTTTGTAGCATTTGGTTGAATGATTTGCAGCTTTTCTATCAATATTTTGTATACTCAATTTTTTTTATTTTGTTCTAAATAGGGCTTTGATTTTGTCTGCCACAAGCAGAGTAGGTCCCTGTACAACTCCACAAATTCCCGTAGAAATTCCCGGGACATTGTTCTGCAGTCAGACATAATGATGAAACTATCTGCAAACATTTTTAGTAAATATTATACAAATTCATGAAATTTTTAACTTATTATGTTAAATACCTACGGCAGTAACAAATTATTTCATAAACTTAACCGCCGCTACTGCTGTGAGCGCACACTCCAAGGTAATGCGCATCCAAAAATTCAATCGATTCCTGAAAACATCAACGCGGCATTCTTCCGGGTTGTGCATTCAAAAACGTGCGATTTTTGCATCCACATTAACGTTATTGGTTGCACGTTCTTGGATGCACGTTGATGTATTAAGACATCGACGCCCGTGTGTAGGGGCCTTAAAGTAGCACTTCAACGTATCTCCAAAAAATTATCGTTTTATGGAAAAACCATCTTCCCACTGAATTTCTCTGTTATCAAACATTGAAGATACGAATGATTGCCGAAAAATGAAAATTGCGACGAAAATTGCAATTCCAATCGAGAAAATCCTTCAAAAAAAAATGTTTGCAGTAACTTTCACTCAAAAAAAAATTTGCTATGTTGCGAAAACAGCAGATTCAGATATACATCTGAATTTCTAGAATAAACACATTTGCACACATATTTTCGATGAATTTTTATAATGAGTTGATCTTTGTGATAACTTTTCTTTTAAATATAAGTTTTATTGAAATGAATGAATCAACACAATTTATTTTTATTCTGTGATTGATCTCAGAAAGTGAATCTTTAAAAATTGCATATTATTTTCTCTAAGAAAATTATAAAATTACCTTGACACTGTGACGTCACTACATGATTATGGTAATTTCAATTAGAACTAATTGAAATTGCGATAAATCGTATCTTTACACGTGTTCTTTTTATCAGAACAATGGTAAACACTCACATGAATGGATACTACTGCGCTTGTTAGAATTGTTGCTTTACGAATTTGAAAACTTTTACCATTTTATATAACTCCTATATTTACAGTAAACTCAACTTTGCATCAGTAGTTTGGAGTCCAAAATATTCAGTATATATCGCCAGGCTCGAGAGGATCCAGAACAGATTCTTGAAATTTATCTCTTTTAAATTTAACTTTCGTTTGACACCTAGAAATCCCGAGAAACTATCTTCTTCGTTTATCCCATTTTGGTTCATTTCCCTCGAAAATAGAAGAAAATCAGTGATGTCCTTTTTCCTCTATAAACTTCTCAACAATATCTATAATTCCCCTGACCTTCTTTCCTCCGTAACTTTCCATGTTCCGTGCCGTCTTCTCAGAAGTAGTGATATGTTCCATATTCCTCTTTCGAAATACTAATAGCGCGATGAACTCGCCCTTCTGCAGGATGATGCGATGCTGTAACTGTTTGAGTAATGTTGAATTTCCATCATCACACTCAAAAATTCAAGTCAAGCAAAAAACTCAAAAAGATGTTCTTGTGCGAATAAGATTTTTTCACCATTTCACTTTTATTGTTTCACTATATTTTAGTTTACTTTAGTTTTTATTGTATTAAGATATTTTTATTTGTTCTTTTAATTTAGTTACTTTTCATTTTTTCAATTGTTCACTTTGTACTTTCAAGTAGTGGGTACTGTATTGGGTGGTTATCACCTGTTTGTAGTCCTAATTGCCTAAATAAATAAATAAATAAATAAATAAATAAATAAATAAATAAATAAATAAATTGTTGATTAATGGGTTCACATAAATGAAAAAAAACACGTGAGCAGCAGAGTTCCGTCACTGTGGTCGTATTTTTTCCGCGAAGTGCATCGCGGTCCGAACGAAATGAATAATGGTTTGGAAAATCACGCTTTGATAACAAATCGAAAAAAATTATTTCTTTCATTGAAAATAAAACAGTAATTCGCACTGTTTGCTATTGAATCCTGATACTTCAGTATACGAGATGTACTTCGCCAATTTTTTTTTCAATAAAATAAATTATTTTCTAATTGTTATTTCTATTTTTTATTGAAGCGTGGTTTTTTATAATATACCTATATAATGATTTTGTCGTTTACCAGTTTTTTTATATAGCTATATCATTTCTCAAAATTATGATTTTTTTTTGTTCTTAGGAAGTTTTATTATAAATATTTTTTCTGTAGTTTACTAGTTTTTTTATTTAAACCTATATCATTTCTCAAAATTCTCAGTTTTTCATATATCTATATTATTTCTCAAATTTCTCAGTTTTTTTATATAGGTACCTATATTTTTCCTCAAAATTCTCATTTTTTTTGTACTCATATCAAAAAATTTCAAAAGTTAGGAGAAGGTCTTATTATAAATAGCCGTTCGGTAGTTTACTAGTTTTATATATATATATATATATATATATATATATATATATATATATATATATATATATATATATATTTATATATATATATATATATATATAGATTTATATATATATATATATATATATATATTTATATATATATATATATATATATATATATATATATATATATATATAATATATATATATATATATATATATATATATATATATATATATATATATATATATATATATATATATATATAAAAGAATATATCAGACATCAAAAAAATTTCAAAAGTTGTAGTTTCGGAGATCCAAAAATAATTTGAAAACCACTGAAAGAACACTACTGAAATTTGGAGACTTGAATACATTGAATCTTGAATCCGAAACTCTCGAATTGTTACATGGATGTACATAGTTAAGAACCTTAAATAATATAATTAATTCTCGATTACTAACTGAAATGAATTTAAAATTTTTCATATAAAAAATCTTGATATGCTTTGTTGATCGAAAGTCTTAAATACCTAATTATATTTTAATGAAAGAAAAAATTCATGGTACACGTATTCGATAATAAAACTTTTTCTGAGGCATTTCGTTCGACGATTTTCAATAATTGTATAATTTTCTTTATTTGGTTAGTACTGAAAATATTTATACAAATCTAATTATCATAAGTTATTCGCGAATTATGAAAAAGTCTCTTGTATGATAATGTAATTACTACTTCTTTATAATTTTTCACTCCATTTGAAGAGACCATGGCACTCTTCATCATTCTCAAGGTGAAAAATTACAATTAGCCAGTGATGTTATTGATATTTCACTCATTTGAAGTACATTAAAAATGTCTTCTGTGAAGTACCTTGCACCAATCTGAATTGAAGATATTTCTTCACATAACCTTCGTAATTCAATACAACTAATTCATTCTTCGGGTTTCCTGAGAATTGTAGAAACGATATTTTTATGGAGAAAATCATTATTTTCGATGGAATCACCTTCAATTAACTCGATAGACTATTTCAATAGAGGAGTTCAGTGAAGATTACAATTCAAGGCAAGGTTAACTTATGCAATATGTCCTGAAAGTATATATATATATATATATATATATATATATATATATATATATATATATATATATATATATATATATATATATATATATATATATATATATATATATATATATATATCAAATCAAATCAAATCAAATCAAATTATTTATTTTGCCAAATTACTTACATTACTTCAAAACAATTGTAATTACAATTTAACTTTATAACTATTTGACAAAAATGGACTTCCTCGCGATTATAAAAAACCGATAACATTTGTCCCACATAAAAGTAAGGCAAATGGGAGAAAGCCCAAAAAAAATAATTAATATTTAAACTTAGAAACTACAGCAAAAGAAAAAACAAAACAAAGGAAAAATAAACATGACAGGGGTTATCCAGAAGTACAGGGGTTCATCTAGCCCGCTAATGGAGTGAGGGGTAACAGCCGTAAACAAACCGTTCGGGGAAGGAGAATATTATAGGCATGAACAATTCTGGCTAGCCAACCCGCGATTCCAAATGTAACCGGCGAAAAACAATCAAAATAATAATCAAAAATTTCAAACAACAAATGAAAATCACACCCGAAGGTATTTAAGAAGAATGTTGTGTCTTACAGACTCTGTTGCTCTTGTAAAAGTTTTTTGCTTAATAACTTCGAGAAATGCCTCGGTCCGAATCTTTCACATGGTTTGCCATTTATTCCACATTCTAATTGCCACAAAGGTAATATGACCTCTCATATGCCGCAGTTCGATGTCTAGGTATCAAAAAATGCTGATTATTTGCTGTTCTTTGAGTTCGTGTTATAAGATAGAAATTTAGTTTTCAAGTACTTTGGTTTACCACTTTTCTGCAATCTGTAAATGAGTGTATACATATGAAGTTTCCTTCTGTTGGCCATGTTCAAAATTTTATTACCATTTAGTGATGGCGTTATATGATTTCGGAATGGTATCAGATACGAAAATCTCATGCAACTATTCTGTACCCCTCTGGATAGACTACTCATCCGAAAGGAATAAGCATCACCTTAAACAATATCACCATAGTCAAATAAGGAAAGTACTAAACTCTGGCATAATAGAACTTTTTGATAAGGTGGCAAGAAATTTTTTTACCTTGGCTATATTTTTCAATCTCAAATATGCTGGCAGTTAACTTATGTTTAATATGATGTACAAAAGAAAGTGAACTGTCAAAGATGATACCGAGGTGCTTGGCCTTCGGAACCACTGAAATTTGTTTATTATCAATATGAATTGTTTATATTATTTTCTATGAACTCTCTTGATTTTACGTTCTTGCTAAAGATTAGGTGCCTTAGATTTTTCAGAGTTTACGTTTCAATTATGTTTACTTGAAAACTCGTTTATGTTCTGTAGGTCAGAATTCAGTTTTCTTTGTACTACCTGCAAGTTTTGTTTATTAAGGGTATAATTCAGTGCAGCTGTCGTCTGCGTATTGACCGAATTAAGAATTACTCACCCAATTTTTCATATCTGCCACAATAAATCGAAAAAAAATATGTGAGAAAGCACCGAACCCTGTGGTACACCTCTCTTACAAGTTTAAAATCTGAATAGTCTGTTCCTGTGCCACTCTCGACCGAAACACAACTAAAACGACCTTCCAAAAGTTCCCTGGCCAGATGCACAGAGTCCAGAGAGAACCCAAAATAGCTCAATTTTGCCAGTAACATTTCATGACTGATAGTATCGTACGCTTTACTGAAATCCAACAAAACAGAACATGTGCTATTCCGCTTTTCTTCGTTTTCCCTTATATTATTCACAAGATTCACCAAAGCAGTACTCGTGCTATAACCTTTTCTAAAACCTGACTGACAGTCTGGGATTATTTCATTTTTATCCAAAAAACTAATTATCTGACTGTACAGATGCTTTTCAAATAATTTTGACATGGCTGGCAACACACTGATTGGCCTAAGATCTTTATAATCTTTGGGGTTTGCAGTTTTTCCTATTGGCTTAATAATCGCTTTTTTCCAGATTGAAGGTACAGTTTTTGATAAAATACATGAATTTATGTCAGTGTACTTTGATCTATGCATCGATGATGTCAGGATGACAGCTTTGTTGGGCTTCGGAACATATGAAAGTAGTGTAGCCTCTTCTGAAAACCCGTATAGGCTGGATCCTACTTGTCGCTTCTTGTCTGCCTTGAATTCCGGTGGAATTTCTTTTTTGTTGGATCTCAATGTACCAACGTATGTTAATTCCATTTTTTCCAGTTCTCTTATAACCTCTAACGAGGAGAACCAATTGTCCGCAGTTACGTTACGTCTCGATTTCGCGATCGGTTTGCAAAGCCGAATGACACTTTGCGTCGGTTTTGCAAGTTGTCTTTCTTCTGGAGACAAAGTTTGTCCGTCACTGTCTTTGCCCATGTATCGGTATGCATTAATAAAAGGTAAGATGTATGGGCGTCAGTTAGGCACATAATTTTCAAACCATATTTAGCCGGTTTGTTTGGCATGTATATGCGGAACTGACATCTTCCTCGAAATGGGACAAGCATTTCATCGATGCAGGCGTGGTTCCCTATTTAAATGCTTTCTGGCAGTTGTCTATAAATTTATAGAACAAAGAAGAAATGGAGCAAGCGGGATCAGTCTTGCTTCGTTCTTTTCTTGATGTTACATCATCGAATCGTAGTGCCAGAAGAAGTGTAAGACACCTCTTGAGCGACATAACTCCTCGAAAAATTGGACGACCTGAAGGCCCAGTTGAGAAAAGCGAAAGAAAGGTCTTCCTTCCCAGATTTAAATATTGCGCACAACATCATTAGTCCAATAAGAGCCTCTATTTCAATCACATCAGTGTCTTTATAGTTCGGGGATTGTTTTCTCCTTTTTTTTCTTCCCGCATTTTTTCCAACTTTTTATTAGTCCAAATGACCACTTTCTTTGATGATATCTTCATTCGAACAAAAGTCGCCAAACTTCTTCAATTTGAAGGATTTTTGCCAAGGGATTTGAACTTGGCCTCAAAGCTGGAAGTTTTCATTTTCATTAAATTTCGTACGGTAGGAGTTTTTGTGATTTTGGGTTCTTCGGACTCCAGGTGTAACATCTTTTTTTCCGCGTAAAAATAATTTGGTTCTTCTTCGACATCTTCAGATTCCTCTTCATCGTCAATCAGATTCTCATCCTGCATTTTTTTCTTTTCCTAGTCACCCTTCTTGCAGGTGGGGATTGAACATTAACCTCTGAAATTCATTGACTTCTTCTAAAACTTCTCTTTCGTCTTCGTCTGAAATTTGTGGATCGTCTTCAGTTGTCAGTTTCATGTTCAGAGACTTCTATATGATCGTCAACTCTAAAAGAATCATCTGAACCAAAGTCTTCGTCACTTGGTGGTTCTTCTCTTGTGGCAGGAGGACCATTGCCATAATTTTTCTTTGTTTCTAGCAGAAAACATTGCTGAAACACAGTAGACAAAAAACAACAATACTAAGATAGATCTAAAGAAAAAGTTTATAAATTTTACAATATAAAATTAATAATACAAAATATGAATTATCAACACTAAATCGGTTAAAATATTTTTCAAATATAAAAAAACAGAAGGACAGGATTGAAATTGTAAATATAAAGTTCAAGAAAGGAAGAAAAAACTAAAATACCAAGTCTAGCAATGATTCCAATATAGTATTTCGAGAATCTAAAAAAATAATATAACGTTATTGGTAAACACACGTCTCAAAGACGTGTATAAATATCCCGACTACTAGTAACATACGTCTCCGAGACGAACACAACTAAGTACATTACATGTAACATGCATCTCACAGACGTAGTGGTTTTTAGTAAATTTATCATAAAAATTACAAAAAAAATTGCACTTACCTCAAACAACTTGAGTCCTTGTTGCCGGTAAACACACAAGGTATACACTGAAGGAGAGGTTGCACTTGCAGCGCTAAGTCGACCTGTGGCAAATTTCGTAACTAGCTGCGCCTCTCAGACGTATGTTACCAGTTGAGGGTTAAGATCTTCCGGTATTTCTGTGACCTTTTTATTGAATGTCAAGTTAAGCTTTCTTGCTGTGTCCCAGAAATCTTTTCCTCTCTTATTCGAAAGTGTATTAAAATAAGTTGTTTTTTCCCTTATAATAGAGTGCTTAGTAAAATTTCTCAGTTGTCTGTAGTATTGCAAATGTATTTGTAACTTTGTTTGGAGGTATTTTTTATGTGCTTTATCACGTATCTTAATTAATTTTTTTATAGTGTCCGTTATCCAAGGAAGGTATGGTTTTTCGTTAGAGTTATATCTTTTATTGGGGCATATTTGTTTTCAGAATTGTTTGTTAAATTTTTGGTTAAAGAATTTCTACTTTTTTATTAAATATCTGCTGCCGCATATAATTCATCCCATTTTATTGTATGACCTTCCTGTAAGAACAAAATTATAATTAATGTTTTTATAATTTCGAAATTTGACAGTTTGACTTTTCAAAGGTTCAATTTTTGGTATTTCAGGCAAGAGTATATCAAAATTATGATCCGTGATAACATTGTGATATGGGTAGTGCTCCTGACTTTGTCGTTTGTACGTCTTTACTGATTATAATAAGATCTAACAGACTTAGTTGTTAGTAGAAAAATTAAATCTTGTCGGTTCATTTTATAACTTGAGTTAAATTAAAATCTCCAAGATGTTCATCAACCTACGAGAGTATACATTATCTGCTTGCATATTTATATTGTAATCTCCTATTAAAATTATGCTGTCAAAGTTAGATATAACATGGCATATAAGCTCTTCTAAGTTCTCCAAAATGTTTGTGTCACTGTGAGACGTGGAATGATATATATTTATTAAGTAAATAAGTTTTTGTATTACTGATAAAGGAGATGGCAACATACTCAAACAAATAGTTTTTCTTAAAACTGATTCTTTTTAAAATATAAAAAAAATATATATATATATATATATATATATATATATATATATATATATATATATATATATATATATATATATATATATATGAATAGAACCCACTATTTATTATAGCATTTTTGGATTATTCTATCAAAATAAGTGTGTTCATAATGCCTAAACCATTGGGGTTTTCAAATAAATTGAATTTTTCTACAATAGAACCTAATCTTCATGTTTGAAATACTTAAGAAATATACAAATTAAGTGATGTTTATAGATCAAATGTTGTATCACAATTATAATGAAATTCACATCTTATACAGGATGTTCAAAAATTAAAACTTTAAGGGGCTATAACTTGATTGAAATGGAATGCCATGTTCTTCAACTCGCCATGAAATGTACATTTCAATTACCCATCGAATGGTATTATTTATTTATTTAGCGCATGGGTAGTATATAACAAGAATAATAAAGATTCATTCTTCTTGAATCCTTTGTTGCGCCTGTGATTCTCTTGCCAGGAGATCAAAAGATAATCTAAAGGTTGTCTGGCGCCTCTTGTGTTAGTTCATTTAGCATTACCCATCAGGGTGCACCACGTAGAGGCGAACTAACTCGAGTGGTATTAGAATGTTCTATAGCTAAGTCTTTCAGTCTTTGAAAATAACGTCAAAATAAACTTTTTTTGTACTATTCAGTGATTTCGAAATCAAAATTCTGAAGAATCTAGTAGCCTATTGTCAGTAGAAATATCATTTAGTTTGTGAACTTAGTTTATAAATTTTGTTTTTATTATTGTATTATTCCTTTTGTAATTAATTAATTTATAGATTATTTGAATATTGTTGTGGTGCTCAGTCAGAATACCAGACATAAGAGTATTTCGAACATGGAAAGTTGGATTATATTTAAACAATATCCAAATTATTTAAAAAGCCTGAAAACTTGGACATTAAAACTATTTTGTGATAATAACAAATTCACGTTTTGCTTGTGTTCAAATTATTTCATCGTTTATTTACAATTTTATTGTAGAGAATTTTTGTTTGCAATGTGCTTTTATATAATGTGTCAATTTGCTGAATATCGTTGTAACATATCAGATTTCTATTTAGTTTATTTCAACTTAATAGATGCAAACACTTCAATTCGCATATTTCAGTTTGCGAAATCATCCTTGAACGTTCTTGTGTTTAGATATTACCTAATCTAGAAGCATCTTTATGATCTGAAGAAGGGCCGCATATTATCATACCGTGAAGCAATCAACAGCAATAAATATGTAGCCTTAAAGCTATCCCAATACAGTCCCCAACTGTCTCTAATTGAAAAATTGGGATGCATTGTGTTTAGCGTATCTTTCTTCGGGCATCAACTTATGCAACGAGTATTTATCACCCGAATATAAACTGTAGGCGTCAGATCTGGACAACCTTGCGGTCGCCTCTCTGTTGTTTTTTCTTCAGAAGATCGTTGGGATTGATTGGAGAGTTTGCGAAAGGGGAAATTTATTTCCTGCAGGCAAACTGATCAAACTAGATAAGACAACAATGGAAAGTATTTCTGATCTTCGTTTCGTGATTTCATTCAATGAGGATTGAATAGTAAATAGGTTATAAGCGGAGTTGATCTCTTTTTAACAAAAATATACTTATCGATAATTGAACACTTAGCTTGCTTATAGTTTCACAAAAAATCTAAATAATAAAACTCGTCAACATGTTTCGAGTAATGAATCTCGTGACTTCATTATCCGACACACATTCAATATATTTATGAATTGCCTTATCAAGTACCTAATTGAACCATCAATATTAATTTCAAGGCCATTTCAGGCTATTTTACTTGAGTAGATAGCTATCTTTTGAATTAATAATAATAATTAACATTAATTGTGCTTCATGGTGAGATAAAGTTTAAGTGTTTTCAGCGGTTTTATGTATATTTTTTTTCTCATCTCTGTTTATGTGAAGGTACTAGTGTAGTCATAAATTGTCATAAAACAGATACAAATAATACATTAATACACCCACATGTGAATATATATATATATATATATATATATATATATATATATATATATATATATATATATAATATATATATATATATATATATTCGAATTGTTGTTGCCTGTGATTTATTTTTAATCTCTTGATAATTATTAGCAATAACAGGCTGGTTGAATCTTAAAAAACTCGATTTAATTAATAAATTGACGTTTCACTATGACATTCATAGTTATTCAAAACTTTGAACAAAATTGAAAATTCTTTGACATTTATTGACTTGATAAAATTGAATAGATAAGATTGATTCTGTCTTGTTAAAAATTCTTTCAGTCTAATATTAACATTCAAAATTGTTCATTAGAAGGCAAGGGAAACTACAGAAACCTTTACCTATGTAATGTTCGAAAATAATAATAATGGGGTACTATTTATTTAACAGAAAAGAAATTAGTCACGGGGAAAATATTAAAAAAGTAGAGCAGAATTATCGGTATAGAACGTTTATATGGAAGCAGCCGTTGACACGTGTTTCGGACTCTTTGGTCCTCATCAGAACGGCGTAGCTAAGTATTGGATTGAAAATTTGGAGATGAAAATAGTTTAATAAATAAAATCCTCTGTTATGGAAGAAAATCACTTATTTGTGGTTTATTGTTTGAACTCTCCGGTATGGGAGATTTGGTCAAACTTTGCCACGGAGGCGATTAATTCCATCCGAGAGATCTTAGGAAGAGTAAATTTATATTGAAAAAGAAAATGAGGTTTAGGAAAATAGTAAACAAGTAAAGCGACAACTATCGGTATAGATCGTATATATGGAAGAAGCCGTTTGTAATGAAATTTTTATAATAAAATCCTCTGTTATGGAAGAAAATCACTTATTTGTGGTTTATTGTTTGAACTCTCCGGTATATATTATATATATATATATATATATATATATATATATATAATATATATATATATATACACATATATATATATATATATATATATATATATATATATACTTAATTGTCTTTTTCTAGTTATCACTAGTCATTTGGCAATACAAACCGACCATACAACAAAGGCAAGAATAAATCGAGTGAATGAATATTATAAATAGACCGGAAAAAGTCCTGTTGAAACATGTTTTAATATTTATTTAAAGAAAAGTTATTTTCAAATGAAATACTTCGAAAATTTTCATTAAATAATAAAAAATTTAGTTTAGAATTGTTTCAAGTTACTAGAAAAAGTAACGTAGGTAGGTATAGCAGGTATATTATGCATAATTGATTTCTCACAAAGAACTGGTGATGCAATTTGAACAAAACACAAAAAACTATAGTAATATACCACGTTATCCGCATGTTTGCTATTAGATATTCTGTTTTTGAATTGTATTATATAAAATTTAAAAAAATTCCACTCGACAAAGCAAAAGCGACATTTTTCCATTATATATTCAATCAGTATTTCAACCTTGATTGTATCCATATATGCAGTATTGATCGATACAGATTGAAGTGAAGGTGTGGTAAAATATAATCACTAATTCCATCCGCTTGTTCAAGGTATTCTATTTATCGATTTGTGCAGAGTTCTCTTCAGGTTTTCTTAGAATTGACTTACATTATGCAGATATTTTTATATCGTTAAACGAAACTTATCTTCATACATCTCCTAGCTATGAGACTTTGGATATAATAATCATACATATATCTGAAACGGCCATATTTCTGATTTTCCATGTTGGGTTGAAGCTTGAAGAAAATATGAACCCATGATCAGTTTGAACATTTAAAAAAAATCATTTTGTTATCTATCTTGTTCTGTTATCGATGTGAGTGAATCTACAATTGCCAATCAACGTGTTGCTCGAGTTTAGTACATTCAAAGCGACCTTGTGATCAGTTCTAATTGGTTAATGAACACAAGATGTAGGCAACCAGTTTCACTTATCAATTTCTAATAATTATTGGAACAAATATTAGTACGACACTCATAAAAGCGGTAAAAGATCTCTACCATACGAGCAAGGCACAGGTCAAAATGGGAATGCAAATCTCGAATGGATTCAGAACCAATAAAGGACTTAAGCAAGGATGCAAGGATATGAGTTTTTGGCGATTGGCGTTTCTATTTTACCTAAAGTGATCAGTTTCCGATGGATAGTGCTGTGATTTGTTCGCATGTAATTAGACCTATGAAGTAGTTATGTGGATTTGAT
The DNA here is from genome assembly GCA_030704885.1 of Cynegetis impunctata. NCBI lineage: Eukaryota > Metazoa > Arthropoda > Insecta > Coleoptera > Coccinellidae > Cynegetis > Cynegetis impunctata. The sequence goes on from JARQZK010003654.1 coordinate 237,899, forward strand.
GTCGTTGCCCACCAGGTCTATGGACCAGACACTACTGATGAGCCCGTTGAAGAGCTAAAAAGACTATCAAGTATTATCATCATGAGTGGTATGGATGTCGAAATTTTCTAACACTCTCCCTTGACGGATCAATGGGAGTTCCATGTCGTCGAGTCTCATGGAACTATCTCCGTTGGAGGGTTGATTCATTAATCATAAATTTTTCAAATTAAGTTCCTAAAACTAGATTTATGTTAGCATAGTTTTTAGAAACTGTAGTATGTTCTCTCACAAACTGTACTTTGTTCTCCATTCCACCTAGTATTTGGATTTTTGTTTTCTTTCATTGCAATTCATTATATAATCCAATTCCACAAATATGCGTGGCCATGTTTAACTCAACTAGAGGCTTTTTCTGGTAATTATTTCTGCCGTAAATGGCAAAAAGTGTCAAGGTAAGTAGAACTGGCCAAAATTGGATATTCGAGTCTTTTTTAATTAAAATTCTTCTTTTCTGTTACATGTTTGCTCCAAAAATTAAATGTGCCAAATTGTGCACTGCCTCTGAACATATTCAGATGGAATTTATTTCAACTTAGAGATATTTAAAGATCCGGAACCAAATTTTATAAGGTGAAACAGTGAAATTACGACATATTCTCACTAATTACCATCTTGAATTATTAAGTGAAAGAGAAATGATATATTATCTTAATTAATCAATTAATTATAGTTTCGTCCCGAAAGTTAAAAATACAAGAAATTTACAATAATTCTGTATGGTTCTTTCATCAAATAGATACAAGTTGCTCCTATGATCTGATAGAAGAAAATACTCCCCATGAATCAAGCAGCCCGCCTCTCTCACACATAATCGAGGGAGAAATTGAACACGTCGCTTTTATTTTTTTCCAAAATAATAGGAAAGAATTTGGTTGCCTAATCCAACACAGGCCATAGTCAAATTCCTATGGATTTCTTCCTCTTATAGGTAGTGACAGGGTTGCCAAAATCACGATTTTTTTTTCAAAATCTAAAAATCTGATTTTTTCGATTGATTCGTGATTTTTTACATAAATATGGCAATTATAAATTTTAAAATCACTTATTTTCATTATTTTGTCTCTATTAACCCGAAAATATTGGTTGTCTACATTTACAATTAGAAAATCTCCTCGGCGACATACAAAATATTTTGCATTGAAATGAAAATTTTTGGCATCATGCCGGGGCTCTCCTGTCAGAACAAAAATTTCGTTCGTCTTGCGTGTTCCTATACTTTCTTGATTAAATCGTAGTATGATATCAAAAGAAAGCTGAAATGTTCCGAAGTGCTGGTAAAAAAAAGAAAATATTCCGCAATATTTTATTGAAAGATCTTTTGTTTACTTACATAAAGTATGTGAACACTTAGTTTTAAATAAACTCCTTTTTTAGCAGGTTTTCACTTTGAAAACCTGCTTATTAAAATGAGTGCGATTAGCAAAGTTCGACCTAGGACCAAGATAGTTTTTCGTTTCATGACTTTTTATGATGCTTGGCACCATAAACTCAATTTCAAATATCTTTATATATATATATATATATATATATATATATATATATATATATATATATATATATATATATATATTAATATATATATATATATATATATATATATATATATATATATAAATATATATATATATATATATATATATATATATATATATATATATATATATATATATATATATATATATATATATATATATATATATATATATATATATATATATATATATATGTTCATATGTATGTATGTATGTATAAGCTTATGTATTTTAGCGTTGTTTACACGATAAAGGGCGCAATTTTAGTAATAGGCTTGAAAGTTTGTACATAGGTAGTTTCGTATGATATCTTTGATGGGATTGCTTTTGGTTTGAATTAGTTAGGGGGTTGACCCCCCAGGGGGGAAATATATCTTGTTTACACTATAAAGGACGCAATTTTGAAGAAATAGCGTTGAAAGTTTGTAAATAGGTAATTTCTTCTAATATCTCGGATGGGATTCATTTTGGATCGAATTGGTTGAGGAGTTGACCCCTTTGGGGGAAAATAAATCTTGTTTCCACGACAGAAGGCGCAATTTTGTAGCAATAGGGTTGAAAGTTTGTATTTAGTTAGTTTCGTATGATATCTTGAATGGGATTGGTTTTGGTTCGAATTGGTTGGGGTTGACCCCCCGGGGGAAGAAATAAATCTTATTTACAAGATGAAGGTCAATTATGGAGTGATAGGGTTGAAAGTTTGTAAGTAGGTATTCTCAAGAGATACCTTGGATGATGTTTGGTTTTGGTTCGAATTGGTAGGGGGGTTTACCCCCTCGGGGAAAAAATAAATCTTGTTTACATGATAAAGGCCTAATTTTGGAGCAATAGGATTGACATTTTGTGAGTAGGTAGTTTCTTGAAATGATATATTGAATGAAATTGGTTTTGATGCGAATTGGTTGATGACCCCCCAGGGGAGGAATATGATAGAAGACGCAATTTTGAGACCATAGGGTTGAAACTTTGTAGGTAGGTAGTTTCGTACGATACCTTGGATGGTATTTATTTCTATATGAATTGGTTGGGGGGTTGACCCCCCCGGAGGAGCAAATAAATATTGTTCACGCGATACAAGGTGCAGTTTTGTGATAATAGGGTTGAAAGTTTGTGAGTACGTAGTTTAGTATGATATCTTGGATGCGATTGGTAATGGGACGAATTGGTTGGGGAGTTGACCCCTCGGGGAAGAAGTAAGTATTGTTTACACATAAGGGGGCATTTTTTTGGATTTGGTACAAAAATCTTGAATCAATGAATAGATTTTTCAAACTGAATAAGTTTATGAAAACCTGCTCTTCTTTAATGCAGCTCACTGCGATAGGGTTCTTTAAATTTGCTGGTGAGTTACTTGCTTCGGTGATCTTTTCCACAGCAATTTATAATTTCATTTAAATCACGTTCGAAATTTGAAAAATCAGTTGATTCAAATCACGATTTGAATCATTTAATTTAAATCGTCGCAACCTTGGTCAAAATAATGGAATGTTACCTATGGAAGTGTATATAAAATTCTGATCAATAAGTTGTTGTTCGACTATAACATGTAAAATGGCAACAAAACGATACAAATAAATTTGAAATCAAAATATTTCAACCCCCAATGAGGAAACACCAAGCTTTCTCATCAAAATATATTGGAAAGACAAGAACCACTATTTAGTTCAATTTGCAATTAACAAAATGACCTGGCAATATTCCTCAAGGAAAGAGTCAGATATAACTAATTTAAAGGCAGACCTCAAAAGATATTGAAAAAAAATTGTCAAATATTGATTTTAAATAAAAATATTCAGATACTGTATTTAGCAGTGAAGGATAGTCGACATGTTTCGAATGAACATGAACTCAATATCAAGACTGACTGCAGGAGAGTATTACATCTTATTTTATAAAACAGACAAAAGCAAATAATGATACCTGAAAATCAATTTGTTTCTTTACAAGGGGTAATTAACTATTATGGGCGGAACTTATTTCGAGAATTTCAGAAAGCCAAGGCGCTTTCCACTAGTACCTGAATGCAACAATTGGGTTTTGTTTAAATCCAGGAAATTATTAAATTTTATACAATGTTCGGAGAAGCCAGTGGTATTTTTATTTTGTGGAATTGACTTTTTATGTTCTTCAACACGAATGTTTATATTCCTTCCTGTTTGTCCAATATAGAAAGCAGGACATTCGTTGCAAAATATTTTGTAAACACCACTGTTTTCTCCGATGTTAAATTTTTCTTCATCATTGACCAAGAATGACTTCAAGTTTCTTTTATTTGTACAAATTGTTTTAACATTATTTTTCGATAGTCTGTTACAAATTTTGCTACTCAAATTCGGCACATAATTGATTCATTATGATGTTTCACCGAGTGATGTACGAGATTTCAATCTCAGTTATTAAAATTTCACGTATCAATTTGACATATACGATTTCAAACATTTCAATAAAACATCATTATATTTTTCCTTCCTTGTATGGACTTATTTGCGTCGATTTACGCCTCCAATATTCAAACTGATATTGTGGTAATCATATTCGGAGAAGACCCTCCGATGCCGACGGCATATTTAATGCTACTTTATCGACTCCTGCCATTTGAAGTATGGTTCATTGAACTCTTCACAGGTAGATATCCTTCCATGGTAACTTACCGTTATGTCATTCTTCACGCTATTATTATCATGTTGGCATATTGGATGCGAGAATAACCCCACAAAATTCATAACCATCGTTCAAAATTAAATATGGAATGTCATAAACAACGGTCGCATGTAAAATTGAAGCTTTTGTTGTGGTATAGAGATAACGAAGATATTATATTCGTGACATCATTCAATTATTCAAATAGAAAAAACGCTTGAGCAGCAGAACTCCGTCACCAAGGTCGTATTTTTCTAGTGAATTGCATCGCGTATTGATGGCGCGTTATCAGGTGGAGATGCAATTCAAACGGAATGAATTATACTTAGATTTCAAAGTATTTGCATCTAATGAGTAGAAATGACCAATCTCATGGTCATTTCTACTCGTTAGATGCAAATACTTTGAAATCTAACTAAAATAAAAATTCATAAATATAAAAATTCATAAATATCTTCGTTTTAGACAAAAAATTAGCGAAAAAATACTCACAAAATAATCCCATTGTCGACTCTTCACCTCTTCTAATATATACCAAAGTTTGAGTGCCCTGTGTGCAGAATTAACAACCCTCATTCTTACCACCATGCTTATAACGAAATCTATATTCGCTTATAAAATTCAGCTTATTTCCACTGTACTCTAATTACGAAAAGGATAACTAAGATTTTCAGAAAGAAGAGTACCACTAAAGTAAACCCATGTGAATTTTTTACAGTTTTCTATAATATATCAAAATATAAGGCAGCTTACGAAAAGAATTTACAAAACTCTAGCCAACCTTATATTATACTCTAGTCCTAATATTCACAAAACTGATTCTATCAAATACAGGTCTAGCTGATAAAAGCATTGTACGCTGGTGATTCTGGTCAGAACTTTAGGACAAAGTGATGAAATCATTGTATTTATTTATTTATTTAAGACAATAGGAATACAAACAGGTAAAAATACACAATACAGCATTCACAGTTTCACAATACATACCATACAAAATTATATTAAAATGAAAAATTAACTAACTCTTTTGGAAGTAGAAATAAAAATAAAAATGAAATTAATACACAATAATTCACAAAATGTCCAGCAGCTCCACAAAAGTTAGGTACCTAATTTAATTCTCAAGAATTTTTTTAATGATGGAGTTGAACATTGAAAAGATCAGCACCGTACGAATATGAGTTAAATGTCCCTAGCATTCTACATAGTGGCGAATTTTGTGTAACATTAAGTCTTCGGAATGGCACAGCGAATAACTCACGGGATCTCAATCTTCTTTCCGGTACTCTAAAATCTATTGACTCGAGAATTTCCGAGACATAAAGTACACCATTAACTAATTTGTACAGTAGACACATATCGTTCAATCGTCTACGATTTTCTAATGTCAATATTCTGAAGTTGTGTTGAATTTCGGTGTAATCATGCTCAATAATTTGGAATTTACTTCTGAAAGATAAAAACCTTAGGAACTTATGCTGTACACTCTCTAGTCTGTTCACATAGCATCTATATTGTGGATTCCATATGCATGTTGCAAAATTGAGCCTACTGAATACAAATAAGTAATAAAGACTCAATAATGTTTCTTTTTTTTTTGAACAACCTTCCATGTCTGAGAGTAAACCCGAGCATTTTATTGGATGACTCAATAACACTATTTATGTGCACTTCAAAAGTTAATACTTCGAATCTAGAAATACCCCTAGATCTCTTATGGTATCTACTTGTTTTATAATCACTTGATTGAAAGTATAATTGAATTGTACGGTGTTAACATTCTTAGTGAAGGATATTTTGAAGCACTTTCCAAAATTTAGGAATAGAAAATTTTGACAGCAGTATCTATAAAGTCTTTCCAAATCCTCTTGAAGTTTCATGCAGTCTTCGAAACTCCTTATCCTCAAAAATACTTTGAGATCATCAGCGTATACCAAGAACTTAGCGTAACGGAAGCAGCAAGAAATATTGTTCAAATAAATTATAAAGAGAAGGGGCCCCAGATGAGATCCCTGAGGAACGCCTGATTCATTCGTAAAAATACTTGACTTTTGTCATTTCACGCACACAAATTGGGATCTATTCAAAATATATGACTGTATCCACCTCAGCAAGCTTCCGCATAAGCCAACTTCCGCAAGTCGTCGTAGTAAAACAACATGATTCATTTTGTCAAAGGCCTTCTTAAAATCTGTATAAACAGCGTCTACCTGAGAATCACTTTCAAAGCCATCATGGAGATTTTCTAGGAAATTTAGTAAATTTGTTTCCAGATTACGTCTTTTGATGAACCCATGCTGATTTTCAATTATGATGTGTTTTACATGATTAGAAACGATATCATATACCAATGACTCAAATAGTTTAGGTATTGTTGAGAGTATGGATATTGGACGATAGTTCTGGATAATATTTTTACTGCCAACTTTGTGAATAGGAACTACCTTCGAAAGTTTCCATCTATGGGGGAATACTCCCGAATGTAGAGACAAATTGAAAATTAATGTAAGTGGCTTTGCTATGATGTATTTGCTACAGTTTTTCAAAAATATTGGTGGAATGTTATCTGGACCGGGACCTTTGTTAGGGTTCAGGGCATTCAAAGCCTTTTCCACTACTATCTCAATCAAGTATTGTAGTATTAGTAGTCATCATATTAGTGCCAATTTTCCAAATAATTAGACGTCTTACTAAGTGTAAAAATGACGTTGAAGTTGAAAGATTGAATTTCCTTCAGGTGAAGCTAACATAATGCCTGTAAAAGTTGGCCAGGTCGAGATGTGATTCGAAAACAATTTAGTGGTCCTAAAGTGCAGCTCCTCGCGAACGATCGTACCTCGATATCAACTCAATCCACTTACCAAATTTCAACCCTCAACTAAATTTACAGAAGCTATGGAGGTGTGCTCGAATACCTGCTAAATACGATGACTTTTACATTAAATTTGGGGCGTTAAGAAATAACATTTGAAATTCTCACATAGCACCTCCCCAATACAACCGGATTCACGGTTTCAGCTTTCCAATCAAATTTGGAGTTAATGTAGAGATGTGCAATGCCCCTGAAGCTTCGATCTTGGTCATGTCATTCAAATGGGAAAGGAAAACCAAATGGCGGAGATAAAACGAAGAATCAAACTGACTGTGGATAGCTTTTGGAAAACTGGGTCATATAGTTAAAAATCCTGATATCCCAATAAACCTTGAACGAAAAGTATTCAACATATGCATCCTGCCTGTCACAACGTATGAGACAAAGGCGTTAACCAGGGAATACGCCAACAATCTTAGGACAAGGGCCATGGAACGGGTCGGAATGCAGAAATAAGAAGAAGAACGAAGGTAGTGGACATTATCCAGCGAGTCGTTGAACTTAAGTGGCAATGGGTTGGGCATATGGCCAGACTAAGCGTGGACAGATGAGTATCAAAGCTCGTACACTGGAGACCACGGCAAACAGAGAGAAGTGTCGGCAGGCCACAGAAGAGATGGTTGGATGATGTTAAGAGAATAGCGGGAGGAAGATGGTACCATACAGCGAAAGACAGAACAGCATGGAAACGGATGAATGAGGCCTTTGTTCAGGAGTAGACAGATAATGGCTGACAAAGAAGAAGAATGGAAGAATAACTCAATCAACAGATGCTGTGGAGCTTCCCTAAACTTCAGAAACCACAGAATATGAAGTCTTCAATGGCCTCGAAATTAATCTATGGCACATTGGATTTCATTAACCTTCACAACTTGATATAATGTAATCTTTCCTGGAATATATATTTTACCTTCTTCGGTTGAAAACAATTCTTCTATAAGTGATAATAATATGCGATATCATTTTCTTTTTCCAAACTACCAATCGCTTGACTGTTCACAATATCTACTTCCTACTCCATCATCAACTTTAATAACTGAATGACTGCGACTGATTCTAGCTGGTAACTTATAAAAGATACGAAAAGCTGGAATTCCTGCAAAATGTATAAAATGTCTATATTAAAATGGCGTGGCAATGGAAAGAAACATTCGAAATCCCCAAAAAGCACCTAAACTTCAACCCGATTTACGGTTACAGCCTTCCAACGAATTTGGAGTGGATGTAGGGATGAGCAATGCTTGTAAATCCTCGAAAACGCTTAAAATTTCAACAACAAAAATGCTGTAGTGAAAACATTTAAAACTACAAGTGTGCACTTTCCTAAAATGAATTAAATCCACGTATCAATCTCAACGCCTCTGATTCAATCAGCAGATGCTTTGGAGCTACGTTACTCTTCAAAAACCACAAAAAACATGAAATCTTCATTGGCCTTGAATTGAATCTATAGAATGTCTAATTTCATTAACCTTCACAATTAACTGGTTGCTTATTTCCTGAAATATATATTTTACCTTCTTCGCTTCATAAAAAATACTTCAACATGTGATAAAAGTGTTCGACATGATGTTCCCATTCTCCTTTTTCAAACCAATCGCTTGGCGATCGAAAGTACAATCTCATAATTGAATCCAGACCGTTCACAATATCTACTTCCTACTCCATTATCACTTTAATAACCGAATGACTACAAGTTAATGATTCTAGCTGGTAACTGTGTTGACGTATAAAATAGAGTGTAGCGGCAACCACTGTTATTGAAATGTCGATCACCTTCACTTATCAGCATTGCTAACTTAAAAATCGACGACTGCACCTTTCTAGATATATAGTTTTTATAGTAGCCAAGCAGGTATTCTAGACGTGCGATTTTTTCTTTTTCAGATGGAGTTATGTGGGTCTGTTTAGGGGAGTTCAAAGCCTCGTTGTCTTTTCCGAAATATGTAAATACATGATGGAATCCGTCGTTACTACATGATAATTTAAGATGAGGAAAAAACTAAATTTTAATTTACTACGTTTATTATCACAGAAATACTTTGAAAATATAACAGTGCGATTGCAATTTCGGTCAATAGACCATCATCGGGCAGGTACCTAAATAGACAAGAGGAACACATTTCAAGAAGGGCTAATAGAAGTGGATTTACCAAATTGGCGCAATAAAATGTTCTTAGAAAAATCATTATTGTTTGAATACGCTAAATATAGGAGAATATATTAAGTCAATCCGGTCGTTCAGCAAGAAATCTTTTGCATTATGATTGAGTTTAAAAATTTCTAATGATTCTAAGTAAGTTAGTTTGGTTCCTTTCGTTAATTTGTGCATAATTTGAAAGTTATCTGTTTGTGGAAATGGGTGGTGGTTTTCACGGCAATGATTTGAAAACATTGAATCCGTTTTGTTTTTCAAAAAAAAATTGTTGGTGTTCTTTAAATCTTGTCTTGAACGATCGACCAGTCTGACCTATATACATACTAGGTTTACATACAGGACAAATCAACGTATAAACTCCTGAACTTTCAAATTTTGAAGTGATATCTTTGGCATTGAATAAAACTCCTGAGAGTTTTTTTGAAATCAATTTTAATATTACATTTAGGTATGACATTAGCAACTTTTTGTGTTAGAGGACCAAAATATTTTAAAGTTGTGAATTTTTCCGATTTTTCTACTTTCGATTGAGGATATATGCTGTTGTACGCTAGTTGACTACGTTTCTTGTTTATCATTTTATTTATCAAACTTGTATGGAAACCATTATTTGAAGCAATTATTCATACAAGTTTGATAGAAAAAATAACAAGCATATATCCTCAATCGAAAGTAGAAAAATCAGAAAAATTCACATCTTTAACATATTTTGGTCCTCTAACAGAGAAAGTTGCTAATGCCATACCTGAATGTAATATTAAAATTGCTTTGAAACCTACGAAAAAACTCTCAGGATTTTTATTCAATGCCAAAGATATCACTTCAAAATTTGAAAGTTCAGGAGTTTATAGGTTGATTTGTCCTGTTTGTAAAGGAGTGTATATAGGTCAGACTGGTCGATTGTTCAAGACAAGATTCAAAGAACATCAACAATCTTTCATGAAAAATAAAACGGATTCAACGTTTTCAAATCATTGCCGTGAAAACCACCACCCGTTTCCATAAATAGATAACTTTCAAATTATGCACAAATTACCGAAATAAAAAATATTAAATACTATTCTAAAATAGAAAAAATTATAAGAAAATGGTTTCTTTAAATAATTCTAATGGAATCGAGCACAAATTAACTCATTTACATAATAAATACGCATTTAAAAAAATCTCACGTGAGATTCGAGGAGGGGGAGGGGTCGAGCTAAATCTCACGACATCTCACCAAGGGGGGTGGGGGGATTGAAAAATCGCCAAAATTATCTCACGTTATAAATGGATGCCCCCTTCGTTAAAAAAAATGCTTTTTTCTCTCTTATTGGCTTTTAGTTTATGAATCTAGTCATTTAACCATTCATTGTTTTACAAGCCAGTAGTAGGTAATTTAAGTTACAAGTCACAATATAAGTACAAGACGTTGTTAAAATTAGACAATTTTGGTTGTTGGAATAGACAATTTCCCTTAAAATTAATTTTTACCGAGTTTATTTACGGATAATATTTGACACATACGAACATTTTAAAGTTTTCAAAAATTAAACATTTTGAGCACCATTGCAAAACAGTAAAACATCAGGACATAGGCATTGTACCTATATGTACAACAGCTTTAACATGGAAATTATCCATTGCATCCTGTTTCGAATTTCTAACTAAATGAATCTGAATATGTTGGTAAGTCGTGATGTTTTACTGTTATGCTATGGTGCTTAAAATTCTTGAAAACTTTGAAATGTTAAATGTTTTTATTTTTTGAATGTGTCAAATATTATCCGTAAATAAACTATTGGTTATATTATAAACTTATAAAGGAAGATATTAATCAAAATGTCATATCTTTATGTTTAATTCTATAATCTTTTAAAATAACTGTAATATTACCTGTTCCATAACGTGTCTACAGTTATGAATTTGCCATTTCTGTTTTTATTATCCTGAGGATAACAATAAAACTTGTCGAAACGTCGATATCAACATGAAATAGATTTGTGTGTTTTCTTTCACTGGCCCTTCCAACTATTTACAAATTATAAAAAAATATTTGGGTCACAAATAAACCTTTTGAAATTTATACACTGTTTAACTATATACAATCAAATGGTATCTGCTGAATTAGTGAAATCACTAATTCATATAATATTACGAAAAAAAATCCCCATGAATATGCTTTAAAATTACCGATGAATTTACATTACTGAAAGAATTTCGTGATTCTGCGTAACTTATAAGTTCTAGGAACTTCCCAAGTGCGTTCCAGATACTAGAAAGTATCATTCGCGAACGGTCCTCGTACACCGTACAACCATTAATTAATGCACATATTTCTTAAGGAAATCCATTTCTTGAATTGAAAGTCCGAAATAACCTTGCTCAAGCTCGCAACCTGTATTGTTCGTAACTTGCATTTAATCCTCGTTTAGAATCTACTCTAGAACAGGTAGGACGCTCTCTCGCGGACAGTCTGTCAGTGTGTATGCGTTATACCTCGACTTCTTTGCTTCTTCGTCAAAGCTCGTAAAAGTGGTTGAACGCGCTGTGGTGTAGGTTTCCTGAAATTATTTCGTAGAGGTGAATATAATGGTGAATATCGAGGTTTAATGTGGAGATTGTGTGGTTGATTGTGACGTGAAACGTTAACATTTGGTTTAGATAAGGTGAGTTCCAAAATATATCTTAGAGTAACTGAGTTTCACCGATTCACGTGAACATTTATTTCACGGAATAATATTTTTACACGAAAGTCGCATAGAAATGGGGTGAATACTGGAATATTGTGAATTTTAACCTTAAACATATTAAAATGTGATATTATGTACATGACATTGACATCAGATATTTCAAATTCGAGTAACTATATCTACAACAATAATTTTGAACATATTTCGCATGTTTTCACGTTTTCTTCCTCAAAAATTTCTGGACTTCAAGATTGAATTATTGAAAAATTGACAATTTATCGTTGATATAAATCTATTTTGTCTCATTTCTACTCTATTTTTAACCAAAAGGCAACCGGTTTCAACCAAAGTTTAAAAAATAAACTCTTGGTATGAAGTTTTACATCTGCTTGTAATTTATTTACTTAAATCTTCAGAACCGGCAGAATTTTGCTAAAAATAAACTGAATATGGACAAACAAGTGTTTCATTTAATCGATATACTCCACGAAAATATGTTTCATTATTATATAATAAAAAAATTCGAGTAATTATTCAATAAATTCACATATGGATATATATATATATATATATATATATATATATATATATATATATATATATATATATATATATATATATATATATATATATATATATATATATATATATATATATATATATATATATATATATAAATATATATATATCTATATATATATATATATATATATATATATTATAAATAATATAAAAGTAAATTAACCAAAAAAGAATATTTTGTGAAATTTAAGGTTATCAAGTCTTTGATAACTCTTGAAATGATCCATAATTGTTTTTTCCTGTCAAACCAAAGCAACCCTGATCAAAACAAATCAGCTATTGGAATTTTTCTCGAAATTCGACTCGTAGACATGGAGAACATGTTTTCCTTATTTCTACAACTTATTTTTCCAATTTCTTCCAAAAATAAAATGGAAATCTCAACATCATCATAATCACTATTTCATACCAAACATATTCCAATCAAATTGATGCAGAAAATTTAGATTTGCGTTTATTTAATGCAAATAGATTGTTCACAACAGAGAAATTTTCTGATATTTGTGTTGAAGATTCAAACAATATTGATTTGAAAAATTTAATTAAGTGAAATTGAATATTGTCTATGAATAGATTATTCATTTGTAACAAAAAATTGTTAAAAATATTTTATCCATGTTGGTTTTAAAGTTTCATATAATTTTAAGAGGATTTAAATCAATTGTTCACTTACTAATTTATGTCATTTATAATTTAACATACCCACTAACGTTAACCAAATAGAATTAGTAGGAAAATTATAATTTATTATAATATAGTGTAAATGAAATAAAAAAAAATTTAGTTTCTTGCTCAATTAATATTGATGTAAGTAAAATACTTTGTTACTACTTTTAACAATAAAGGCTCTTTCATTAGAGTCTTCAAAGGAAGCTCGATAACTATGAGCTCCAGAAAATTTATTGAATCCCATTAATTATCCACATGCATAGACACACTATAACCTCCAAGATTTATCCAAAAAAAGTTGCACTCTAACTTTTGGTGCGAACTTTACCTATGCATTCTTCGTATAATGCTTCTAGCTTATAATAAAAAGTACAGTATGAGCATGATAGATACACACATTTAGAACGCAAGCGTTTCCACAATGAATAACAAATAGGTATATTCAAAACAAGCGTCTCCATGATTGTTCTTTATAGTACTTGCGGTACTTAACAACCTGATAAAACATACAACTGCTAATTAAATGAAAATTCAATAACATTAAAATAATATAAATATCTCTCTAAATCAGTTACTATTATGTGAATTGAGTAGGACGATCCTTCGCTGACCGCAAATCGAATTTATGCTTGAAAGTCGTTGGTAATCCCTGAAGATAAATAACTCTATGTTCTGTGCAATAACACATTGACCTTCATCCGGTTTTTTCTACCTTTCTCTGTGTTTGTATTTCATCAGTTACGTACAAGCATAAACATAGATATGTCAATAAATTTTGAATGAAAGAATTGTTCATTACGAAATCAACAAAGTCCGTTTGAATTTTAATTGATTCAACAAATCGTAAGTTCTTATAGTCCCCCATCGGAAAACGTGGGATTCATCATTCTTTGCTTCCATTATAAAAGGGATCTTTTTATACTATATATAAATATATAAAAATGTACATATTATATATATATATATATATATATATATATATATATATATATATATAAATATATATATATATAAATAAAAAAATAAAAAAATAAATATATATATATATATATATATAGGTATATATATATATATATATATATATATATATATAAATATATAAATATAAATATATAGTTATATTATACAATTTTCAAAATTATTTTGAAAATTGTATAATATAACTTATTACATTAATATTGACAACTACATCAACTGTTGTTATTGATGTTGACGTTTTTGACTTCTACTCCAAACCTCAAGTTTAATGTCTTGATGAAGGAAATAAACATTTCCGAAAGCTCGACCAAATAACAAGAAGTTTTCATTGAATCCAGCCCAGTTGTTTGACTTCATCCTCAAGATCACACCTTATATTTTATCTTAACTAGTCAGTCAGGACTACCTTTTAATTTATATATATATATATATATATATATATATATATATATATATATATATATATATATATATATATATATATATACCGGGTGTCCACGGAAGGTGGCTCGCCCCTATAACTTTTTTGTTTTCGGAGATAATTGAATAAAATTTAACAGATCTGTTTGATGCATAAAACTGCAATTTTTGACAAGTAACTCAACTTCATTCAACTTCCGGAAGTGCCATAAACTATCGATTTTCAAATGGGACACCGGGTATATTTTTAGTTTTTTCGTCTCCATATGACATTTATAATACAACCGTGTATCATTTGTTACTTTTTATAACCTTTTTTGTATTTTTTTTTCGAAATAAATTTTTATTCTAGAGGGCTATGGATGCGTTCAAATAACTAATTTCGATCCTAAAATGTATGTTAAAATACAACTTCACTGTTTTCGGTCAAAATGTTCCAGCTATGTGAAGTTTAATTTTAAAACTTTTATTACTATTTTTTTTTTCAAATGGCATCATCGTCGGGTTAAAAAAAAAAGATAATTTTATTACGATTAATTTGATACCGCACTCTTGGTATTAGGTTGAAATAAAACTTTGGATAAAAACCTGAAATCCCATAACCCTTTCTTTAAATGAAGAATCTTATTGAGATTAAAATAATATTTGAAATCATCAAGTAGCCTGTGACACAACTGAAACAAAATAAGTCCAAAGCCACGCCTACAAATCTACGTCCCTGGACGGCAAACAGGGCCACTTTAAGAACGAAATTATTTATTTGAACGCATCTATAGCCCTCTAGAATAAAAACTTATTTCGAAAAAAAAATTGAACAACGGTTACAAAAAATAGCAAATGATACATGATTGTATTCTTAATTTCATATGGAGACAAAAAAACTGAAAATATACCAGGTGTCCCATTTAAAAATCGAAAGTTTATGTTACTTTCGGTGAAACCGGAAGTTGCATGAAGTTGAGTTACTTGTCAAAAAAAGCAGTTTTATGCATTGAACAGATCCTGTAAATTTTATTTCATTATCCTTGAAAACAAAAAAGTTATAAGGGCAAGCCTACTTCCGTGGTCACCCGGTATATATATATATATATATATATATATATATATATATATATATATATATATATATATATATATATATATTTATATATATATATAAATCAGGATTATCGACTATTCTTTCACAAATTAAACATTATAATCAATAATTTCACTGTTTCTATTAAACACCATGAAAACCTTTCAAATTCCATAATCTTATTTTAATGTATATATTATGATAATAACAATTATGTAACATATAATTCGAATAGCTCATATCTATTCTCCTAATTTCAAATGATCTCATGGGTGAAATTTACTCATTCTATTCAAAAGTTTTAGTCTGAATATATTAACATATTCATTAAAACACAGATCTAATGTCATGCAACGATTAATAGTTATATATATATATATATATATATATATATATATATATATATATATATATATATAGGTATATATATATATATATATATATATATATATATATATAGGTATATATATATATATATATATTATATATATATATATATATATACTTGAAAGAATGAATAATACACAGTTCTCAATTACGTATTGAATTCATCCGTCTTCAGAACTAAACATGCCGCCCGCGTTAAAAGTATCTCCTCTGTTTCTCGTTTCACCATTTTTAGCCCTACCTTTACGTGGTATGGTTTTATTTTTATTGGTGCTGTTACAAATATAATTTTGTTAACACACGTCAAATAATGAGAAATAAGAATAGTGATAAAACCTATTTCTCAATATACACTACATATCTATTTTAAAAAATAGATTAAGTAAAATTTAATTAATCTAAAGTACAAAATTTTTCACATGCCTACATAACACTTTAAAATGAAAATAAAACTCAACTGTGCACAAGCTACACAGTTTCAAATTTTATTGACATAAGACATCTAAAACTTCACTACATCCTCATTCAAAAATTTCAGCAAAATCATAGTATGCCTTCCCAAACAGAAAACTTTTAACCCTAATTTAAAAAGCCTTTAAACCTAATCATCTCACCGTATTAGGTAATTTGTTGTAAAATTTTGGGTAATAGAAATTTTTTCCGCTCATGGATCTTAATTGAGAACTCTGTATGTTGTCTCGATTTCTCTACCTGTAAGAGTGAATGTCTGAGTGTAGATTGTAATTGTATTTGTGGAATTCTGAACTTCCATTGTCTATAAAAATATATCTGAAACAAAATTAAAAGAAAAGAAAATTTGATTAGTAAATGGCAAGTTCAATAAAAGAGGAAAAGAAAATATTTTGGATTGGTTGGGCCGATACTTGATGTAAATTAATAAACATAATGAAACAATGGTTAAAAATAACAATTTACACATTTATTATGAAAAATAACGCATGACGCACGTTTCGGTGGAACTTCACCTTCTTCATGTGCCATTAGCATCTGAAGAAGGTGAAGTTCCACCGAAACGTGCGTCATGCGTTATTCTTTATAATAAATGTGTAAATTGTTATTTTTAACCATTGTTTCAATATGAAAAGAAAATAGCTGAAAAAATTAAATTCAATGAATTAGTAGGATGATTCGAAAAAAGAAAGAAGAAATGAAATGAGATTAGTAAATAATAAGTTGGAAAATAGTGAAAAAATAAAATTATACAATTAATATACACGACGTTTCGGTTACCCAATCTCTAACCGTTCTCAAGTGTAAACTGGTTAGATTGTAATAATTGATGTTTTGTTTAATATATATTAGATATTCCATAATGCATTGAGAGATTAAGTCATGATCTGAAGTTTCTTGAAAAGTGGTCTGCAGTGTGTTCTGCAGTTCACTCCCTCAATAGCACGAAGAGCTGCTTTTTTAATTCTAAATGATGTTTGCCCACCTGTTGAATGTCCCCATACCAGAATTCCATAGCTAATGTGTCAAGGAATAAATGCAAAGTACGCCATTTTCAGTAGTTCATTTGAGACGGATCTTTCTAGTTGTCTGATAAGGAAGAGGTTTTTGGCTGATTCCATGTCAATTTTCTATCCAGACGTAATCCGAGAAGCTTGTCAGGTTCCATCTCTTCATTCCCGGTGGAATTTTTAAGTGTTATAATCAAATTTTGTGTTTTAGCAGTGTTGAGCTTTAGTTTGTTTGTTTTAAACCAATCTTCTGCTTCTACTTCTGTGGAACCTGTGGATGACTTTAAGGTGTCCATGTCTCTCTCCTTACTAACAAAGGTAGTATCCTTTGCATCAATACAGATATCTGCCTTCTCTATGATAACCAAGCTGGTTAGTTGAGTACTTAGGTACGCTGGCTAGTATTTAGGAGGTCTCGAGTTCGAACCCCGGGGCCGACTGGTCTGCCATGAGTTTTTTTCAGAGGTTCCCTCATGGTTATGTAAGTCACTGCTTGCATACTTACACGGCGAATGCTGGGTCAGTATTAATTCTCTGACTCCTACCCACACTTCCTATGTTTCATAAATATCCCGTCTCACCTATCCTTAATGCACAGTGTATCCTCTGATCTGGCTGAAGGAGTTAATCCCAAACTCAAGCTGTCCGCCTCCCTGACACATACTTCAGGTAGGAATGAAACACGTGTGTTTCCTTTTTTCAATACCATCATTCAGTACGAGATGAAGTCAATGTTATGACGAAACGCGTTTACTCAATAGATTTTATTTCAACTCAAGCTGCCCGCCTCCCTTCACATACTTCAGGGAGGAATGAAACACGTGTATTTCCTTTCCTTCCTTTCTTTTCTATATAGTTTGGCAGATCATTGGCATAAATAATAATAATTTACATGCGCACCCAGCTAGCAAAAAGCTTCTATAAATTCAGAGTAAAAGAACTTTTCTGTTCTGCAAAGGTTTCATAGTTGTGTCTAGAACATTAAGTTGTTGTATAAGTGAAGCAGATGATACTATTTTGTCTTCGTAAGCTAAATTGTTCTTTAAGTTTAAGAGAACGTTCTTAGAACATAATTACAGAGCATTCAGAAGATAAGTGTAAATAATTGCTCGATAACTGTCTATAGTAGCACAATTTTACAGTAATGGTGCTTATAGAACTAAATGATTCCAAATCCGATGTAAAAAAGTATCTTATAGAACTATACAAACTCCTGTGAAGCTCCAATAGAATTGCTCAGTAGTGTTGATTATAGTTTTTTATAGAAATATTGTATAAGGGGTTGCTGAGAGACAATTTTGCTACGAGTAACAAAATTATGCATATGGAAGCTTGCTAACGAACTTAATAAAAAAAAACCTCTATAACGTTGTTATAGAGAGTAATGTTATAGTTGTTATACAATAATTACAGAGTAATTAGGTTTAAATCTATGCCATTTTGTTTCATAAAAAGCACTACAGAACAACCATACCATAATTGACGCCATTCTAAAAGTGAATTTCGTTTGTGTATAAGTTTTAGACGAACATTTTGTTATAAAAACCATGTCTTTTAAGTAAAAATGGAAACAGATTAAAAAAAGTGGAGCATTCAGTAGGGAAACGAAAAAAGAATTTACGAAAGCTTATTATGTGATCGAATTTCCGTAAATAACAGCAAATGACAGCAAAAAGCTACAAATAAGGATTTCGCAGGTTACCGCATTAAAAAACAGAATAATGTAGTTATTGAGGTACCAAAAGACCTTAATCGAGGAACAAAACAATAGAATATGATAGCGACATAGAAAAACCAAGAAGATGACGAAGTTATAGTAAAAAGAAATGACTGGTTAATAGAGCTTCAGAACAATAATGATGAAGATTTTAATGTAGACCAAATTAGGTATTCCCTCTGTGTTGATAATGTTATTATTAATACGTAAAGTTTGCATACAAAATTTTCGCATAGGGTTTTTAAGGGCGAACACACAGGCATGGGCTCCGCCCACTACGCTTGGTATCCTGTTCGTGGCGACCCTTCACCCACTGGTGTAACTACCGTTACGGGTGCACAACCGCATTTATGCCCATCCGCGGTACACGAATCCTGCGCACATCAGCTATAACCCCACTCTCTACGGAATAAGTAGTGTTAATGTCACGCCAGGCTATAATTACGGATCAATTGCCACCAATCTCCAAAATAGAGTACCAATCAGGCGATACCATAGACATACATATTATATATCCACATCCATGAAATACACATATACTGCTAATCATCGTAATACTTCCTTTTTAGTTTAGCCACGAGTCGAGTAAAAACAATGTGAGCCATATTGGAAATATATTTGACTCGTAAAAAAAGTCACTGGGAAATATTGTATGCAAATTTCCGCTTTAATAACGGTAATATCACCAGAGAAATTTCTCTGTGAAAAAATCTTTTATGTATTTATATAATTTTTTCTTTCAAATGCAGCCTGCCTGTACTAATTTTAGTGCTTAGGGAAATCTTGTAAAAACAAGACAACACTGTTAATTTTAGTAGGCACATTTGTGAGTTATAGTAGTTTGCTTATGAAGTATATAGCTCTGTAATCATTGCAATCGACACACAAAAGATTCATATTAGTTGGCATCTCATATTGGAAGTACGAGATAAGCTTTCCATTTCGTCGCCATTTTGTAAGAAACAAGAAAAATTCAGATAAAAAAACTAATATGAAACATACATGGGCCAAATATTATCAGTAATATGATGTATATTTACTTTCTAACTGTTTTTTATACATTTGGCGGAAAAATTTATCTATAATTTTTTTTTAATATTTAATCAGTTTTTTAAACATTGTAGAAAAATGAGATAAAATCGAGGGCGCATTAAAAAATTACCATATATACACCACATATTTCACATTAATTTTTCTTTCCGCCTTAAAATTTATTCGTCTTTTGATTTCAAACTTACTAGAAAATTCAAAAAATAATGGTGAAGGTACTTTTATATATTTATGGCGTCCATATCATTTTTAACACGTATCCATGATTTAAAGTGATACACAGAAGCATTTTGTCCTTCAAAAGATGTAAAAAAAACCTATTAAAGTTTTTTGCTAACTATAACGACACGCAAAAAAATAATTGTATAATTGAATACAATATGTACGGTTAACGAACAAAAATATAGAAGTTCTTTATACGCTCTATAATAGAATTTTAAGACACCATTTTAGAACTATTATAGAATTCGTATGACATTGCTCTGTAACTATCGCATAGAACTTGTAAGAACGTTTACACAACAATTCTATAAATGTTTTCTACATACCTTACAGAACAACTTAAAGAACTGAAAAGTTCTTCAGCACGGGGCCCATTTCTTTTGTATAACTGCTGTAAGAACGTTTTGAGAATGTTCTTAGAACAAACATTGCTCTATAAAATTTGCTGAGAAAACGTTCTCTCAACTTTAATAGAACATAAAATTGTTAGCTGGGCAGTTACTTAGAGTGTTACTTGCGATAAAGAACTGAAATACTTATAATGACAACATCTGAGAACTGTGAAATCAGAAATCATTGAATACAATATGTTATTTTAAATTGTGCTACAAGAGACACATAGTAAACCGTTGCTAATGAAGAAAATAAATACGTGGAAATCAGAAACGCGTGTCGGAGATAATAAATTCAATTTCTCCAAATATGGATCAGTTCGATAATAACGAAAGAATGTTACGCTAGATTTAACGTAGCTACATTCTTTGGCATCATTTTATACAGTAAAGATTTCATTGATAGTTGAACGTTTTCAATATATTATAGAAATATCAGTTTTATAAAATACATATTTACCATCTTTAACTTTATGAAGATAATCAATGGAGTTTGTTGCGAGAGTTTTCTGTTTAAATATAGAAATATCCACAAAATAGACTAGAGTTGTCGTAGAATACCCGGTTGGAATGAAGTTCTTTTCTCTATATATTATGTATTAAATAGCATGCATAATGAAACAATGAATATAATGCTATTACAACTATATAAAATATATATATTATCATGAATAATTATCAAGGATTTCAGTAATTCTCTAGACTCGCAAAAAAAATTTCACATAGATTTTCATTCGGTGAGACCGCCTCTAAAACGACATAACAGTAGACAAATGCGTATACAATTGACGAGCTCTTGAGAGTAGCTGTTACTGTTACTTATTATAAGGCTTAGTTCCGAGTGCCTGGAGTGTATCGTGCGAGAAGAAACTTGAAAAAATTTTGTTTAAATAATTTCTATGTTCAGCCTATATAATACATATATATATATATATATATATATATATATATATATATATATATATATATATATATATATATATATATATATATAATATATATATATATATAATATATATATATATATATATATATACATACATATATATATATATTTACTATATATATAAAATATATATATATATATATATATATATATATATATATATATATATATATATATATATATATATATATATATATATATATATATATATATATATATATATATATAAATATATGTATATATATATATATATATATATATATATATATATAAATATATGTATATATATATATAAATATATGTATATATATATATATAATATATAGGTATATATATATGTATATATATATATATATATATATATATATATATATATATATATATATATATATATATATATATATATATATATATATATATATATATATATATATATATATATATATATATATATATTTTTTTTTTCAACGATTTTTTCCCAAACTAATAATGTCAATGTTTGATTTCTATCTATTGTGTTCTTATATATCTAGTCTAAATTTTCTTATATTAGCCAATAAGTTTGAAATTCTGATCTAATAAAGAATCAATATAAATCACAAACGGAAGAAAAAAAATCACAACTTTAATTATTTCTTAAGTTTTCTTATATAACTTAAAATTTTTGTTTTCTTTTCATTTCATCTCGTTCTCGACTTTGATGACATAGCTGGGGCAGAACTGTTCTTTCGCGAATATTCTCGGGTTACGTGAAAGCATATAACTCGTACTGAGTGCTCCGAAATGATTTTGAAAAATCTGGTTTATACCAGATTTAAACCGTAGCAGGTCATAGAAAGCCGAGAACTCTTCTCAGAGAAGAACGTTCCATTGATTTGCGGTTCTGTTCAAAAACGCTTTATATAGAAGGATTATCTTGCTGTTGAAATTTTCACGGCAAATTGATGTGTATCATCTATAACATACCTAGTATGACGAATGAATTGTGTTCCTGGTTGAAATATGGAGTCAATGGATGCAGAACACCTGGCGTGTGAATATCTATAAAAGAGACACAAGTCGGCAACCTTCCTCCGATGTTCGAATGAACGAAGGTGAGCGATTGGATACGGGTCGTTTACTAACATCACTGCTCCTTTTTAACGCGCTTTTATGAGATTGGTATGTATGTATCTATGTCGGTAACGGAATCTTAGATCGTTATTTTCGCCCCCTTCAAAATGTCGAATTGATTTTAAACTTTGCATATTTATCCAGGACCGGTGACAATGCAATAATTTGAATAGTTTGTTCCATTATCCTGATCAGGATCTTTAGCATTAGCGATTTTCCAAATCCGATACTCGATAGTGTCTTTGTGACAAGTACACTTTCAAAAACTATAAAACCGAAGAGAAATAATAGTTAGAATTAATAAAAAACACTCTTTTGTAGTTAGCACCACTGAAAAATTGAAAATAAATAATAGTTTTAAAAAAATAAATAATAGCTTAAAAACAACAAAAAGAAACGCTTCAATAGAAAATCGAAGGAAAAAGCAGAACATAGTTTTCAATAAGTAAATATAAATTAAGAATAGTGTAATTAACAAAAAAATTTATTTTCTATTTTAGAAAAGCGTGGGGTGCTTTTTTAAATATTTCCCTAATGACTCTACTTTTACCAACATCTGTCATTAAAATTTTATAACAATTGACTCCAAGCACCCCTCGCTATTCTACAATAAAAGTAACTTCTTTGTTAATTACACTATCCTTAATTTAAATTTATTGAAAATTATTTTCTACTTTTTAGTTCGCTTTATTATTATAGCGTGTTTTTTAGTATTTCTAAAGTATCATTCATTCAAATTGGGTCAATGGATTAAAATGAATTTGTTAAACACTTTATTCAAACGTTTCGGGGTTATTTGTTCCCTCTCTCAATGAAAACCTAGACTTTGAAGGACTCGCAGTTATATAATCTACTCCAAATGCTGTAAGAATCAAATACATACTTACATAATGTTAATATTATAAGTTGATGTTCACTACGTACCATACCAGGAAATTATCAGTCTGTATTCAATACAGTGATAATTATCAGTTAAGGTGTTAATGTTGTCCGCCTCTTATGTTATATGTGACTTTGTGATTGTCTGTAAACGTCATCATTATACCGTTTTGTTCTTTTTGTCGGTGAATTGTTGGTATCATGTTTGTAGTTTTCAGTCGTCAGTATACGCCAGTTGCTTAAATGTTCTGTTCTGTCGTTCATAGTGTTGACATGACAGAATATGTAGCATTTCCAATATTTCACGGCATTTCTTTTTTTTGATTAATTTTTTTTTTTTTTTTCTACGATTTTATATATATATATATATAATCTCTTGATAATTATTATCAATAACAGGCTTGTTGAATCTTAAAAAACTCGATTTTATTAAAAAGTTGACGTTTCGCTACGACATTCGTGGCTTTATCAAAACTTTTGAAAAAATTGAAATTTCTTTGACATTTATTGATTTGAAAAATTTGAATAGAAACATACTTCTATGTTTCACTAAAATTTTCGGCTGTGGCCGTTCTTTGTTATTCTTTTACGTGCTATTCAGTCTCAATATTAACATTCAAATTTGTTATTATTAGATGGTAAGGAAACCACACGAAACCTTTACCCACGTAATGTTCGAAATAGGTTTATATAATTATGATTTTGAAAAGTAAAAGAATAATAATAATAGGGTACAATTTATCCTTTTTTCAAAAATTTCTCATTGCGGCTGTAGCCGTCTTCAGTTATTAATTACGTGCTATTTAGTCCAATATCAACAGACAGGTCTGTTGATATTAGATGGGAAGGAACCACAGAAACCTCCACCCACGTAATGTACAAAATAGATTTAAAATATTTGATTGTTTTCTTTGAAAATACATTACTTGTGATTTTGGAGATCACATGTTCTAAACTATACTTTCTTTCTAGAAAAATTGAAAATTCTAGATGTTTAGATTTTGTCTAAGAAGATGAGTTGTTGTGGTTAGAGTTTGTTTGTTGAATTGTTTTGTTTTGATTTATATTGTTTCTTAGAAAAATTAAAGAATTAAATCTGCTTATATTGAACTCAAATGTTTGATATCTGTTCTATCATTTACGACTTCATTTAAATTTTTTTGAATATGTAACATTTCTAAAATTTCTCTGCGTTTTTGATCTTTTTCTATTTCTAAAATTTTTGTGCTATTAAAGTTGAAAGTATGATTCTCATTGTTTTTATGTTTTATTAGATCTGTGGTTTGTGTTCTGGTATATTTGTGTGCTTTTTATCTTTCTTCAAAATTTTGAAAACTTTGTCCTATATATGATTTATTACAATTATTACAGGGTATACTATAAACCACATGAGATTTTTGCAGAAGAGGTGTTTTACTTTTTAATTTAGAATATATTTGTTTAATTTGATTTTGTGCGGTGTGGGCTACTTTAATATCGTGTGGATTTAAAATTTGTGAAATTTTATTACTTAAATGGGGAATATATGGAAGAGGAATATATTTTTTGTTAAAATTTTCTTTTTTAGATGTTTCTAATGTGTTGTACAGTTTATGAATTCTATTTTTAGTGATTTTCTGTATTAGTTTTATTGGGTAATAGTTTTTTATGAGTAATTTATGGACATCTTGTAATGTTTCATGTCTGTGTGTAGGTGAAGTAAGTTTAAGTGCTTTGTCTATATATCCGATTATTAAACTCTTTTTTTGTGATAAATGATGTGTACTGTTGTAGCTCAATGTTCTTTGTGAAAAAATTTCTTTTCTTCTGCAAAAATCTCATGTGGTTTATAGTATACCCTGTAATAATTGTAATAAATCATATATAGGACAAACTTTTCAAAATTTAGAAGAAAGATTAAAAGCACACAAATATACCAGAACACAAACCACAGCTCTAATAAAACATAAAAACAATGAGAATCATACTTTCAACTTTAATAGCACAAAAATTTTAGAAATAGAAAAAGATCAAAAACGCAGAGAAATTTTAGAAATGTTACATATTCAAAAAAATTTAAATGAAGTCGTAAATGATAGAACAGATATCAAACATTTGAGTTCAATATACGCAGATTTAATTCTTTAATTTTTCTAAGAAAACAATATAAATCAAAAACAAAATAATTCAACAAACAAACTCTAAACCACAACAACTTCATCTTCTTAGACAAAATCTAAACATCTAGAATTTTCAATTTTTTTAGAAAGAAAGTTATAGTTTAGAACCATGTGATCTCCAAAATCACAAGTAATGTCCTTTTCAAAGACAACAATCAAATATTTTAAACCTATTTTTGTACATTACGTGGTGAAGGTTTCTGTGGTTCCCTTCCCATCTAATATCAACAGACCTGTCTGTTGATTATGGGACTAAATAGCACGTAATTAAATAACTGAAGGACGGCCACAGCCGCAATGAGAAATTTTTGAAAAAAGAAGATAAATAGTAACCCTATTATTATTAATACTTCGACTCTTCAAAATCAAAATAATTTGAACCTATTTCGGAACATTACGTGGGTAAAGGTTTCTTTGGTTTCCCTTACAATCTAATAAGAAAAATTTTGAATGTTAATATTAGACTGAATAGCATATAATAAATAATTAGCAAGACAAAGCAGCCTTGTTCTTTTCAAATTTTTTTCAAATTAATAAATGTCAAAGAAATTTCAATTACGAATATCATAGTGAAACGTCAACTTTAAAATCGAGTTTTTTAAGATTCAACCAGCCTGTTATTGCTAATAATTATCAAGAGATTAAGAAATAGATCACAGGAAACAACAATTCGAATAAATAATTATATATATATATATATATATATATATATATATATATATATATATATACATAATTTATCCAATACGGATTCACAGATATTCAGCTTGGTCAATACACGAATTTAATTTATTTAACGAGAAGTATTACTTCATCACGCCAAGTAACCTAGTTCGAATACTTACCTAGGCTAAAACTACTCTGAATTTGGCGGAAATATAAATTTTTGGGATCAATTAATCGTGAGACTTCTATATTATGTCATAAGACAGGAAATTAGAGTTCGGTCAACATCAATAAATAAATCAAATAGTTCCACACCCGACCGACACAAATAAGCTATGAAAGAGCTATGTTCTAGCCTGAAGTATTAAATAATTAACTAAATAAGAGAATTCAAAACTTCGATATTAAAATTAGGAAATATAGAGATAATATACAAAACTTTGCTTTGTTGTTGTTTGGTCATGCAAATATGTTCACGTATAAATAAATATTGAAAATTTTGAAGTTTATTCAATATTATCATTTTTGTTTAAGAGTCACAACACAATTTCATCGTTATATTAAATATTTTCTTCATAAAAGGAAATAAACTTGAATTAATATTTTTTATTATCATTTCTATAATAACCTAAGTGAATCTATATTTTTGCCCCAAAGTCTATCGTATATTAAGCTAATTCAAGAATGAGTTACTCATTATAAATTAATTATCAGTTAACCACCATAATAAGTTAAAATATGAAGAACTGAAATTATTGACATTAGTTTCACTTTTGCCGAATTATTGTACTAGGCTATAAATAAGAGTATAGATATAAACATACAGAAAACAGTTTGGTTGTTTCCAAATTGTTTCTCATTACCAAAAATCTTTAAAAGGGACTAAAACTGTGAACGAAAACAAATGAAGCAGAAAAAGAAATGAACTAGATAAGAAAAATTTGAAGATAAGTAGAGAAAAACAAAAGTAAGGCACATAAAACGAAGGGAAAATTAATTTAGCATAAAATGAATGCGAAAAAAGTGGAAAAAGTGACAGCATAGGAGTAGTGAATATGTGAGCAAGGTACCTAAATTATTATAACACAGTCTAGGTAACATGTTATAGGCAAAAAAAAGTAGAAAAACGTAAATGGCTGTGTTCAAAACAGTTTTCAAACCAATCCTAACAAACGCATCAGAGAGTTGGGTGCTATCAAGCAGAATCAAAAGTAAAGTGACCTAATAAATACGAAATATTAGAAGTTGAATAAGTGCCAAGAAGAGACAAAATAAGAAATAATATGAAGTGCCCAAGAGAACCCATTCAGAAATCTTTGAATGAGCAGAAGCTAAGAATTAGGCACCTATTTAGAATGGGAGACGAAAGACAGAAAAAAAAGAAAAGGTACACCACAAAAGACAAGGAATAATGAGGTGAAAAAATGACTAAGCGAAAAAGAGATGAGATGGAAAAGGCAGAGCAGTTGGGTAGGGAATAGATCGAAATGGAGAAAGTTTTTGACTATATAGAGGATAAGGCGAAGAGAAAATTAAATTTAAACATGGATATGTAAATTACAATTCACAGAAGTTGAAATGTAGAAAATCTTACACCCAATTGATATACGAGATTTCTTTGATTAATAATAATAATATCATAACACATATTCTGCATAAATAAATTCACTCTCATCTTAAATGCAAAATTTTCGCTAAGTGATACATCACATCATTTCATTAATATGATTGCAAATTAACACGTTTGATTTTGCGGAAGAATGTTCAACACTCCCAGTTCTATCCTAGATAGGTGTACCAGCATAAAAGTAAAAGTGGTTGTTACTCAATGGCTTATTGTCACCTTGACTATCAAATTAGACTTGTCAATTTGAATAATTGATAGCATTACAAATAACGTGTGTATTGAATTTATATATTTGAATGAGGTGTTACATAACATCAAAATTCAAAGTGAGGTTTTTCGTTGCAATATAACTCGAAATTAAATAAATCAAGTGCTCTTTGCTTCAAATTCATTAATATTTTGTACGTCTTTTAACAAGTATGACGTATGATTATTGCATATTTTTTTATGATGTTACTCGTTACTTAAGATTTCAAAACAATTGTAAATAGAACAACAGTACATGGAAGAAGAATTATTTTGTTTTTGAAATTCTATACAAAAAATACGTTCAGTTATTTTTAACTCATAATAAGAAGGAGTCATAATTTTCGCTGTGCCAATGTGTTAATCTAGAATAATCATCAGTCTTTTAACTTTTAGGAGCAAATATTATACCGATATTTGATATGAACGCTTAAGATTAATAGTTGAATAAAAGGAACATTATAAATTTCTTACCACATGAGTAAAAACAAATTCGGGAATGATTTTGAAAGAACCACCATCTAAATATTCAACAAACATCCATGTTGTGAAAAAGCAACAATTATGCATTATTTATTATTTAGTTTGGGGTTATGTTGCACTGCGATCTTATGGTCTATTCTATTGATCATTTTCAAACACCTGATTTTGACAGGTCCGCCATTTTGGCTGGAGGACAAACAAACCAT
Organism: Cynegetis impunctata; assembly: GCA_030704885.1. Classification (NCBI taxonomy): domain Eukaryota; kingdom Metazoa; phylum Arthropoda; class Insecta; order Coleoptera; family Coccinellidae; genus Cynegetis; species Cynegetis impunctata. The sequence continues at coordinate 267,116 of JARQZK010003654.1, forward strand.
TTACGACTATCAGTGTTCTGAGTTGTTTGCTTACGTTTATTGAAAGTAAAAGTATTAAAAAACTTTGAATCATAAATTTATATTGAAAATGGAAAGAAGTACTTATTATCATACACTTCCTGCCGATATTAAGAGCCGCTACGATCAGAAAATCAAAATTATTGATGATATAGACCCCTATCTCTTGGAGTCCAGCTCTCAAGATTTGATATCATTTTCATCAATTTCAGTAATACCCATCATCGATATGGTTAATTATTTTATCCTCATCCACAGTTTTTATACTGGACAGCAAATGAAAGCATATAAAAGCTTGCAAGGTTTCAAATTGTATGAAGCAGGACTAGTCCAAGAAATTTATGGGAAAAGAGTGAACGAAACAGCTTTTGTAGTTATTGGCAAGATAAGATGTATTTTAATGATATTCATTAGGTTTATTCTCATACTAATCAGTGCTCTTAATTGTTATAACTAAAAGTAAACGTGTACCTCAAAGCTGGCAATGTGGCCTGTCTATATCTATATGATATGTCTATATCTTCATATTGTTCCTCCAGAAAAAATAAATATACTTTCATGAAGGTCCTAATTTGCTGTCATATAACAATTACAGCAAAATCACTAGATACCTGCTCTACTTGCTTTTTTCGTTTAACCGAACGTTTAAACCTGCTGACTTGAGTTTTACCAACAGGATTGGCAATTGTGTACCCCATATTTTGGGTTGGAATCCAGTCAGGGTTGTCTTTATCCAATAACTCTGCAGGAGTCCCTGAAAAATATTTTAAATAAAGAGTTCATCTTTTTTCACTTATTCAAGTAAACTTACCTGTTATAAAATGTTTAGAACAGACTCGTGCATATTTCAATTGATTTTCACTAAAAGGTCCCCTTTTCAATGCTTTAATCCATCTCTCTTGCCTTTCTCGTGATACAGCATTTGAATAATCACCAGCATTCTTGAGGACAGCAGGGATTCTATAAAATCTCACTTTGTCTCGGTTTCCTCTCATACCACAATTAACCACGGCACAAAACGATGGCATTTTCTCTAATAAACTCCAACAATAATGAAATAATCAGAAAAAAACTTTAAATTCGACAAACAACTCAAAAAGTTATGAAACTTAAATGACAGTTCAGCACAACTGTTCGCATAACAATGGTTTGTTTGTCCTCCAGGCAAAATGGCCGAAAGCGCGTGACGTCATATGAAAATGGTCAATTGTATACCCTGCAATCAGAGCTGTTTTATGTACTACGGCTACCTACAGCTCGCCTTCTAGTTCCAGAGTATTAAGAAACTCCAATATTTGGGAAGGCTTCAACGAGGTTATATCCTCACTCCTACAAGTTTCTTAACCAAAGCATTTCTTTCGTTGACTTGCAATGGCCATTCTGTAGCCAGGTGAATAGAAGTTTCCTCCTCCTCCCCACTGAATCTACACTCGTCAGTTTCTGACAAACCTATTCTCATCAGATGCTTCCTGAGGCGACAGTGTCCTGTAAGGAAGCCAGTGAGGAGGTGTAGTTCATTATTACTGAGATCCAGATATTCTTAGGATCTTGCAGTTTTAAAGTTCCTGAGGAACTTTCTGGAGAGATCCAACCCTGGAAGATTCCGCCAGAGTGTTTCTCTTTTGGTTTCCTCCTTCTCCCGAAATTCTCTCTTATAAGTGTATTTTCTTATACCACATAAAGGTTCTGGGCCAGAAAATGGCGTTTGTGCTCCTTTTCTTGCGAGTAAATCGGCCTCTTCATTTCCCTTGATTCCCGAGTGACCGAGAACCCAGACTAAAGAGACATAATTATTGATATGATACTAGATGTATACGTCTTGGATGAAGTATTGGATACGAGATGAATTTATAAATTGGATTGTGAACTTGATTCTCAACTTCTTTTCGTGATATACTTGAATCGCCGTCTAAAATATTCATCAAACATCTGTTTTGATTAGACCTGTGTCGATCGTGATTGATCGAATCTTTTTGATTCGATCGCAACCTATACACGAGTGATCGAATAACGAATTTCTAAAAGACGCGATCTTATTCAACCCGATACCGATTTACTTGACAAGACTAACCAAATTGCACTTTATTTTCATATGTTTTTACACAACAGTAGAACACTAATTGCTTGCTGATACAATCGTTTACATGCTTTCATTCATCGCACTCTTTCTCGTGTTGTTTTGAATTTTGACACGTAATCCAAAAGGAACCGATATTTTCAGGAACGCTCGCGTAGAAGAGTCGCGACCTGTCGATCTCTCAGTCTTTTGGGTCGCGAACTCGATCGAGATCGAATTCAGTTTGAGATCGAATCAGTGACATGCTGATGTATGTACTGTTCATGTACTGTCGATCTCTCTGTCTTTTGGGTCGCGAACTCGATCGCGTCGTGATCGAGATCGAATTCAGTTTGAGATCGAATCAGTGACATAATTATATAGGTATGACCCGCGACACGTGATTTTATATTCAGGTTTTGCTTGCGTGTTTTAGTGAACTTAGTTGATATTATCGTCGTCTCTTCTATCCACATTTATATAGATTAATGAAGCGTTTATCTATAATAAAAGAAGCTCTTCAAAACCGAAAAGTGCCTCAAAAATTTTATTTCTTAATCACAATTTGGAGTAAATTATCATTTTTGATATTGAAAACTATTAGTTATCTCCTTTTTTAACATTTTTATGTTGTTTTTCACTAATGTAGGTTATCTTATTAATATATATTCTACCCGGTTCACCGGTTCAGCATTCGTCATTCGTAACAAAGGAACTGCGACCTGTGACCCAAATGATCGAAATGATCGAATCTTTTTAACCCGATCACCATACGAATGGGTCATGATCGACCCGGGTCTCGACAAATGATCGATCGACACAGGTCTAGTTTTGATAGAACAAAAAGCATATCATACTAGAACTAGATGTATACGCCTTGGATCGGCAGTTGAGTAAAAAGGTACATTTGTAAATCTTTTACTACATGAGCCAACACAAATTCAAGATCGTTAAAAAACCACTATCTAGAATATTCATCAATCATATATATATTAAGGAGCACAAGTGCATATTCATAACTAGATGGTAGTAGACGTCACTATATAAATATGAGAAACTTTTTTAAATATTGTAATGTATCAAAAAAAAAACAAATTTTAATTTTAGTGTAATATCAATAGATTCTCAATTTATTCTAGAACAGTTACCTAGAATAGTCATCAATCTTCCATATTTCAAAAATCGAACTGCATATCAATGTAGTAGTAGTTTTCGAATTAAGAAAGTAGTTCAAAATAACATACATTTATAAATATTATACTGCATTAACGAAAACATACTTTTCGAGTACCTATAATATTCATAGATTCTCAACTCCTTTCTTCAATATTCTAGATAATCATCCAGAATATTCATCAATCTTCTATGTTTTAAAAATGAAGTGCATGTTAACCCAATACTGTAACTTTAAGTTAATACTTAAGAATGAGATAGGATTTGAAAATATTGTTCTGCACGATAGAAATATTCTAATATGAGTGTAATATCTATAGTTCTCAACCCCCTTCTGTAATATTCTAGTGATCATCTAGAATTTCCATCAATATAGTAGCAGTACACCTCAAGTCAATACCTGAACATAAGATACAATTAATAATATTGTTCTGCGTGTTAAAAATTATTGTGATTCATTTATTTATATATCAATTGAAACTACAAATCAGCTTACAGAAAGCTGTTTACGTAGAGTATTTACATTAATACAAAACAAAATAATAGAAAAATACAATTAAAATAGTTATATTGAATCGAAATAATTTCTTAAATTGCTTTTAAACAAATTTTTGGAGTACCTACCTAAGCATCTTCTATCTTCTTGGGCGTTGAATTCTTGAGAAATCTCTCGGTTCTTATAGGCGAGCGGCGTACCCCCAAAATTATGACACCTACCCATAACTTTTTGGTAACCGACAAATTTTGGCACCAAAATGTTCGTTGCGAAAATCTGCACAACTTTTCTCAGTAAAATATTTCCATAGGAGTGGGGAAACATTGTTTTTTTTTCGAAAGTAATACGCGCGCGGATTATGTTTCAACTCGCTGTCTATTTTTTCCACTTTTATATATTTAAATGACACTTTCACGGTTTGATCGTGATATTAAGTCCTTCCCATAATTGTTCAGATTGATAACCATAGGTGACCTGTTTTGATGTAACGTAACTATATATATATATATATATATATATATATATATATATATATATATATATATATATATATATATATATATATATATATATATATATATATATATATATATATATATATATATATATATATATATTTAACGAATAATCGGGTTTTTATCTTCGTCGAATAAAAGAGTCGAGGAAATTTTTAAAATGATACTTACAATTAATAAGGTTTTAATTAATATAGTTTTAAGAAGTTTTTGGCAAAATTGCAAGAACTTGTGTTGCAAAGAACGAAATCTATAGCATTTCCAGTTCCGGAGGAACTTTTTGGAGAGATCCAACCCTGGAAGATTCTGCCAGAGTGTTTCTCTTTTGGTTTCCTCTTTCTCCCGAAACTTATTCTTATAGGTGCATTTTCCTATACCACAGAAAGGTTCTGGGCCAGTAAATGGCGTTTGTGCTCCTTTTCTGGCGAGTAAATCGGCCTCTTAATTTCCCTTGATTCCCGAGTGACAGGGAACCCAGACTAAAGAGACGTTATTATTCATATGATACTGATACTAGATGTATACGACTTGGATCAATTATTGGATACGAGATGCATTTGTAAGTTTGATTGTGAACTTTTTAATTCTCAACATCATTCCGTAATGTTCTTGAATCGCCGTCTAAAATATTCATCAAACATCCGTTCTAATAGAACAAAAAGCATATCATACTAGTACTAGATGTATACGCCTTGGATCAACAGTTGATTAAGAGATAATTTGTAAATCTTTTACTACATGAGCAAAAACAAATTCATGTTTGGAAAAGAACCACTATCTAGGATATTCATCAATCATACATATTTTGAAGGAGCACAAGTGCATATTCATGCCTATATGGTAGTAGACGTCACTATATAAATATGAGAAACTTTTTTGAATATTATGATGTATCAAAAAAAAACCTATTCTAGAATCGTTACCTAGAATATTCATTAATCTTCCATATTTCAAAAATCGAAGTGCATATCAACCCTGCATTGTAGTTTTCGAATTAAGAAAATAGTTCGAAATAAGATACATTTATAAATATTGTACTGCATGAACAAAAACATGTTTTTTGAGTATAATACTAATAGATTCTCAACTTCTTTCTTCAATATTCCAGAATCATCATTCAGAATATTCATCAATCTTTTATGTTTTAAAAACAGAAGTGCATATCAACCCAGTATTGTAGGACACACTTTAAGTTAATACTTGAGAATGAGATAGGTACATTTAAAAATAATGTTCTGCATGATGAAAATATTCTAATATGAGTGTAATATCAATAGTTCTCAACCTCTTTCTGTAATATTCTAGTGATCTTCTAGAATTTTCATCAGTATTCCATGTATAAAAAACCGAAGTAATATCAACCCAATATAGTAGCAGTACACTTCAAGTCAATACATGAAAATAATATACATTTAAAAATATTGTTCTGCATGATAAAAATGATTGTTATTTATTTATTTATCGAATGAAACTACAAATCAGCTAACGGGAAGCTGTTTACGTAGAGTATTTAGATGAATACAAAACAAAATGCTAGAAAGATACAGTTAAAATAGTTATATTGAATCGAAATAATTTCTTAAATTGCTATTAAATAAATTGTTGGATTACCTTTTATTTTCTTGGGCGTTGAAATCAATTTTAACTGACTTTCATTTCTAGTTTTATGATTGCTGCGGTTGTTACTGTGTATTTTTAAATTTTTTGATAATGCCACTTTTAACTTCATAAACGATGCACTTTCCTTGAACTGCTAGTTCTTTAATAGGAAAAATTCGAAACCTTTCATAAAGTGAATGAGAGCTTGTGTCATAAGGCAGACCAAATATGTTTTTAATACTTTTTTTTGAAGTATTTGTATTTTTCTTCATTGATTGCTGTTGTATTACTCCATATTGGTATTATATAAGTACCTAATACCGAATTGTTATGCGGATTATATAGCAGCAACTTATATTTTTCACTTAGGTATTTATTATTAATGTATAAAGTATAAACTTTAAAATAAAAACACTTGGCTTATGTTTCACAATATAAAAAATATTTAGATACTGTATTTAGCAGTAATGAAAAGTCGACATGTTTCGAGTTATGAACTCATTATCAAGACTGACTACAGGAGAGTATTGCATCGTAATTTATAAAACAGACAAAAGCAAAGGTGATACCTGAAAATCAATTTGTTCGTTTACAAGGGGTAATTGACTAATATGGGCGGAACTTATTTCGAGAATTTCAAGAAGGTCAAGGCGTTTACCCTTGTTACCTGAATGTAACAATTTGGTTTTGTTGAAATCCAGGACGTGATTGAATTTTATACAATGCTCAGAGAAGCCAGTGGTATTTTTGTTTTGTAAAATTGACTTTTTATGTTCTTCAACACGAATATTTATATTCCTTCCTGTCTGACCAATATTTATATTGTGAAACATAAGCCAAGTGTTTTTATTTTAAAGTTTATACTTTATTCTTTATGATGTTTCACCAAGTGATGTGCGAGAATTCAATCTCAGTTATTATTAATGTTTGCAATGCCTCTAATTTGTTGATTGTATGACACTCACTTTTGAGTGTACTCAATTTCCTACTGTATTTTTTAAAAATAATCATCTAGAATATTCATCAATCTTCCATGTTGTAGAAACTTAAGTGCACATCAACGTAATCCGTGATATACTCTAATTTAATTGAAATATTAATAAATTCTCAATTTCTTTTGCAATATTCTAGAATCATCTTTAAGAATATTCATTGATACTTACACTTACGTCTATATTTTAAGTGACCACGAATATATACTTTAAGAATATTGAACAAAGTGAAGCTACGGTTCCACCAGAGGAACATTTTGTTGCTACATGTTTCTCTTTGTTGCTATAGGTAGAAACTTATGGCAACATACGTAAACTTTTTGTTTCCACTGAAGCAACTAAAATTGTCAATAGTTGCATATTGTTTAGTAGAAACTAGTGAGAGGCTCCCCCGCGTATTAAATAGATCCGTGAAAACTATAGATCGATGAAAATATAGGTTCCCGAACCACGATGAGCGCAAAGCCTGTCCCTGCCTCTGTCGAACGGTACGCGACGCGTCATTAAACTCGAAGTAACGATTCGTTACTTTCGAACTAGCATCGTTACTCGTTACTTTCGCATTTTTCCTTTGCGCATGACTTTGAGCATGTATTTGTACTACTGTTCTGTTTATGAATATCATATAAAAAAATTAAAATTTATCTTTGGGTAATAATTATTAAGGTAGATAACCGTGACGTCAGATGTTTAATTTTTATTAGATGTACGAGTGAAAAGATGACCACCACAAGTCACACGAACTTTACTTTACTTTTTTACCTACATATTACATCAGTTAAACACTCACATATTTGATAATAATAATTTTTTTTCAATAAGTATAAAGAAAAACATGAAAAAAAAAACAAGACATACCTCTAAAAAAAAATTCAAATCACAAAAAAATTATCATATTCACATACCTTAAAAAAATACCATTTTGCCAGTGTTTGTCGGTATTTTGTCCTCCAATAAACCATCTACCGAGACAGGATTCTGATTCCGTATTGGAATTATTCAATTACTTGGCTTGTAATCGATGCCTCAAAGACTAACAAATAACTAAATGAACATCAATTTTACCCTAATAAAAGTAATCTGCAGAAACCAATTTATGTGAAATTATTTTATTTCAAAATGTTATATAAAATAAGGCTCAAATCTTAGAAGCAATTGAACAAAGAGTTAATATAAAGGGGAGATGAACAATTTGAAAATAATGAGTTTTGAGTCTTGAAATTATTACAAAATAATATCCTCTTTGGATAACTCTGTTGAATAATTTGAAAAAAAAAACCTAAAAAATTCAAAAGCCGTTATTTCAGTAATAATATGCATCAATGGTGTTTCCTACAAATATGCCCATGAATTTTATTGTAATTAATAAAATGCAATCAGCTATCTATAACCCTAGCCTACAGGAAAGTGTCCTATAATCCAATAAATCATACTAAATATAAATAACGACACATAAATATTAATGCAATAAGGAATATGAGCTTAAATCTTTCAAATTATCGTTATATTATACGGAACTAACGAATCTTATACGAAAGTAACGATAACGAATGTAACGAAACATACGAAACTAACGTATATACGGTATATCTGTAAAGTAAACTACTAACGAATCTTATACGAAAGTAACGATAACGAATGTAACGAAACATACGAAAGTAACGATAACGAAAACTAAGCGTTCAAATCTTTCCTTATACGGAAGTAACGAAAGTAACGAAAGTAACGAATACTTAGTAACGAATACATACGGGTAACAAACTTTTCGTTACTTTTACAGGCCTACTTGTTGGGCCTCGCCGTGCCGAAACTTCTCGATAGAATTCGACCCGTCCAACTGTCGGCTCGAAAGGCGGTCATGTGAATTCAAGACCATGTGAAGCGAAAATAGTTCTTAAGTGTCGGGAATGCAACCGTTTTCGCGAATTTCGGAGAAACGTCAAACTTTAAACGTTCGATATCGAAAATCGGCGTCTCGGATCGAGGCGAGACGTAGCCTAAGCACTACGGAAAGGACGTGGGCGATAGACGGGGCCCCGCGATTCGCGGCCGATCTCCTTATCTCGGCTTCATAAGTTTGCCAAAATGCGTCCTTCGGCCGCCTGCATTTTGGGAAGTCGAATTTGACGAAGCAATTATTTATTTAGTATTATATACAATCAATATTTGTTGCCGAAACATAAAGAAATCTTAAGGAACATTTTGGAACATTTAGGGAACAAGTAACAGCAACAAAAATGTTCCTCAAAGTTCCTCCGTTGGAATCGTAGCTATATATTTATTCGTTTTCGTACTTTGCACACTGAAAATCTGCGACACGAATGTTTACTAGTTGCGTTTTCGGTACGTTTACACATGTTTCCTATTTTCTTTTGAAGTTTCCTCTCAAAACGGAAACCGGCGAGAAGTAGGAACAGTCAACGTTTATGGCCGAAACATAAAGAAATTTCAAGGAATATTTAGGAACATTTTCGAACATTTACGGAAACAAGCAACAGCACCAAAAATGTTCCTCCTCTGGAATCGTAGCTTGAAGGGCGTCAAGTAGAAACAGTCAACATTTGTTGCCGAAATATTAAGAATATAATATTCTACTTGAAGATACCAAATGAAATAGTATCTATCACCAGTAGTCAATCAGTTTCCATCTAAAACCATTAACCATGACAGATATTCCCTAACATGTCAGGTAGATCGGAATAAAACTACTAGGGTGATGGCACCAGTAGTCGCCACCTCTCCAGTAATTGCCACTTTCAAATTTCTTCTTTGATAACAAGAATTCCTACAAATATGTAGAGACCGCCTTTCCTCGGTTTGATATTGACACATTTCTGTAGAGCCCTGCAATTTTTTCACTCACCTACAGATGGCATAACGTCAGGTATAACTATTGTGAAATTTCGCGCCAATTTCACATGGAGGTTATGTATAACTGTTGGGCGATCATACTAGGGTAAGTGGATTACATTTTAATTATTTTTTCTTGAAATAGCGGTTACATTGAGAAAAAACTTCGATGTGAGTTTCATTAAAGGGTGCATATTTCATGTGTTGTTCTCTTTCTTCAGTATATGATTAGCATTTATATGATATCATGGGGTGGTAATTATTAGTCAACATTTTATTGGGATTCCAAAGATTGCCACAACATGGCAATTATTGGTATATGTGGACAATAGTAAAAAACTAAACTGTTATGATTTCAAAAGAACTAATATTATAAATATGAAATACCAGTCAATTTACAACTCTCTGGCATAGACGGAACCAGTAGTTGCCATGGGGTGGCAATTTTTGGTTATGACTGTGGCACTTACTGGATCGTTTTCACAGAAAGTTTGAATATGACAAAACAAAAGGGAAAAAATATTTTTTCGTTATTCTGAAGAGTCTTTGGTAAAAGCTATCGCTGAGGTGAGACATGGTGTTCCATAAAAGCGACTTCGGAGAAATATAATGTACCACGAAGAACTTTGGGAAACAAAGTCTCTGGGAAGACACCAGAGAATAGAAAAATGGGCCCTAAAACTATATTGACGGAAAATGAAGAACAACGTTTAGTGAAATGGATTATTGATATATCTTAAATGGGGTTTCCTCTTGTTGAAGAGGATATTTTGAATACAGTCAAGAAAATTGTCATTAATAATGAGAGGGCTAATTCCTTCTCTGATGATAAGCCTGGAAAAAATTGGTTTAAATTATTCATGAAAAAACTAATAAAAATACTTCCAAAACGCCACAGAAATTGGGTGAAATCGTTGAAAAAGAAGAAGAATCACCTTTTTCCAAAGCAATTCGATGGCAAACACCGAATGTAACAAAAGAAGCCTTTAGGAAAATTGAAAAAGTGCCATCAGTTGTTACTTCAAAAGAGTGGAAAAATTATTTTCTCAAAAAAGAAAACGAGAAGTTGAGGAAAGAAAAAGAGAAGGAAAATAGAAAGCAGGAAATAGAGTAAAAAAAACTTAAGAAGGTGGAAGAAACAAGGAAAACCCAACGAATACTGTTCGAACCTTATGAAGATAGTGATAACGATATCCATTTGGAGAAGAACATAGAGAATAATGACATGATGTTGACATGGACCTTCCAGGACTGGGAAAATGGGTCCTTGATAAATATTCGACAAAAAAATCGGTGAAGCATTTCATTGGAAAAATTATAGACGTGAATGTGGATGATTATTTTGTGAAAGTTCCTTGGTGGAAAATTTTTTTGGCCTGAAAAAGACGACAGTGATAATGTATCAAAAGATGATATAATAAAAGTTTTACCTGAACCTACTTTGGATAGGCGAGAACAGATGGATTTTGGGATATAATATCGTTTAATGGCTCTTCACCAATTCAATATTCAGTTTTTTTCCTGTTTTATATTCAAATGTTTATGGTTTTTTAGATTTTGACATTCTTTTAATATTTTGTTTATAATGTACTAGAGATTTTATGCTTTGATACCAAAGAAAATAAGATTTATTTTTGAAATAAAATTACTTACTATTTTTTATTTATTTTTCCTATGTGATATTTTTCATATCTTGTTAGTTGGTATTCGAACTCGATTCGAAATATTTTCACCCTTTTACATGTTCCATATTCCAAGCTGAGGGGCTATTCTCTACAGTGGCAATTAATAGAATGAAACATGGCAATTATTAGAAATTTTCAGAATTTCAGTGGCAATCACTGGCTGCGGATGGACCTTTGAAAAATTCCAAATTTTTCGAGAAATTATATTGAAAATCAATGAGTTAACGTTGTTACGATATTAAACAAGGGACATTTCATCAGCTCAAAACAACGAAATTTGTTATATCGCGTAATATAGATATCTGTAAATATGTAAAAAAGCAAAAAAATTGTCTTAAAGTGGCGATTACTGGTGCAGTCACCCTAGATCCATTATCTAACACTTATACAACTTCATTGAATAAGTCGTAAAACACAAAAACCTCTTGCGCCGGAGGCAATGCCCAACCTTTATGCAGTAATTTAATACTGAAACCTTCAGTTTGTTGATACAGAGTAGGTAACTGAGACAAGACTTGAGATGATAGTAATTGATGAGCGGGTTCGTCATTAGGAGAGTGCTCAATCAGAACAGTCGTGACTCTTGGCATGGCTCCGGTTAATCTAATTTAGTCAAACTTTCACCTTCTCTAAGTTAACTGAATGAGGATTTTGAAATTTGAAATAGTTGTTTCACTTAGCGTAGACTTGCGAATAAAGTATGCGTGACATGTTTTATGATGACCATGATGAAACACAAGACCAGGGCCGGATTAACCATTAGGCAAAGTAGGCAACTGCCTAGGGGCCCCGCATCGACTAGGGGCCCGTGCACGCACCAAAAAAAAATTCATCGAATGAGAATTTAATTTGAAAATTTGTATGAAACTCCTCACCAATATTATTTCTTTCTTTCGACGCATGTTGTAAATTGATGAAATACTTCATACATACAGAACCATCTACTATCGCGTAGTAGAACTAATAAACTGTCTTCGTTCAACAATGTCTCAGAAACGTTTGAATTCATTGTCGATAATAGCCATTGAAAATGATCTATTAAAAAAGGTCAACTTCCAAGATGTAGACTTTGAAATAACAGGATACCTGGAGTCGATCATCTGGAAGTTACTTACATCCCTTTATCAACTTGAAAAGACCTGGGTCCCGGCTAGGGTTGTTGGCTAGGGGCCCGAACAGGTTTAATCCGGCCCTGCACAAGACAATGAGTAAATTTTATATGCCAATGAATAATCAAATGAATGGTATTTTAAATGTTACACTGTGAACTTACTTGTTCGAAAAACAAGAAGATAGGTACCCTTGTTATAGAAAACTCTAAAATTTGAGGATGTATCATCACTCAATGTATAAGAAAATGCGTAATTTTTGTTATATTCACTGGGTACTCCAGTTGTTATTTGAACTACACTGTTACGGTTTTTGCAACACTACTTTTTTTTGATGAATTCTTCGTTTGTGAGGTACAGGGTGATTTCAGAAATGTCCATGTCAGTTACACTATTCATGTCTCAACTTGTGAGTTATCGAAAAGATGAAAATTACATTTGATAGTACTTTTCACTTTGAATTTAGTGTTGGAATCAGTTTGATACATTTTCCAAAAATTTAATAACTTTTGAGATATAGTCAAGACGTCAAATGTGATACCCTGTGTATTTTTCATTATATTGGTCAAACTTTGGAGGGATTCACATAAATATTTAATACTTATCGATTGTTGGAACTGTTTTTATGAAATTCATTCAAAAGAGAAAGAAAATTGAAATAGTTTTCATTCAAGAGATTAACAAAAAAATTATTCAGGCTTCTTAAGAGTGTCCGTTGCAACTTTTATCTCGAAACTTTTCAAGAACTAAAAGTTTGAAATAGGCCTAACTTTATTTTTTATTTATTACAATCAGTTTTCCTATATATAGTAGTAATTTTTAGTTCTTCTTTATTTTATTTTTCAATGAATATTCACTTATGATTGTCAATAGTATCTGGCATGAATCATATCATATCATAAAATCAATATATCTACTTTCTAAAACTTTACTACATAATTCTACAGTGCTTTTATGAGTTAAATTTCCGGAAAACTTTAAAAATGCTACCATAAAATTTTTTCCGTTATACATAGAAAGTTGGATTAGTATTTCCATAATTTATTTTATATAATCTAATTTGTTTTTACTGATGTTTAGTATGCTATTAAATAGATAAACGTTAAATATCGATTGAAGTGCATGTAGTTTTCCATTTATAAATATAACTAGCTATAATGTTTAATGAATACCTATCATACACTTTACAAATTCATTATATTTCCACTGAACCAATAAATATTTTGTAAATAAAACTTCAGCAGTTTCTGACTCCCACTGACTTTTGTTAAACATAACAATTGTTTCTACAAAGACAGTGGCTTCCTCAGACTTTTGAGAACTACAAAGTAACTTCTACAACAAGAATATCATTTGAATATAGAGAAGAATGTATGTATGTACTTATGTATCTAGTACTCATACATTTGAGGAAACCACTGTGTTCGGTGAAACAATCGTTATGTTAAATAAAAATGTAGTAAAAGTAAGAAACTACTTACTTACATATATATATATATATATATATATATATATATATATATATATATATATATATATATGAAAATTCATAATGTATGTATCGATAAATATACATAAAATTTTCGTTCTAAACGAGGCACGTCCGTGACTATATATTGAAGTACAAAGTAGTATCTATTTGAAACAAATAAAATTAATCTCATAGGGTTATACGAGTTCACGATGCATCGAAATATTTCCACCTACCTTGGACGGTAAATGTTAGAAACGCAAAGATGATTATCACACTCGATGGAAAATAGTAGATAGCTGTTTCGCCATTTTTGGGGTTCCTCAGTATTATCCATCCATCTACCGAATGTGACAACCAACCCAACATTTCAAAAGATTTAATGATTTTTTTTTCGCAACACAATGGCATATAAATATGACACAGCGGTACTCGTCGGACACAAATGAAATTTGCAACATCATGTCGATGTAGTTGTAACTTTTACACACCGCGAGTAGCAATCTCTCCAAATTTTATTTCTCTATAGAGGAATGAACATGTTATGTTAAAGTTCATAATGTATTAATAAATATACATACATTTTTCGTTCTAAACAAGGAACATCTGGACTATATATTGAAGTAAAGATATATATATATATATATATATATATATATATATATATATATATATAAATATATATATATATATAATAATAATAATAATAATAATAATAATAATAATAATAATAATAAATATCTTTATTTCAGAATATGCAACATGCTACATAGAATGAAATAGTGTCACAAATATTTGGGACTTCACAATTTTCTTTCCCAATTTAATCAATATCTCTATAACATAACATCAAACTTACTGTTAAAGTACTCAGACAATGAGTATGGTTCCAAATCTATCAGCATTTTTTAAATTTTTCTTTTGAATAAACTAAAATTATTTATCATTTTATAACTATTTGGTAATTTATTATAAATTCTAATACAATTATATGACGGATGTTTTTCACTTAAACTTAGTTTGTGTTTTGGATAGTGTATGTCAAAAGTTCTTGTTGGGTAATTATGTAATGTTGTGTGCTTCAACATTATATTCTTGTTTTTAAAGAAAAATGTCAAGCAATCACACAAATAAATACCATAGACTGTTAAAATATTATTTCTCCTGAATATTCCTCTACATGATTCCAAAAATTTCAACCCAAACATAATTCTTACAATTCTTTTCTGTATAACAAACATCTCACCGACTCTTACACTTATTCCCCAGAATATAATTCCATATTTTAAAAGTGATTCAAAATTTGCAAAATAAATTGTTTTTATACAAGATTGACTCAAATAATTGCAGAGAGATCTTATTCTATACCCTACTTTACTCAATTTCATTGCCAGGTATTCTATATGGCATGACCATTTCAAAAATTTGTCTATACTCCCAAAAATTTAGTTGATTCTTGCAATTTCACATGGTTATTATCTATCTCAATGAATTCTCTTTCAATTTTCGATCTGTATGTGCCAAAAATTATTGCAGATGTTTTATCTTCATTTAAAATGAGCCTATTTTTTGCAAACCAGGAATTTATTTCTTTGATAGAATCTAGCGCATTAACTTCCAGCAGTTGGAAGTCACCAGCACTGATAATTACATTTGCATCATCTGCAAAACCTGTTATGCAATTTGAATTTATAGAGAACAAGTCATTAATAAAAATCAAAAATAGAATTGGTCCCAATACACTGCCTTGAGGTGCCACAAATTTTGATTCTAATATTTCTGATTTGATTTCTTTCCCTTCCTTCACAATACTAACTCTTTGTTGCCTTTCTGTAAGATATGATTGAAACCACTTTCCAGTCGTTCCCCGTATGCCCATGCACTCTAATTTGCTTAATAGCAATTCCCCAACTAAGCAATCATAGGCGCTTGACTGATCCAAAAACAAGCCTAAAGCCATTTCTTTCTTTTCAAGTAACCCCACAATTTCCTCTGTGAACTGATATATTGCAGATTGAGTTGATTTTCCCTTTATATAGCTATGTTGCGAATTACTTATAAGTTTACATTCTCTAATAAAGCTCAATAATCTCGAGCACATAGCATGTTCAAAAACTTTAGAAAAGGAACTCAATAAACTGATCGGTCTATAGTTTTCCATAGATGATGCATCCCCTTTTTTATAGATTGGTCTAATAAGTGACATTTTCAATTTTATTGGATTTTATTGGATTTTCATCAAGTAAGGGCCCAATCAATTATTGGGAATGAATGTTTACTGATTTATGCTAATCATATTGGAATAATATAAAACTTTCAATATTTCTATTATATTAAATTAAAATCTTTTGGAATCTTAATGACTTCTCTAAGGAAAAATTTTTTTTTGCAGAAAATGAAGAGGCCTCCTGGCATATGGATTCTTTTATCAGCTGGTAAGTTAATTATAGTTACTGCTATGATCAAATTCATGAAACCGCTCAATCAATTTTTGGAAAAAAATAACAGGCATGAAAGGTTAAACCTATTAAAATTTTCATAAAATAATATGGATACACGATTTATTTTATTTTATAAAATACAACAATTTTTTTATTTTTGCTCATTCCATAATTGACATCTGTGTGAATTAGCTGTTTAAATCAAGTGTAAATGTCATGTTTACAGTCACCCATGGCACACTTAGCTGTTTAAATCAAGAGTAAATGTCATGTTTACAGTCACCCATGGCACACTTAAATTGTGAACAAAACTTTTTCGATTATGGCACACTGAAAATCCGTTCACAAAAGCCAAATTGTTGACTAGTTATCATAAAACCCATTCAACTAATTTTTTCATGTTTCAAACTATACATGTGATTATGTTCTTCCTTATTCAAAAGACAGGCTCATTCAAACATATATTTTGTTTGTAAAATGACTTCGATCTTGCATATGACAATGATACTGTAAAAATGAGAATTATATCACTCAGATTCGAAATGTTATTATGATCATAGGTGGGCATGTAAAGAAACTGTTAAACTTCATTTTATACATATATGATATCAGGGAAATAGTTCTACCTTTTTTTAATCCATTATGACTTACGTAAATGAAGGTCTCGAATTTTTTCATACAATGCTGGTTTTGTGGAAATTTAATGGATATTTATTTATGACTGATCCACAAAAAATCCATTGCTCGAGATATTAAATGTCATTCTGCGGAACTGACACTTTGGTCATCAACAACTATTTTATTATCTTCGTAACAAAACAACACTTCAAACCGCGTTTATAAATACTTTGTTTGTGTTATATATATATATATATATATACCCATTTATATATATATATATATATATATATATATATATATTCATCCAAAATCGTGGTCCAAGAGGTCAGAAATAGTTATGTTGTAGTTGATTGAATCTGTCGTTACTACGTGATAATTTAACATAATGAACAAAAACAAAACTTGAATTTACTTACTTGAGTTACGATGTTCTTAACTCAATCTGCCCGATGATGGTCTAGTGACCGAAATTGCAATCACATTGCTATATTTTTCAAAGTATTACTGTGATAATAAATGTAGTAAATTCAAGTTTTGTTTTTGTTCATCAAGTCAAAAATACATTAAGAACAACTAGTCTATTATTTTTGAGGAACTGCGAATAAAAATGCATGCAAACAGCATAAAAAAATCTATTTAATTGATTTCACGCTTTTTCTGTATATTTAATAATAATAATAATAATAAAAATAATAAATTTTATTGTGACAGAAAACTACAACAAATTGAGACATTTCAGAAAAAAACACTACATAAAAAACTATTCTGTTCACAATTAGAAGGGTCGTATTCAGTTGAAACTGATCTTCCATACGACCCTTTCACAAAACTTAAAATCAGAAAAAAAATTTTAACTCATTAAATATTCTTACAACCCGATATAATCGGGTATCGGTAAATCGATATAACTTCGAAATAATCTATTCAAAGTTCCTTAGGGATTATTAAACAGTTACGAATTTGGAGAAGAAAAATAAATGAAAATCATCAAATGACATTCTAAGGCTATATGAGTTCCAAGTTACTCGGGAATTTTAAGCCATATCCCTCGAAGGTTAGCTGATAATTTACATTCATTAAATAACTTTCTTTCAAATTCGTGATGTACCTATCATCTATTTCCATCAATAATTGAATAATTAATTATGCAAATTCATAACCACTGGTGATCCGGATTGATATTCAATCCACTTTTTTAAATATATATAATTGATGGATCTAAAAAATATCAAAACACATCCGGTAGTCAAGGATACATAGGTTTCCGTCTTCAAAGTGGAAATACAACTGTAAAACACGTCTACTCTATATCTGAATTTAACCACAGTACAACGCAACGCTTCCTTGAATATCGTCATAATGATAGAAAGCTTGTATTTAGTCGAGCATTGGACCAGTTTTTCTACTGACATATTCTTGTAATAAAGTTTATTATAAATTTGGGCTGGATGCTATGTATGGAGAGTTATTTTAAGAAGAAGGATTTAGTAGACATATATAATAATAAAAATAACGAGTGAGTAGCAGAGCTTCATCAATAATGTATTTTTCATGCGAAGTGCATCTCGTCGAGATGCGGTTCGAACAAAATAAATTATGGTTTGAAAAAGTACGATTTAATAACAAACCGAAAGGTTGTAAAATAATCAATTTTATTGAAGAAAAAATTCGCGAAATGCATTGCGTAATAAAATTAGAATATAACTTATTTTATAAAAAAAAAATTTGCATCGAGTAGGTACTTATAGTGAAGATTAGCGCCCGCGAAGTGCAGCGCGGTTGAGAAATAGACTTGAAATCCTCAAAGATCGTATAGCAACATGAAGTCAATCCACGTACCAAATGTCAACCCTGTAACTCAATCTGCAGAAGCTGTGGAGTTACAGCAAATTTCCAAAATCCACGAAAAATTAAGATACCTATATCTACGTAAAAATGGCGGCGGTTGCCTCGAATGCAACCCTAAGATACCAAATTTTAGCTCATTTGGTACGATGGAGATGCCAATGTGTATTGGAAAAAAATATATATATGAAAACAAGAAATCTCTTCACAAAAATCCAGACACCCTACTGCGTAGCACTAGGAATCAAAAACCCCTCGGCGCATGCGCATGTCGTAATGCCTGATCAGTCTATCGCAGATCATTTTTCCTCATGGTGACTATATCAGGAAATGTAAAGTATTTGAGATATAATCAAAAATTTGAGTAAAATTCATAATTTTTACTAATTTTTTTATTTCTAGGTGGCGCCACGTCAATCTTTTTGAATGTATTATATAAATTAAAAAACCATCTACACATTAAATGCTATCATTTTATTTCATTATTGTAAAAATCGGTTTAGGTTTAAGATTTATAAATAGCACCACAGGTCTATGAACAAAAAAATCTAAAAAACGCTATAAGTTTTTTACTCTTCGTGGGGAAACACTTTTCTTATGAAATCATATATGTTTCATCGATAGCCGTTGGAATTTTTAAAATCGGACCAGCTACTAACTTTTTGTCGTGATACTATAACCCCTTAGCTTCACCTGGGAGTAAAAATGGCGCCTGTTGGAGAAATTTACCCAAATATTGAGTTTTGTTCTGCCTGAAATACAATCCAGGATACCTTTTTTTGAGTGGTTATATATATATATATATATATATATATATATATATATATATGTGTGTGTGTGTGTGTGTGTGTGTGTCTGTGTGTGTGTTTGTGTGAGTGTATAAATGTATACAAGAGAACAAAATTAGCAAAATTAAACTTAGTTATTATTCTGTCTCTAATAAAATATTACTGATTTGATATCCACCAAGAAAACTCTCTAGTTTCTCTATATTTAGCAGTAACGAATAGTCGACATGTTTCGAGTTATGAACTCATTATCAAGACTTGATAATGAGTTCATAACTCGAAACATGTCGACTATTCGTTACTGCTGAATACATTATCTAAATATTTTTTTATAGTGAAACATAAGCCAAGTGTTTTTTATTTTAAAGTTTATACTTTATTCTTTATGATGTTTCACCAAGTGATGTGCAAGAATTCAATCCCAGTTATCATGAAATTTTTCTAAATATTTCAATTAATCATCAAATCTCCTAGTAGTTACGGAACTATTTCTGCTTCTTATAGCTGAACTACTAAGTGCAAGATAGACGAAGGATAATATTCATAATTGTCATGAATCATCATCACACAAATTGTTGCGTCACGGACAAAATTCAACAAAATTTATGCCTTCTTAGTATGTATTGACGATATAATTGAAGAATGGCCCAAATATCTTTAAACGTTCTCATAGACTCGAATAATTTTCATCTATTCGATAAATTATAAACCACAACCTTCACCCAGATTCTGAGGTAACATATGGTACAGCTGGTATAAATACAATTAACTGAATGGATCTTCACCGACGCTAGAAACTTTCTATTGATTATGGTCATCTTCTGCATATTGTTACATCTGTCTCGTTGAAGAATATCTTCATTCAACAAGTTGAATCTTTGTTGACGCTCGTAAAAATAACTTTTGCAGTGAGGACTTAACACCCGCTTTCTAAATTCATTGACGAAGCTATATTATATATATATATATATATATATATATATATATATATATTTATATATATATATATATATATATATATATATATATATATATATATATATATATATATATATATATATATATATATATATATATATATAATAGTATGTACTTGGTTCACGGAATGACCGCGTAAGATTTGAAAAATCTCTGAGATTTTTCAAATCTTTTACGCGGTTCATTCCGTGAACCAAGTTTTACAAATATATATTTATATATATATATATATATATATATATATATATATATATATATATATATATATATATATATATATATATATATATATATATATATATATATATATATATATATATATATATATATATATATATACACATGTGATCTTTTCAGGTTGAACCCAATTTTAGCACATGCTGATGTATTTTCAACGGATTAATAAAAATCAAACATGAAACCGACCGATTAGAGGTGGCTTTAGAACAGTTGTTCCCAATCGGTAGTCTCGGGAGTGGTGTCTGGGGGAGGATCCAGCAGCGCATATGAATAGGTCGAAATTGCGGCTTATTCACCAAGCTAGTTTGTCGAGTACTTAATTACGTTGGCTAGTACTTGGGAGGTCTCGGGTTCGAACCCCGAGGCCATGAGTTTTTTTTCTGTGGTTTCCTCATGGTAATGCACTTGTACATACAAGTGAATCCTCTGATCTGGCGGAAGGAGTCCCAAACTCCAGCTGCCCGCCTCCCTGACACGTACTTCAGGGAGGAATGAAACACGTACGTTTCCTTTTTTCAGGCCTACCCTGAAGATTGAAAAGTGTTTGAAGATAACTGAGCGGTCGGGGGACCCGCGTCAGGATCGAAGTTCTTTAACATTATGTTTCGCAGTCTGTTGTTGCTTCCACATTTTTCTCTCTTTGGAGACTCTTTTTGACGCTGTGCATAAAATTTCATTATTATCTCTGTGTAATGTATGTAAATAGTGAATACTAAACGCTGTAACCACAAAGAGTCCGCAACACGTGTCAACGGCTTCTTAAATATATGCGGGCTATACCGATAATTTTGCTGTGTTTAATATATAAATATATATATTATATAAGTATATATATATATATATATATATATAAGTATATATATATATATATATATATATATATATATATAAATTATATATATATATATGTATATATATATATATATATATGTATATATATATATATATATATATATATATATATACTTATATCTAATATATAAAATTCTCGTGTCACGGTGTTAGAAGTTAAACTCCTCCGAAATGGCTCGACCGATTCTCATGAAATTTTGTGTGCATATCGGGTAGGTCTGAGAATCGACCAACATCTATTTTTCATTTTTAATTTTTTATTTTTCAGACAAAATTTTCTGTTCTATTTTTTTTATGTTACTTCATTCAAAATTACGTATAACTTCACCCCTCTAAGATCAACCCCTATTTTTTATTTGTTCAATTCCCCCGAAATGGCTCGACCGATTCTCATGAAATGTTGTGTGCATATCGGTTAGGTCTGAGAATGAATGAAGACAAAATCTATTTTTCATCCGCCTCAATTTTAATTTTTTATTTTCCAGACAACATTTTTTGTTCTATTTTTTTATGATACAGCATTCAAAAATACATACAACCCTAAATTTTCACGCCTCTACGATCAACACATCAACACATTTTCATTTTTATTTTATCATAACTTAGAATGAAAATTCCTTCGCGATTTTCATTTATTTCAATTTTATCCACAGATCCACAATAGGGTTGCAAAATGGCAATCGAAAATAACAATAGTCGGTCTGAGAATAGGTCGTAATATATTTTTTACACCGCTAAGTGATTAGGGTGGTCCACCCCAAACATTTTTATAAATTTTTTGGACAAAATTTTTTATTTTTATTTTTTCATGATGTTGCATTAAAAAATGCATACAACAAATTTTCATCCTTCTATCAACAACCCATATCTTTTAATAGTCACTTTAATAATTCAAACAACGTTTGCCGGGTCAGATAGATTGATAGATAGATATAATGATAAATAGATAGATAACTATCTAGATAGATAGATAGATAGTTAGATAGATAGAGATACATCGGCAGACAGATAGATTGATAGATAGATATCTAGATAGATAGATAGATAGATAGATAGATTGATTAAAAGATAGATAACTATCTAGATATATAGATAGAAAGATAGAGAACTATATAAATAGATAGATAGAGATACATCGGCGAAAGATGAAAAGATAGCAAGATAGATAGATAGTTAGATAGGTAGATATATATCGGCCGATAGATGAATAGATAGATAAAAATAAATTATATGGCATAACAATGTTTGCCGGGTCAGCTAGTATATATATATATATATATATATATATATATATATATATATATATATATATATATATATATATATATTTATGTGTACAGTGTCTTCGGCACATAAACCATAAAAAATTTTTGGGATATTGTTGGGGTCATTTGCTAACTTTCCATCCCTGTTCCTAAACTTACGGTTGAAGAGGTATAATTTTTTTATTTTCTTTATTAAATTACCCAAAATCCCGTCTTCAAACACTCGTAAGTTTTTTATTAATGCCTCTCAAAATCCTTTTTTTTTTTCAATATTCTGCTGTCATTAGTTTTTTATCAACCGTCTGTGGTCCAGATGGTTGGGAAATGGTTTAGGGCACAGACGGTAACGGGTTCGAATCCCGGATAAGATATGGATGTTGTGATTGTCCAGAATTGCAATTTGAATATATATATATATATATATATATATATATATATATATATATATATATATATATATATATATATATATTTACGTGACATAATCTGCTGGGTAATGTACTAGCTTACAAACCCATGAGGATAGATGATAGAACACAGACGAATACTCGCCTGTGTCGCATCAGCCCCTTAAAAAAAAATTGTTTTTATTCCAATTGACAGTAGCAAAGGGACATATGAAGATTTCTGTTCCGCAAAATTAGTGATTTTGTGAAAATAAATCAACTTCAAAATTCAACGTTGAAAAAAGTAACAACAATTGAGAACTTTATTCTGTTTAAAAAACTTATCTACAAAAAAAAATGGGGTTCCGACAGGCATTAATAAAAAAATTTACCATGGAGTGAAGGAGGAATTTGGGGTAAATTGACAAAAAAAAAGCTTCGATACAGTGCAAGCATCTGTTATTTGTGGGGAAAATATGACTAAAAAGCGCATATACAGAGTTTGATATATTCTATATGATCGACTGTGGAGTACGTAGTATGATGGATAACATTACTATGAATTTCATAAAGTGAACAAGGAAAATTCTTTAATAATTTAAAAAATTATCAAACAACTTTCCAAGGAAGCTGGTTATACGTATTCAGCAACGCAAAATCTGCATTCACAATCGAACGGTGAATTATAGAAATTGTCAAGTCACCCCGACTCAAAATCTGCATACAGCTGTTTCGATCTTATTAGATCTCATCAGTGCAGCTTATTTGACTCGGAGAGAATTAACAAATTTCTAATTGTTCCCCAATACAAATCGTGGTCAGTAACACTGGCTGGATAACAATCCAGAGCGCCATCCCACCAAAGATATTGGGAAACAACAATTCACCGCTTAGACTGAAAATGCAGAAATTCGTCGCTTAAACACGTACCTCCTGATATGAAGATATCTACTCTACAACAGTGGTGTATATGATTCCAAGGCACACTAACATAAGTGATATCTTTGGTGGGATGGCGCTCTGGATTGTTATCCAGCCAGTGTTACTGACCACGATTTGTAGTGGGGAACAATTAGAAATTTGTTAATTCACTCCGAGTCAAATAAGCTGCACTGATGAGATCTAATAAGATCGAAACAGCTGTATGCAGATTTTGAGTCGGGGTGACTTGACAATTTCTATAATTCACCGTTCGATTGTGAATGCAGATTTTGCGTTGCTGAATACGTATAACCAGCTTCCTTGGAAAGTTGTTTGATAATTTTTTAAATTATTAAAGAATTTTCCTTGTTCACTTTATGTAATGTATGAAATTGACCATGGTCGACTAGTATGTTTTTCATAATTTGATTACTGTGAATTTCTTTGATTAAGTTATATTGTATTATAAATTAAGAATGAAAGGAAGAAAGGTTACATAATTGCGATATTAATAAGATGCAATATATGAAGTGTTATATTAACTTATTTTGAAATCTGTTTTATTTTGTATCTTTCCTGAATTTGATTGAAAAGAATTCAGAAACTCTACGTACTAGTTTTCTTCTTTTTTAATAAATATTCCGTATAGTTTACTCATTAAAAACTCTTCAAACTACCTTCTCAAGTTTTTGAACTTGATTGTGTAATTGATTGAAATGAATGAATTTTAATAACACTTTTTAAATGCTTTTAAATTATTCAAGGGAATCCTAAAATAAAAGTTAATGATGTTAAGTTTATTTTAGCAGTACCTTAATCTTCTTCAAATTAAGCCGACATTTATTTGTGAAATAAATCAATAAATAAACTACAATAATTACCGAAAACTGAATATATATTAGTCTTAGACAAATTGACATTTAATGTTTGGTGATTAAAACCTATTTTTTCAAACGGTTGTTTTGATCAGTTTTTACTCAAGTCAGGGCCGTAGCCAGCACTGCTTTCTAGAGGGGGCTAAAAAAATTCTTAAGGGGGCTTGTTTTTCACATAGTACTAAAATAAATATACGTGAAAAAAAGTCAGGAATATACAGTCTTTTTACCTAGAAACCTAATAAAAAATATTAAATAAAAAATTACCCATAGAAGACTCTTAATGAATAAAACAAATAGAATTGAAAAATATTTAAAAAAAAATAAAAATATACTTTCATCATTAAATATAAACAAATAAATAAATCTTTAGAAGTTAATATTATAGAGCCACTTTTTGGAGGAAGGTTATAGATTTAAAAAATGCAGCCTACCAATTCATGTTTAAAGATTTAGCTCTATTTGCATTTACTCTTCGAAACTTACCGTCATCCAATGCATTCGTGGAGAGGATATTTTCATTGATGTATATTGTTAAATATAAAATTCGAAACAAAATGATACTGAAAATGTTAAATTCAGTTGTGTCTATTAGATCTCATTTTGTAATAAATGAGATTTGTTGTAAAGAATTTGGGCCTAGCAAAGCTATATATGCAAAATTTAATTCTGATATGTATCAGTAGCAGAACCAATCCACAACTTCAACCATAGACAAAGATGATGAAGATGTAATGATGTTTCGTGAACAGTTTATATACAAATAAAGATATTTGTAACAGAATCGTGGTTTTGATTGTCAGAGTAATTTAAGTAAAAAGTCCTTAAAATACCTATTATTGGTTGTTGGACGAGTAGGCAACATGTTGGGTGCACTATTTTTTCGTGTGGTTGCGAAAAATTCATGATTGCGATTTTGGGCGACAAAATAGCAGCAAAACACGTATGAAATAACTGCTAGAATAAGTGAATTTTAAATGCAAAAATACTTGTTACCAATGTTTCCCCGTTAACATGTCGCAACCACGGTTGCGCTTTTGGGCGACAAATTAGCGCCTAAAGTGCAACACGGCTCTGAAAAATCTGGCAACCCTGCTAGTATACGCTCGTTTACCGCTATTTTATTTTAGGATAAAAACGTCAACATGTTTTGCGGGTTGAAAGATGCCGCAAATAAATAATTTTAAGTCAGTTTTACAATTAGGTAGATTTGTTTGTAAATATGCTAGTTTTATGTTTCAACGCAGATATAAATATTTTTGGTTTGTAATAATTCTGGTATCTTTTCTAGAGGGGGCTCAAATAATTCTAGAGGGGGCTCAGTCCCCTTTGGCGCCCCCTTGGCTACGGCCCTGACTCAAGTGCTATTTAATTTTCAGATTCGTGGATTTTTATATTATGCCCTTCAAATATTTTCTCAATGATAATTGCTACCTACTCAATTTTCGGGAAAAAAATACATTTTGTTACCTTTTCGAAATCATAATTTTGAAATTTTATTTGAACTTGACGATTTCTATAATTCCCTGTTGGATTGTGAATGTAGAATTCTCTTCGAAGAATATATATAACCAGCACCCTTGAAAAGTTGTTTGATAATTTTCTTAAATTATTGAAGAATTTTCCTTGTTCACTTTATGTACTATATTAAATTGACCATGGTCAACTTGTATTCTTTTCATGATTTGATCTAGTGGAAATCTTCATAAAACAAGTGCGTCCATTTATTTTTCTCATAAAATTATTTTACATCATGTAACGGCCAAAATTAAATAAATTAAAAATTAATTGAGGTCATTTGTTGGATTAACGAAAATCTTGTTTACAGGTGTGCTTTGGCTTAGCCTTCAGGATGTTTATGGAATAAGGGCGACATCGTTAATTTTTGGAAAGTCTACGACAACTACAACCACACCAGGTCCCGTACCAAATGTAACCGATGGAATTTCGGGTACTGAGGTAACACTTATCACAAAATTCATAATATACTCATATTTCAAATAGAAATTATATCAGTGTGTTTCAAAAATAAGGAACACATCAAACAATACAGGAAAGATAAGTCTTGATAAATTTCGAATAAATTGCTGAATTTTTTTGGTTTTTTTTTGATTCAACAAATTGAATCATATTAGAGGTTATTTCAACAATGATGTTGGGTACCACATAAATACATATGTTCAGAATACCAATACATTTTCATGGAAAAGAAGTTTCAAATACTTTTTATTGGTATTGCCAAATCATTCTTAAACATTTGAGGCAAGAACTATTTGACTTAAACGCAATTCCTTCATTGACATGAAAAAACTAGGCAAGTTCTGGAATATCAGACACATCTGCAAAAAATGTTATTTCTAACTGCAAGGCACAATTCTGAAAATAGCCTGTAATCTGTCAACAACACAATATTCTCGGTGTGGAATCTGTACATTTTAACTGAGCCCAGTATTCTTACTACAGTGCATCAATTATATATATATATATATATATATATATATATATATATATATATATATATATATATATATATATATATATATATATACATATATATATACAGGGTCACTCACGGTGGATGGTAGGTTAGACGTTTACGGAGAACGGAACATGAGATTATTCTGAAAATTTGGTTTCATGGGTCATTGATTTTGCTCTATCGATCTAAAATAATAGTGGCGCTGCGGCGTTGCCGCTTATACTAAAAAGTAGCAGCAACTATGAAATTTCAAATGAGACACCCTATATATTATTTCATTTTTTGCTTCTCTACCATTTTCCAATTGTTTTTGTATGATACTTCCCTATACCTATCTCCAGAGGTTTTCGAGAAATTAAATGGTTTCCTTATTTTTTTGTGCAAAACATAGCTTCAATTAAATGTTCATTACTAAGGTATTCAGATTCGTAAGACGCTGAAATTTAAGGTGTAGTTTACCAAGTTCCGACGTATTAGGAATATTCTGAGGACTTTGTTCTCCATTATACAGGGTCCTTCAAAATTTGCGATTTCAACGATAAATACAAAAATAGTGAAAAGTGCATTTTTTTAAATGTAATACCCTGTATATTATTAAATATCTCGAAAGAAAATTGAAATTTCTTTCAAATGATATATCATGTTCCTATACCTAAAAAGTCAGGTTTCCGAAATAAAAGCAAGTTTCTATAAAAATCGGATTATTTAGCCATATTTTGTATTAGGTAGCTATGAAATGTCAAGAAAGATGTCATTATGAAAATTTGACAATTAGTCCATCAACAATAAAACGTTCGCGCGTTTATTAACGAAAATTTGATTCGAAAACAATCAAAATGGAAGGCAATAACTATTCTCATGAAGTTTTGATCAAGTTTTTTATTGTACATGGTCAATGTGACCAAATAATAGCAAGAACATGCAGAAAATTCAATAAAATGTATACCTATTGACAACCAATAAACGAAAGAAAATTTGTACGTTTACAAAATAATTGAATTTGAAATTTTCAGAATAATCTCATGTCCCGTTCTCCGTAAACGTCTAACCTACCATCCACCGTGAGTGACCCTGTATATATATATATATATATATATATATATATATATATATATATATATATATATATATATATATATATATATATATATATATATATATATATATATATATATATATATATATATATATATATATATATATATATATATATATATATATATTCATCATCATAGGCAGCTTTTTCAACCAATGTCTTGTTGCGGCATACCTAAAGCTACAGTTCCACCGGAGGAATAATGGGGAACATTGTGGAGCATTTTTGTTGCTATTGCGTGTTTCCGAAAATGTTCCCAAATGTTCCTGGAGCCCTATTCTTAACTCACTCCTCTCACAAGCGAACGATCACCAAAGGCAGTGATTTGATTGGCAGCGATATGGCTTTTCTAGATTCTCATGTACCCCTCCACTCGCAAATTTATGACACGAGTGACTAGTTACGGCAACACCGGTATACTTGCGTATTTTGTCATCGATGTCAAAATAGTTTGTAGTTCTGTGCTGTCGCTGTCAACTAAGAGAATTCGAGGATTCCGAGGTTGAGCGTCAAACGGTGCACACGCTCAACCTCTGAATCCCATGATTTAGAGGTTAAATCAAACACGTGTGTGATAATTTATGTTAGTAGTGAAATTGTGAAATTAAATGTGAAATAAGTAATTATTAGTGAATCGTATACTTTGGTAGAGACATGGAATAGTTGCAGAATGCAGCTATTGTCCAGACGCTTGTTACGAGCATCTCTACCGTAACACTTGAGCCTGACCACATGGCCTAAGTTGCCGGGTCATAGAAATTTGATTAGAAGAAGAAGAAGAGAATTCGAGTCTAACCTGAAATTTTGTGTTGGTTCGTTTGTTGGTTAATGTGGAATATTGTTGAGATTCGCTGTGTTATGAAGTCATGGATTATTGAAGAACAATTGGTGCTAATTCAAGAATATATACAAATTGAAATATTTTTTTAAATTGGACATCGCTGAGTTGCATCAGAGGGTCCCTTAATACAACTCTATGGGGCCTGGCAGCATTTTCTTCAGATTCTTCTAGGTCTTCCAGCAGTCCAATATACAGAAGATCATCCATTACTACAATCCCTTATCTATGTCTACAATCTTAAATAATTTATCTTACAATTTTAATAAGTAATCTTACAATTATGATTTACCAAACATGAACTCTGCCTCAAGAAAAATGATAGGTTAGGATTATGAATTATCTTATATGTCAAAATTGCCAATGCGAGTGAAATAAAGCACTCCTCTTTGGTGGGAGCGCTCCAGTTGTGAGGAGAGGGCGTGAGAATCATGACAGCAATGATTTCCGATACCCTCGCGTTCAACGATATCGATAAGCGCTCCAGCGAGTGACTGAGAATACCGGCCCTGAATGTTCCTTAAATTTCTTTATTTTGCGGCAACAAATGTTGACTGTTCCTACTTGCCACTGGTTTCCATTTTGAGCGGTAAACTTAAAAAGAAAATAGGAAAAAATTCGTGAAAAAATCCGTGTTGCTATCGCAGTGGAAACGTATCGAGAACGCAACTAGTGAACATTCGTTTCGCAGATTTTCAGTGGGCAGTGAAGTACGAAAACGAATAAATATATAGCTACGTTTCCACCGGAGGAACATTTTTGTTGCTGTTGCTTGTTTCCGTAAATGTTCCTAAATGTTCCTTAAAATTTCTTTATGTTTCGGGAACAAATGTTGATTATTCCTACTAAATAATATGCAATTATTGACAATTTTAGTTGCTTCAGTGGAAACAAGAAGTTCACTTGTTGCCAATACTTTCTACTTTTAGCAACAAGGAAAAACATTCAGCAACAAAATTTTCCTTAATGTTCCTCCAATGGAACTGTAGGTTAACAAGAGAAACACCATTTTTCAATCATTCTCACAGCTGTGTACCCTTGGCTATTCGAAACCTGCTCGTTCCCTGATACCAAGGTGTCCTACCTCTGTTATAAGACCACTCTATATAGCTTCACACCTCATGGGAACCAAAGGTATCTGTTGTATATTTCTTTTCTTTTATCTGTTTGTGTATTATGGCAATTTCATTGCCATTTGGCATTGGGATTTAATTCGGTAGATTACGCCTGTCATTTGGGTTTTCTGTTAAATATATACTATTTCCTTCGATCACTCTTCGTTACTTCTAAGTTACACTGTTTAATAGATCTTCTGAGCTTCCTGTTGCTTTTATCAGGTTTTCACTTTGGAAACCTGCTTATTAAAATGGGTGCGATTAGCAAAGTTGGACGTAGGAACAAGATAGTTTTTCATTTCATGACTTTTATATATATATATATATATATATATATATATATATATATATATATATATATATATATATATGAAAACCTTGGTTCTCGGAATTAACCGCGTAAAAGATTAGAAAAATCTCGACGTTTGGGCTCCTTTTGCGAAGCCATCTTCAGGAGAATTATAACAAGAATAATTCAGATACGTGGCCTCAGTCTGCCTATTCCACGAATTGAATTAGGAGGAATCGAAAACAATACGATTGCGTGGTCTCAACCTGCCTACTCCACCAACCGTACTGCTTCCTGTCAACTCTGAAGTCTCAACCTGCCTACCCTTCAGAGTCAACTGACCGATCGTCGCGTGGCCGTATTTATAGGGGAGGGGGGCGGCTACTCCATTGCGTAGTTATTGACGTAGTTATTGACGTAGTATTGACGTCAATGGGGTATTCAATACTACGTCAATAACTACGCAATGGAGTACCCGCCCCCTACCCCTATAAATATGGCCACACGATGATCGGCTCGTCAGTTGACTCTGGAAAGTAGGCAGGTTGAGACTTCAGAGTTGACAGGAAGCAGTACGGTTGGTGGAGTACGCAGGTTGAGATCACGCAATCGTATTGTTTTCGATTCCTCCTAATTCAATTCGTGGAGTAGGCAGATTGAGGCCACGTATCTGAATTATTTCCCTTCTAATTCTCCTGAAGGTGGCTTCGCAAAAGGAGCCGAAACGTCGAAATTTCTCAAATCTTTCACGCGGTTCATTCCGATATCCAAGTTTTTCAAATACTTCCGACCACTGAAATCTTTCTGAACATATATATATATATATATATATATATATATATATATATATATATGTATATATAATATGTGTGTTCGTATGTATTTTAGCGTTGTTTACACGATAACGAGCGCAATTTTGAAGCAATAGGGTTGAAAGTTTGTAAATAGGTAGTTTCGCATGATATCTTGGATGGGATTGTTTGAATGAATTAGTTGAGGGGTTAACCCCCGGGGGGAGAAATAAATCTTGTTTATATGACAGAAGGCGCAATTTTGTAGCAATAAGGTTGAAAGTTTGTTCGAATTAGTTTGGGGGTTGACCCCAAGGCGGAAGAAATAAATCTTGTTTACATGATAAAAGGCGTAATTTTGGAGCAATAGGATTGAAAGTTTGTGGGTAGGTAGTTTCGTATGATATATTGAAAAGGAAAGGTTTTAATGCGAATTGGTTGGGGGGTTGACCCCCCAGGGAAATAAATCTTGTTTACACGATAGACGGAGAAATTTTGGTACCATAGGGTTGAAACTTTGTAGGTAGGTAGTTTCGTACGATATCTTAGATGGTATTCATTTCTATATGAATTGGTTAGAGGGTTGACCCCCTGGAGGAGGAAATAAATCTTGTTTACACGATAAAGGGCGCAATTTTTTAGAAATAGGGTTGAAAGTTTGTAATAACGTAGTTTCGTATGATACCTTCGATGTGATTGGTTTTAGTACGAATTGGTTGTGGTTAATCCCCTGGGGAGGAAATAAATATTGTCTGCACGTTAGAGGGCGCATTTTTTTTTTGAATTTGGAAAAAAATCATAATTTAACGAATATATTTTTTAAACTGGATACGTTATGAAAACCCGCTCTTTTTATGCAGCTCGCAGCGATAGAGTTTTCCTATGATTACCTTATGCCCTGCTTTCCCATCTGCCATTGGAAGTGTATGCATTGATAAATCCTGTTTCTCTCTAGTGTATGAGCTCTCTGGATTTAAAGACTGTAGAATTTTACTGAGAGCTGTCCCAGCCAGTTTGATCCTTTTGTTGATTTCTGGATGTACTAGTAATTTACCTAGAACTATCAATGCTACATTCAATTCAAAGATAACAGGCGAATACACTAAACACATTAAGCAATGCTAGATTTTTCAATTAATTTTCAATAATAATCGGTAAACGAACAAGTATCACCAAATAAATTCTAAAGATTAAATTCAATCAGAACGATACTTTTTTTCCCCCCCCCCCACCCCCCCCCCCCCCCACCCCCCCCCCCCCCCACCCCCCCCCCCCCCCACCCCCCCCCCCCCCCACCCCCCCCCCCCCCCACCCCCCCAAAAATTGTCAGCGTTTTCCTGAAAAGGACCCAAAAACGTACATTTTTGGACTTTAGCTTGACTTTCTTCTTTAAAAGGCAATCGCCTTTCACCACAGGATACTCAGTTTCAACTTTGTACTTGCGTGTACCGACCCAAATACCAAGTTGGCCAAGCGGATCAACCATCGTCCATTATCTAACAATACCAAAATCTCTATGATAAAATGTCATTAGTTTGCATTTCGTCCAAGATAAGAATGACATCGTGCTACACTTGGGAAGGTTTTATTTCCCCAGGAAAAAGGGCCGGACCACTAAATGTGCATTCATTAGAAAGGTCTTGCTAGGACATACCATTGGAATTGGCATCTTCTAGGAACCGCACGAGATAGATTCATTGTTTTTCTGGTACTTCTCAATTAAGCTGCGATTTCAATATTTCTCATTAGAATGAGTTCGAACAAGCTAATTTCTCCTAAGATCTCTTATTCTAAATCACCATCAATATTCTTCGTTTATACAAATACAACAGTAGCTTGCTTTTTTATTTTGCTCTTATGTTTTATGTCTACTGATATGGCCAGTTAAGTGCTAATATTATCTACATTTTTCAGCTTGAGGTATTATAAGTTTGTATAAAGGGAAAAAATAATAAGTTATGAAAGGACAGCAGTAAAAAAATTAAAAGTGATTACTGTATATCTGTTTGTTACTAGTTTCACTTCCCTGATCTTGAAAAGCGAAAATTTCATTATTTAATTACAAGTTTTATGTATTCCATTGATCGAAATCTGAATTTTTAATCTTGAAAGACTTTTCTATGAAGAGCTATCATTTCAAGAACTTATTTCTTCAAATGTTTTTTCATAAAAATATAAGTATATATATATATGAAGAGTACACGGGAATAATGATCAGAGTCACAAAACATACAATTCGCAGGATTTCAAATTTAAGATTCACAGACTCAAAACTCACATTTAAATTACGCTTAAAGTGTGGTTTTATACATTCATGGGTATGTATTTGACTATAATGTGGTTAAGCAAAAACTAAGTTGATATGATTTGTAGTATTCCCAAAATAAAATCGTTCTTCATATTGTGCCAAAATATTGTATGGAAAAATGATCAGAGTCCTGTACTCTCTGTTTATTTTTGAATGGAATAGCAAACACCAAAATAATGTTTAAATGATTCTATTAAAACAATGGTTAAAAATAACAATTTACACTTTTATCATAAGAAATAACGCATGACGCACGTTTCGGTGGAACTTCACCTTCTTCAGATGCTAATGGCAAACTAACTTTGCCATTAGCATCTGAAGAAGGTGAAGTTCCACCGAAACGTGCGTCATGCGTTATTTCTTATAATAAAAGTGTAAATTGTTATTTTTAACCATTGTTTTAATATGTTTATTAATTTACACCAAGTATCGGCCCAATCAATCCAAAAAATAAATGATTCTATTTCATTTATTTTATTATATAACATACAATATTTTGGTTGATATTTTCAGAAAGAAAAAAATGATTAGGTAGCAATTGCACTAATTGGGATCTCTTCTTCTTCATAATTTTCCATCTCGTCAGAATTATTGTTTGAAAACAATAGGAGTTTTGAATAAAACTCTTGTGCAGGTGGTTCGCAAAATCGTTTGAGGTGTTGCAAATCTGCAATTTTTTCGGGTTTTAGATCAAATGGTCCAGCATAAAGTGCTTTCAGTATAGTTTCTGATGGTATCTGTTTCTTCTTTGATTTTGATGTGTTTCTTGAAATCATTTTTAGACTGGTTATTTGAAACATGCCATTGTAAGTTTCTCGGTGAAGCAGCATTTGTGCACAAGTTTTCTTATACAGAGATTGAAGAAACTTACTACAGTTTTTAAATATTTCTTGCTGACAGTCGATTACACTAAATAGACTGGGTTTGACTCGACTCTTCCTTATAACAGCTCTCCAATCTTCCGGTATCTCAGCATGTACATCTAAAGCATCTGAATAGGTGGTTGGACTCTGATCATTTTTGTGAAGTTGCGCGTGGACTATGATCGTTTTTGCGTAAACCAGTGAATTTTGAAACGTTTATAACTTGGACTCTGAGTATTATTTTATAAATCAGTAACGACCAAACGAAAGCTCTTGTAAAACTTTACCAGATGGTACTAACAGTTTAGTTTCGACCAAAATTGGACCCTGATCATTATTCCCGTGTACTCTTCATATATATATATATATATATATATATATATATATATGTATATATATATATATATATATATATATATATATATATATATATATGTATATATATATATATATATATATATATATATATATATATTATATATATATATATATATATATATATATATATAAATAAATATAAATATATATATATATATATATATATATATATATATATATATATATATATATATATATATATATGTATATATATATATATATATATATATAAATATATATATATATATATATATATATATATTGAGTTTTTTATGTGCTTTGGAATTTTGTTAGATTGTAGGGTATTTCAGAGTTTTTATCTATACCACCATTGTAATTCATTTTATCTCCACGCCTCTTCAACGTTTCGTAATTATTCTGTATATATCTTTTGTGTTTAACGTTTTATTTGGGGAAGCCTAGTTTGTATTTCAAATTTAGATATTCGTTTCATTTTGATATTTTTGATAATTATCTGAAGTGTTTTTTGATGTATTTTTATGGTTAATCTATCAAATCAAGGGTTGCATGTTTAACTATTGTAATCACTTTCGAGTGATAACGTTTTAAGCAAACATATAAAAATTTTTCTTATATCATTATTGAATTTTGATTTTAAAATAATGAACCATTTATAATATCATTCGATCATAAATAATGCTGACTGGGATCTACCATAAAATGGCTATTCTTTCATTCTGCAAGAGATTCCATAATGCATTTCATGACAACATTCCTTTGAAAGGTCAAGTAAGAGGAGACATATTTTATGGGTTTAGTTGGCATATAAACCAATTTGCATTTCAAAGATGATAGCGATGTTATGTACGAATCAAGATTAAAAATTATTCATCGAAATTCCAACTACTCGATCAAAAAGAATCAATAAAAGCATAGAATATCATAGGATGAAACAAATAAATAAGAAGCCGACAAAATTATTTTTTTGAACGAATAACCAATTAATTTATATTAAAAAATCAAAAATGAATGAATGAATAAATACATATATATATATATATATATACAGAGGCGCCGACTTATGAAAAATATTGGGGGGGCCCATAACAGTGGTCTTGATTTTAGATGAAAAATAGTGAGTTTTTTAAAGAATTCTAGAGTCATATGATCAACATTAAAATAGAACCCAAAAAACTCGACTCATAGAATATTGTTGTCACGCAGTAATAGCACTTTGATTATTAAGTAAAATAGCTAATTTAAGCTCACTTTGAATGAGGCTCAGGGTTCATTGAATAAAAACAATATCTCAAAGTTAATGCTTTGAAAATATTTAAGTAGGTATTACAAAATAATAAATATAAAAATATTGTAAAAAGTATTTGAAAATAACTAATACAGTACAGTATAGTATAGTAATACAGTAGGTACTAAACTAATACTAAAACTGAAAATTCAACATTGTGTATGTATTTAAGTATCTATTTTTTAAATATTTTTAATATTGCTATAAATTATTAAAGCATTATAATGAAAAAATATAAACTTAATTTTGTGATTTTGCAAAGCATAATATAACTAATAATTTTATCAAATTATTTTTGAGAGGGCTCGGGCCCCCTCAGATTAGTGGCGCTTACTCCATGGCGCCACTATATATATATATATATATATATATATATATATATATATATATATATATATATATATATATATATATATATATATATATATATATATATATATATATATAATATATATATATATATATATATATATATATATATATATATATATATTATTATTTTTTTTTTATTTATTTATTTGAATTGTTGTTGCCTGTGAACTATTTTTAACTTTTTGATAATTATTAGCAATAACAGGCTTGGTGAATCTCAAAAAACTCGATTTTATTAAAAAGTTGACGTTTCGCCACGACATTCGTGGCTTTATCAAAACTTTTTAATAAAATCGAGTTTTTTGAGATTCACCAAGCCTGTTATTGCTAATTATTATCAAAAAGATATATATATATATATATATATATATATGTTTATATTTTTCCGTTACATTTTGCCATCCAGCAGCCGTCATTAGACAAAATGGGCTGAAGTTTGATATATGGGTTGCTGTTGAAGTAGACCAAACCTATCAAAACTTTGGTAAATTCAATTTTGGCATCTCCAAACTTGTTAAGAAGGCGTGGCGGAAAGGTATATAAGCAGAAAATTTTTACGTGGATTAAAATGATAAAAAAGTCCCTTTTGACTGCGGTATAATCTTTCTTTCTCTAACAGCTGCCAATTTTAAATGAAGATTTCTTACTTTTTCGTCGATTTTGAGGTTTTGCGCAACTACACAGCTTCTACAGAAGTTAGAGTTTGAGCATTGGGTACGTGGATTAAGATTGATGTTAAGGAAGTGCCTTTTGGTAGTTTCTTCAATTCTTCTTAACCGCTGTAGAGATTTTATATTTTTTTGTGGTTCTTAAGGTTTTTCCTATCTCCGCAACTCAAATTGAATTAGAGGGCAGAAAGTTGATTTTGAAATGTTCCTTTTAGCGGTTTCAACCATTTCCCTCAACCGCCGCTATTTTATTGTAGAGATTTAAGAGTGTGTGTGCAAAATGGAACTTAAATGCGGGGAAAATACTATTTCCGTGACGGAACTCACGAGTTTTTTTGTGTCTGCATTCACCTAACTTTTTCATCTAAAACGTTATTCTGATGATAACTAAAAATTCCGCAACGTCTTCAGACGGCTTTGCACCCAATATTATAGAGCATTTGTTTAGCTGAAACTCTCAAAGCTTTTTGAATTTCAATTGAAATTATTTGAACTGTAAAGACTCATTTAAAAAAATAGGAAACGTTGTAATCCGCAATAAAGCTTTTTGTCAAATTCATATTCATGGGTGAGAAATATTGATGAATAGAGTTCATTTTGATTTTATATTATATAATAATCAGATAGTTAATCACTTTCTCTAATATCTTGCAAAAGATGTAATTTTACGAGACAAAATTGACTCAAGTAATCGAGTGGTATCATAATTACTGATGAATTAAAAACACTACTATTGCAATAATAACATAAATCAAACTTATTCGAGTAATAAATCTGCTGTAGGTATTCCAATTTATCAATAATAATTGTTGAGAAATTAAGTGTGAAATTGTGGTGGACAGTATGCAATAGTAATTGGAATTTTTGGAAAAAACTATGAAGCAATTTATCTGACAAAGTATCACTGGTCCTGCAACAGGATTACAAATCATGGAAGTAATTATCTTGCAAAACAGGGTTCTTAATATTTATGGAACGCCACTACAACAGGATCGTACTGGATTTTATTTTGAACACAAACTATACGAAATTTGGGTGCTGATATTTCCAATGGTTCCGTTGAAATTGAAAAAAGATATAAAAGAGTTTTCATAACTTATATTCGATTGTCAAAATATTTCCTTAGAAAATGTGAAACGAATGAGAAACGTGAAAAAAATAAAAACAAATAAAGGCAAACAATAAATGAAATAGAAATCATATGAAAATTAATTTCGCAAAAATAATACATAAATGGAAACATTTCAATAAAATAATAAAATAATCAAAAATTGAACTACACACTAAAATTTAATGCTAAAAGATACATTACTGAATTGATTATTTTGTTGAAGAAATTTTATATCCACACATATATATATATATATATATATATATAAATATATATATATATATATATATATATATATATATATATATATATATATGTATTTAATATTATATAACATATATATATATATATATATATATATATATATATATATATATATATATAGGGGAGAGTTGCCCAAATTGAACTGGTACCTAAATTGAACCTCGATCCTATTTTCAACTAATCAGTCTATTTCCGCGATCTCTTAGTGAATAGAAAAAGTTTAGTGTACGCCAACGCTTAGCCTTGAGTTTCGCTTCAGTTGGTCAACGACAAGCACGAGAAGAGGTGGTTTTCTGTTTATAGTGAATTTGATGTTATATTTCAACGGTTTTACTAAGTGAATATCTCCTAAGGGAATACGAGTAAGTAATTTCGATTAAGATCACATTTAAAGCATTCAATTAGACATAATTCACGAGATTTCAGAATCAAGATATATTATTTTTCTTCAAAGTAATGTTAAAAATATCAAATTGCGCTGTGATGCTTAAAATGAACCACTGTTAGTTTCTTATATTGAACCGGTTCAATTAAGGATACTTGTTTCAGAAAACTAATTAACAATGTCCAAACGTGGGAAGTATGGACGTTGGACGGAACAAGAGATGTCTATGGCTATTGGAGCTTATAGGGCTGGCGAGGCAGGTTTGAACGAATGTGCTCGAAGATATAATATTAAAAAATCTACACTGCTAAGATACCTTAGGGGTACTAACACACTAGCTGAAGAAAACGTATAAAAGATGGGGACTACATGTGTTTTTTCCAAGGAAACTAAAAATACACTAGCAAAGCATATTATTCAGTTTGAAGAAATGCTCTACGGATTTTCAGTAATCGATATACGACGTTTAGCTTTCCAGTTGGCCGAAAAACACAACCTACCCCATCCGTTTAATCGGGAGAAGAAAGCTGCAGGTAAAAAATGGTTTTACGCCTTTATGAAGAGACATCCAGATTTATCTGTACGCCAGCCTGAATCAACATCGCTTGCCAGAGCACGAGGTTTCGAGAGAAGCAAAGTAATGCAGTTTTTTGATATACTAGAAAAACTTGTCGATAAATACAAAATTAGTGCAAATACTATATTCAACGTTGATGAATCTGGCTACACAACGGTCCAGAAAAGGATGCAAAAGGTAGTGTCCAAAAAGGGAAAACGACAAGTTAGTGGAATATCTAGTGGAGAGCGAGGTGTCAACACTACAATGGTCTGTTACTGTAACGCCGCTGGTCTATACGTTCCCCCTATGCTCATATTCAAAAGGAAAAGATTCGCACCGGAACTTGCTCGTGGAGCTCCAACTGGGAGCCTTATTGAAATTTCAGATAGTGGCTATATTCACAGCGAACTCTTTGTCAAGTGGCTTAAACATTTTCATAGTGTGATTCAACCCAATGAAGAGAAACCAGTATTTGTGCTGCTAAATATTCAAACTCCAAACAAAATGAAGGTTGGGCCAGATGTCAGAATTGCTCCAAATGGACACATGAACAGTGTGCTGGACTCGAAGGGAATGAAGATTTCAATTGTGAATTTTGCTTGGGTGTTTATACCTAACTACTTTAAAAAAAAAAAATTTTTTCTTTTGGATTTTTTATATGATTTTAATCTATTTCTTATGTCTATCTGTTTAACATATTTCTTGTATAAAAAGCTTTGTTTAATAAACTGATAAATAAAAAATTGATCATTTGTATGCGTGTTTTCAGCTGAGGTTCAATTTAGGTAGCAGGTAGTTCAATTTAAGCACCAGGTTTCCTAAAATGAACCATTTGTAATATTTTCTAAAATATTATTTTGACAGTTAGGTAATTATTTCAGTGTATCTTTGGTACTTAGTACTAATTGTAAAAAACAGAATAAAGTTGTATATATTTTTTATAAGAAGCAAATTGTTAATGGGGTGATGTTGTTGTGAATTTCCCAAAAGTGGTTCAATATAGGCAACTCTCCCCTATATATATATATATATATATATATATATATATATATATATATATATATATATATATATATATATATACATTGCATTCATTTTTTACTATCCTTCAGTTTTTTCAACATGACTAGACATATGAAACAACTTTTGTTGGACAACTATCAATATTTCATTGCAAAATTTGCAAGTCCAATAGTATATTTTGGTGAGAAATGAGTTTATGCTGAAATATTAATTATTAATTAATATATTTTTGAAATCATTCCATACTCTGTCCAAAATAAACTTGTATAATTTTTTATTCTTCAAATAAATGTGTACATACATTATATATATATATATATATATATATGAAAAACTTGGTTCACGGAATGAACCGCGTAAAAGATTTGAAAAATCTCGACGTTTCGGCTCCTTTTGCGAAGCCATCTTCAGGAGAATTAGAAGGGAAATAATTCAGACTCGTGGCCTCAATCTGCCTACTCCACGAATCGAATTTAGGAGGAATCGGGAAACAATACGATTGCGTGGTCTCAACCTGCCTACTCCACTAACCGTATTGCTTCCTGTCAACTCTGAAGTCTCAATCTGCCTACTCTTCAGAGTCAACTGTCGGGCAGATCGTCGCGCTGATGTTTTTATAGGGGAGGGGGGGTGGGTACTCACGCTCATCAGTGCGGGATGCACTCTGATTGGGCGTTACATGGCGACCACTGAGAAGTGGTTTCCATGCTGATGGGAGTCTGTGACTGTCATCTCTGGTGTTCAAACAATTTGGACGTTTTTCTATTTCTACAGCTTCACGGATAATTCGGGATTTGAAAGATCGGACGGGAGCAATAGTTCTTGTATTGGGGAAATCGATAATGTGGCCTGTTTGGGTGTGATGTTGGGAAAGGGCGTTGGCGATATCTGAGTGTCTTACCGAAAGTGAATGTTCCTTGGCATGGACCTGAATTCGTCGGTTCGTTTGTCCTATATAGGAACGAGGACAATTGGAACAGGGAATCTCATAAACACCGTGATTTTCGTTAGGAATTTTATCCTTGACGGATCTGACCAGATGGGAGAGTTTTTGTTGAGTAGTGAATATTGTTTTGATGTTTGTGTTTTTGAGAGATCTTGCGATCTTATCTGTTACTCCTTTGATGTAAGGAAGAAATAATTTAGGTGTAGATTCTTGTTCAGTGGGATTGGAAGGTGGTAGAGGTGGGGTGATATTTGTGTGTTTGCGTATGCTCTTGTCGATTTGATATGTGTTGTAACCGTTCCGTAATAAATTATGTTTTAGAGTTTTGAGTTCTGATTCACGGTGTTCGTCGTCAGATAGTCGAATGGAACGGTAGATTAGGGTATTAACTACAGAGTTAAGTTGAGAAGGATGGTGGTGAGACTGGGCATTCAGATAACGGTTTGTATGAGTGGGTTTACGATAAACTGAATAGGAGAAGCCTTGGGATGGAAGTTTTTTGATCATGACATCGAGGAATG
Source organism: Cynegetis impunctata (assembly GCA_030704885.1). Taxonomy (NCBI): domain Eukaryota; kingdom Metazoa; phylum Arthropoda; class Insecta; order Coleoptera; family Coccinellidae; genus Cynegetis; species Cynegetis impunctata. The sequence continues at coordinate 309,565 of JARQZK010003654.1, forward strand.
GCAGAGACCCATCGTTTTTCACTTCCATTGTGAATTGGATACTTGGATGTATGCCATTCAAATGATTCAAGAAGTGGAGCAACGAGTCTTCGCCATGGGGCCAGATCGCAAAGACATCGTCTACATAACGTAGCCAGCATGATGGTTTAAGGTCGAATGACGAGAGAGCTTGGGTTTCGAAATGTTCCATGAAAATGTTGGCTATGATGGGGGAGAGAGGGGATCCCATTGGGGCTCCCTTGATTTGTCTGAAGAAATTGCCTTGAAAGATGAAATAAGTGTTGGCCATGCAGTGTTTGATCAGGGATAGGTTGTCTGGGGATATTTGATGTTTCGTGTCTAGGATGGAAAGTGTTTCTTCAATGGGGATATTTGTAAATAAGGAGACAATATCAAAACTAACAAGGAGATCAGTTGGGGTAATATCAATACTTTGAAGCAGTTTCCTGGAAACTGCCAGGCATGACATCGCCAAAATTCTTCGTACAAGTCGGCCACCCCGTCCCAACCTCACTTTTTCTGAGAGGCAATCTCTCAAAGAACTTTACAATGACCAAAATATAGTCGTCCTCCCAGCCGATAAAGGCAATGCCACTGTCATTCTTAACACTTCTTCTTACCTCGATAAAATGTCCAATCTTCTTGACACCCCCGACTATAAGCGTATCACTCATGACCCGACAACATACCTGGAGAAAACCACAAGATCTCGTATCAACCAATCGAATCTCCCACCTGAAATAAAAAAGTCTCTAATCCCAAGAGAAAAATCTTCTAGAACCCCTCGAATTTATGGTCTACCCAAAGTTCACAAGCCTAATATTCCACTTCGACCCATTGTCAGCGCTTACAATTGTCCAACACATCCTCTTGCGAAATATCTCGCCAAAACTCTTCAACCCCTTGCCGAACAAACCCAGTCATACGTCAAAAACTCTTTTCACTTCATAGAACTCCTCAAAAGTATTGATATTACCCCAACTGATCTCCTTGTTAGTTTTGATATTGTCTCCTTATTTACAAATATCCCCATTGAAGAAACACTTTCCATCCTAGACACGAAACATCAAATATCCCCAGACAACCTATCCCTGATCAAACACTGCATGGCCAACACTTATTTCATCTTTCAAGGCAATTTCTTCAGACAAATCAAGGGAGCCCCAATGGGATCCCCTCTCTCCCCCATCATAGCCAACATTTTCATGGAACATTTCGAAACCCAAGCTCTCTCGTCATTCGACCTTAATCCATCATGCTGGCTAACGTTATGTAGACGATGTCTTTGCGATCTGGCCCATGGCGAAGACTCGTTGCTCCACTTCTTGAATCATTTGAATGGCATACATCCAAGTATCCAATTCACAATGGAAGTGGAAAACGATGGTCTCTGCCATTCCTCGATGTCATGATCAAAAAAACTTCCATCCCAAGGCTTCTCCTATTCAGTTTATCGTAAACCCACTCATACAAACCGTTATCTGAATGCCCAGTCTCACCACCATCCTTTCTCAACTTAACTCTGTAGTTAATACCCTAATCTACCGTTCCATTCGACTATCTGACGTCGAACACCGTGAATCAGAACTCAAAACTCTAAAACATATATTATTACGGAACGGTTACAACACATATCAAATCGACATGAAGCATACGCAAACACACAAATATCACCCCACCTCTACCACCTTCCAATCCCACTGAACAAGAATCTACACCTAAATTATTTCTTCCTTACATCAAAGGAGTAACAGATAAGATCGCAAGATCTCTCAAAAACACAAACATCAAAACAATATTCACTACTCAACAAAAACTCTCCCATCTGGTCAGATCCGTCAAGGATAAAATTCCTAACGAAAATCACGGTGTTTATGAGATTCCCTGTTCCAATTGTCCTCGTTCCTATATAGGACAAACGAACCGACGAATTCAGGTCCGTGCCAAGGAACATTCACTTTCGGTAAGACACTCAGATATCGCCAACGCCCTTTCCCAACATCACACCCAAACAGGCCACATTATCGATTTCCCCAATACAAGAACTATTGCTCCCGTCCGATCTTTCAAATCCCGAATTATCCGTGAAGCTGTAGAAATAGAAAAAACGTCCAAATTGTTTGAACACCAGAGATGACAGTCACAGACTCCCATCAGCATGGAAACCACTTCTCAGTGGTCGCCATGTAACGCCCAATCAGAGTGCATCCCGCACTGATGAGCGTGAGTACCCACCCCCCTCCCCTATAAATACGGCCACGCGACGATCGGCCCGTCAGTTGACTCTGAAGAGTAGGCAGATTGAGACTTCAGAGTTGACAGGAAGCAATACGGTTAGTGGAGTAGGCAGGTTGAGACCACGCAATCGTATTGTTTCCGATTCCTCCTAAATTCGATTCGTGGAGTAGGCAGATTGAGGCCACGAGTCTGAATTATTTCCCTTCTAATTCTCCTGAAGATGGCTTCGCAAAAGGAGCCGAAACGTCGAGATTTTTCAAATCTTTTACGCGGTTCATTCCGTGAACCAAGTTTTTCAAATACTTCCGACCGCGGAAATCTTTCTGAACAATATATATATATATATATATATATATATATATATATATATATATATATATAATATATATATATATATATATTATACCTCCTGAGTTACTTTCAGTATCCACCTATTATCAACATTTCAGCTCCAACAAATAAAAACGAATAAAAACTAATCAAAAAGTTACAACAATACCAAAATAACTACCAAGTTGATAACTATTCTTGAAAGTATTTTTTTAGAACCGGCTTAAGGAATCGATAATATTCCCGACCAATAAAAAAAACCTAGCACATCCAAAAGTATCTGGTTCCAAAAAAAACATTAACATACATAATATATCAAATTCAGGAACAAAGAACCATATATCACAAAAGTTGCAATGAAAGTAAACTATAGAAATGGCAGATGGTAGGTGAAATACAAAAGAGAAAATAAATTAACATTTCTGGATTAAATTAAACATAGAAATATCTAATCAACGTTCAGTGGTTTGAAGATATTAATCAAACTATAGAAAGTTACCTTTGACTTTGACTTGAATGAAAAATGTTCAGTGGTTAGGTTATTTTCATAGAAAAGTAGGTACCATTGACTTGTTGAACCTATTCAATTCTTCTTCTCTCTCTAAAAAAAGTATCAAGCCTGAAAAAGTCAAGGAGGAATAGTCACAATTATTTAACGAAGAGACCAAATGGAATTATCAATATCAAACATAATTGATACAGAAATGCCTACATTTTCAGAGACGCTTTTATTTCAGTGTTCATATTATCATACTTATTAGAGGTAATTACGGGACTGTACAGGTAGGGAAAAAACAAGAACTCGACCACTTTTAGATATGTAACACCAGTCGAGAATATTTAGCTCTGCTGCTTGACGCCACACTTATCAAAAACGACCTTGCTCGAGACATGGTCGTCATTCACGATTATTACTTGAGCACTTTCACTATCTCGTAGAGAAATTATGTCAATTTGTAGGTGATACCGAATTCAGAACTTGTGCCAAGATTTCGTCAAAACAAAAGAAGTAAAGGCCGCCATAGACACGCATGTTTATCGCACGTTTTATTGCACAGTCTTAAATTTATTGTCCAGCAAGATGAAGAGTGTGTGATATCAAATCGCCCGTCTTTGTTGTTGTATACCTTCAATCGTTTGACCTGAGCAAAATAATTGCCGTTTGATTTTCTTCGCATGTACCAACTTGCTTGAGGAAAATATAGATTTGGAATCAAATTTTATTCACGAAAATGGCTGATTCGAAATTGCCAAGAATGTTTCTTACGGAATCTATAGAGTTGTATAGACACAATGAGTGTTTGTGGAAGATAAAAACTAAGAAATAAATTTAAATAGATAGAACCAGAATAAAAATGTCTTCCTTAGAGCATGCTTCAGAAAATAATTGAAAAAGTATAATGCATCATTAAACTCAAGAAATAATACCAAAGTCGTGCATGAACCAAAGTTATCATAATAACTTCGACTTACTCCGTTTCTTAAATGAACCACGGACAAAATCTGTAAGTCGCGCATAATTTGAATTTATAGTACCTACTTCGACTTACCCTTTTTGGTAAATGAGCCAAGGACGACATCTTCATTTTGAAATTAAAGATAAAACGGAATGTCTGTGAATCTTTTATCTTGCATGAAAACTTATGACTGTACAAGTAAATCATGCCATAAGCATTTGTGTCTATGGCGGTCTTAAAATTGTGGCGCTTGAAATAAAAGAAAGTTGACATATAGAGTCCTACAAAAAAATAAATTTGGAATAAATTAATGATTAAGACTGACAATAGTGTAATATGTCAATATAAATATCATCTCAAATATATCAAAATAATAAACAGATCATTCATTTATTTAAGGCGACAAAATATTACCCACTGAGATGAAAATATTTCTTTTTATAGGCTTGAATCTATAAATAACTTCATTAAAAGCTTTCCAAAAGGATTCATGTTCTTGATCATACAAAATTTTATCAAACGCACTATCCATTGTATGTTATTTATTGCAACAAAAATACTTTCCCCTACTTGTACTTTGATTACTCAAGGGCCTTTTCCTCTTAGTTCATGTATTCGACAACATTGTTTATGAAACACAGGTTTGTATCCAACAAAAATTATTTACTCAATTCAAATACCATCATTTTGCTCTAATAAGTTTCACACTTCAAAAAAACAATCTAATAAAATGACAAGTAAGTGTAACTCTAAAGTAAGAGCTAAGCAGTTATTTTCATGATAAAAAAGGTGAATTACATAAGAATATATAATGTACTGAACAAGAAACATCTTCATTGTTGGACAATATGACTATAGAAATGATATAAAATTATTAGAGAACCACAAATTATTAATGTTTCAATTGGTCTTAATATTGCTGTTTCTTTAATGACTGAAATCGGTTATAAACTCTTAAAGTAAGCAAGCTCAGCTGACTAAATCTTTGAATTAATATTATTATTTCAATCTATGGTTTATTTCAGGTGTATCATCATTGTCTTTTTGGGACGAGATTCGACTTCCTATGTGCTAACTACACCGCCTTCGATCAGAAAACCTTCATTTGTCAGTTTGTTTCAGACGTAGATTGTGTTGGCTCGAAAAAATTTTGGCACAGGTGAGCATCAGGATCATTTCTCCTTATTATCTTAAATATTTTATTACCTTAAATAATTTGTTCATCTTTGTCTACTATAAATCTTCACACCATTTATTTTTTACAGAAATGATGCCCTCTACGTAGCCGCAAGCACAACAACCCCTAAACCACTCAATATATACACAACTTCCACCGAAGCAAATCCTATCTCGAATCAAGGCAAAGCTGGAGGAGGTCCTAGAGGCAATAGACGGCGACCTGCTCAAAGAAGGCCCCATTACGACTACTACGATTACGCCGACTATGATGAAAATTATTACGATGAGAGGTCAAGACCTAGAAGAAGAAGACCTAGGCCCAGACCCAAACCATTATACGATGATGAATATGAAGACTATGAAGAAGACTCCATCGAAAAGAGGCCTAGAAGACCCTACAATCGAAGAGGAGGCTCAGAAAGGCGAAGAAATAAGAACAGAAACAAAAACAGAGAAACTCTTCCTGACGATGAAGAAGACAGACCTAACAATAGGAAGAAAATGAGTGATGATGGAGAAGAGGAGCACAGGCCGAAAGATAGAAGAAAACCTGTCCGTGATGATGAGTACGAAGATGAAGGTCCAAGAGATGAAAGAAGAAAACCTCACGATGATGATATAATGGAGGATGAACGATTGAGTGAGAAAAAGAAACCATTTCGTGATGAAGAAAGAAGCAGTAATAAACGAAAACCAGTACAAGATGACCACTCTGAAGACGATTATGAGGAAAGGCCCCAACGGCCAAGGAAAGGTTCCAGAAGGCCATATGCCGATGATGAATATGAAGATGACCTCCCTAAAAATGAAAATAGAAGAGAAAATCGCCCCAAAAAAAATTTCAGTGACTCTTCAGATGCTGCGGACGACCAAACCAAAACTTTAATAAAACCTACAACTGGAACTATATACGACCGTCCTAGAGTTGCTCCAAGGATAAAACCACCTGTGCCAAAAAAAGAAGCTGGGAAATACGCTTATAAGCCAATTTCAAAAAGTACTACAGTTTCTTCAACAGATTATGATGATTATTACGACGATTATGCAGAAGATATTTCACCAAAAAATAATAAAAGACCAGAAGCTGATACATTGAAACCTAAACCGTCAGAAAATAAAGAAAGTAAACAAGCGCCTCCAAGGAGTAGAATTCGGACAACTTTAGATGAAGAAGATGATGCGCTCACACTGCCCAAAGTGATTAAATCCAAACCCGAGGCTACCAGGGGTAAAGATAGGTATCGCAGTAGATCTCAATTCAAATCAACCGAAAAACCATACGTAGAGGAAGTTGAAAAACCGAAAAGAAAAAGTTTTAGGAGGCCAACACAATCTTCAACTGAGAAAGAATATAAAGAAAAGGTGACAAAAGCGGAAGAACCTGAATATTATGACGATGATTATGAAATAGAAAAAACTACCGAAGAAGTTAGAAGCAGCACTACTGGAACATCAAGAAAAAGATCGAAAAATCATACAGCTCACACTGACGCGTCAACTGAAACTTCAACACGTAAAATAGTAACTAGAAGTAGAACAACTGCGAAAACTACACTACCTCCTAAGTCTACTGAAAATAACAGAGATCAACGTGTTAAAATAGTCAAACGGCCATTTTTACCAAGCAGGGGAGGAAATCCATACTCTTCTAGAGGTCTTAAACCTGTCGGTGATAAGGCTTTGAAATCTGAAGAACAGCCAAACATTTCAGATGCACAACAAAACACTCAAGATGTAAATTCAGATGTACCATCAAATCTCAAACTAATTCAACAAGAAAAAAGTTCACAAACTACAAAAACAAATCGACATAAAAATAATGAAGGTAACAGGCGAGCTCCTGTACCCAAAATAAACACTGATTCAGTTGAGATATCTGATAAACCGTTACAAAATGAAGAAATTGTGAAACATTACGTGAAACAAAAATTTAGAGAACCAATCTCTGAGAATGACGATGATTTCAAACCCATCAAAAGATCTCAACATATATTGATGCACAATCGTGAAGGAAATAATTACAATGGGCCGAGGACCACTCAAAAACCAAAAGTTCCTGAGGGAGATCCTTTAGATATTTACGAAAATGAATATGATGTTACCCTGAATGATGCGTTGAATCCAACTCTCCCCAATTTACCTGTAAGATCAAATTTTCCAATAGGTTTCAGTCCAGCGAAAGATTACACTTTCAGTGCTTTCCAACGTCCGAGATACGTTCAAGAACCCGTCATAAGTGCCGCAGACACCGACTACGTGTATAGGCCTCAAGATCCATCAGGTCGGCAAAGGTACGAATTTGTTCCTCAATCCTACAACTCAAGAGATCAATTTGTTGCGCCTTCGAATGAATTTCAAACTTATTCGAATCCAATCGTGAGAAGCAACTCAAATCGTGGATTGACTCAAGCTCACACGCAAGGGTTTTATTCTACGACTTATTAATCTTGTGGAGCCATATCAAAATTAAATAAATGTTATTTTTACGATTGCAGTGAAGTACTCCAAAAACTTCAACTTTTGATGGTTGTGTATTATTATAACATAAGTAGGTAAATTAAGTAAGTATAACTAGTTTTAACTGCTGTAATATATGTGTACACATTTTTAGCAATATTAGCATAAGATCAATGAAATATAAAATCTAAGTTATGTAGAACAATAAATAAATTATATAGTACCTTTTTGTGTTTCATATTCAATTCTGTAATTCAAGTATTTTTATACAGTGATAAAGACAGATCTAAAATCAAAGAGTATTTGATCATAGATATGATATGATGTCTAATCGACGTAGGTAATAGCCTATAAACACTTTTATGATCATGAACAGTTACATCTTTTTGAAGTGTTTATATATGACCTTTTCATTGAACCCACCACATTGTCCCAACCTATTGGTTACCAGAGATTGAATACTCTTTTTACCAGTTCCACCAAACTGCATTAAGATTCTTTCTAGTTAGTTTTTACCTCGATCAATAATTTGACTTATATTTTCAAAATGATTGACCCAATTAGTTGTGGACAGCTCCGCTTGTTCCAATAAACGTTCGCAATAACAGATAGATTAATAGGCTCTTGCACCGTTTTATTATAAAACGTCGTTTAACTAAACCTGGTTTAATTTTTAAACTACGTTTATTTTTCTGGTCGTTGCACCAAAGAATTATAACCGACCCATTGCTAAACTGCGTTTAAGTATTATTTTGGATGAAACAGCGATTTACATGAAGTAAAAAGAAGAAACAGAATTTATTGTTCTACTTTTCTAACCTAATTTTAATATTAAAGAAGTTGTTTTTTTTGTGATTTGTATTGAATATGCATAAAATGGAAGATAATAATAAAAGGACCACACTGATATTTTTCAGATAGAGAAACTGTGGATGTATGAACTCGAACAAATTGAGCAATACTGTGCAAAAGTCCTCCATGGGCATACAATTTTAATGCTAAAAGTAGCTGATCCATGGGGAGAAGCTGTCATTCCTACAAAGTTAGATATGTTTAATGGGTACTCTACCCGTGATATTATATTAATACATTTTTTTTGTGTGTATTTTCAATTCTGGAGAGTAGATTTGCATTTATGAGTTGAATGAGTGCATTGTTCATTAGTATACATAAACTATAAATCCACCCTTCAGTTCTGCAGGCCATATTTTTTACCACCTAGAGAGAATAACTGGCAAAATACCTATAAGATGATTATTGATGATTGAACAAAAAAATCTATAACAATAATACAATATAATCGGATACCAATACTTTTGCATAGCTTGACGATTGCCAAGCAAACATTTTTGAAATAAATATGTGTCTACTGTTACAGGCTACAATATTCCAGGAATTCTAGAACGTTCAAGCTGTCGTTATAGATATCAAACTCTTCATAAAACATTTTAAACAAAAATTCGATCTTCTACAAATAACCTCAAAATTTACTTAAACTTCAAATTAAACGCCGAAAATTGGGCGTTTAATTTATGCGGGGTTTAGGGCGTCTTAAACGCCGTTTATATTTTGGTGCAAGCGTAAATGTCAATTTAAACTCGGTTTACCATTAAACTTAGTTTAATAATATACGGTGCAAGAGCCTATAAATGCTACTTCTATGTTTGAATAGTTTTGAAATAACATATTTTTGAATTTACGTTTTCAATATCGCAAATATAATTAATAGAAATCAATTTAGCAAGTCTTGTCAGTCAAGAACGTTCCATTTAGTTTTAACATTAATTTCAAAAAATTTTCACCAGTTTCTTGTTCATGTATGGTTAAAAGAAATTATAGTCAATCCTCAACTATACATTCATAAACTAATGCCTCTACTGACAAACAATAGTTCACTTATTCTTAAAATGTAACACTCAGAACGGAGAAACATTAACATACTACAATATGTAATAAATAATTCCTAATATCTATTTCTTGTAAGCAGTGTTGCCTGAAAGACTACAGACTTCTAGAATCAAAACTTACTTATGATCATAGAGAATAGATGGCTAACCTCTAAACAGTACCTTAGATACTTACTACTCTGTGCTAATAATTCTTCAATCAGTAAAATCAGTTCTTTATACATTTATCTAGATAGTAGATATACAAACGTGTAGGGTTATGTAAATAGAAAATAGAGAAAACCCATTTATATTCTCAATAAATTTCTACTTTTCGTTTATATGGATTTTGCTCGCAAACAACTAGAAAAATATGGCTGGAAAGAAGGTTTGTAACTCGAAATTTTTTTTGTTCAAGGACTTCTCATTGACCCTTATAGAAATAATTCAGTTTTCTAGATTATGAATTTTCAATTTTCTGTTGTATAGGGCAAGGACTTGGTAAAAATCAAGATGGAATAGCGAATCCCATTAAACCAAAGCTAAAATTTGATAAAGCTGGAGTAGGACATGACCATGGAGCCCAATTTACAAACAAATGGTGGGAAACACTGTTCAATAATGCTACTCAAAATATCGACGTAAGTTTATATTTATCTATTGTGTCTATAGAAGAAACTAATATATCTTTAATTATTAGATCAGAGTTAAAGATGAACGAGTCAGTCTTGTATTGAAATCTGAACCTATAGAAATAACAACGAAGAATTATTCCTTGAAGAAGAGTGATAAAAATGCCTTACAGAAATCTTTTTTGAAAACTGCTAAATTAACAAATGAAGGAATAGAAAACTATGACGTTCCTGTCATCCATACAAATCCTAAGAAATTTTCAGACCTCACAGATGAAGAGTTATTTGCTGCTTGTGGTGGAAGAACTGCTCATAAGTAAGTATTAACTGATAATTTAAATATAGTTGTCTTGAAACTTAAAAATTATTTATATTAACACTTTGAGATGTTCATCTAGGTTTTTGGCATGACTATAATTTTATTGACTATATATAATTTTCATTGCAAAAAAATATTATTTTAATAATTCATTTTTATAAGTGGCATAATTTTAATACTATACTTGCAATGAGAACATACACACAGATACATTGACCCTATTTTCATGAATTCTTAATTATGCTATTTTTCAATAGTAGGTATATCATCATCACTGTGGTTTTAAGCTATGTAACTTGAATCTGCTTTTTAGAGGTGCCAGACATGGGTTAAAACTCAATGGCAAACTCTCAAGGATAGAAAAACAAGAAAAAATGTTGCTCAAAAAAATGAAAATGATTTCTTTAGACGATGAAACTAAAATTATCAAAAAAATGAAGAAACTTCATTTGCAAAAGGCAAAGGTAGAAAATGATGACACAAATGATAGTGTTGAACCTGTAAGCGATTCTTCCTGCAGCTCGATAAAAAAAAAGAAGAAATCGAAAAAGACTGTTTCTTTCAATGATACAGTTCTGGAATATTATATTCCTAGTTCAGATAATAATGCCAATATTGAAGTCAATCCAAATGTTGTAGAAGGAGATGGAATTAATTCCGATGAAGGTATAGAACAAGATATTGAAGATAATAATAATAATCAAGAAGATGATAATCATAGAAGCTTCGAGGAACCACAGTTTGTAGTTAGCGATTTATCAAATGCCGAAAGGAAGAAATTGAAGAAGAAAAGGAAATTAGAGGGTAAGAAAGAATTGAACTATCATGAATTTTTTGATATTATAAAGCGAATTTTTCAATTGATTCTTTCAAGAATATTATGCCTTCGAAATTGTTTGATACTTTATCAAGATATAATTATATGAAATTTTCAATCAAAGAATAGGATCAAGGTAATGAATATATCGATGGTCTAGTACACAATTGTTGTAAGTACACTTTTCAGGAAAAATGAGTTGAATGCGCTAACATACCATTTCAGACAAGAACTTTCTTGTGCATACAAGTGGTAGGTAAAATATTAAAATTTATTGAATCCAGCGCCATCTTCCAATAGTGTTAAGTACTTTCAGACTACATAATTCTACTCCAAATGTTGTAAGTGCACTTATCACAAGTGTGCGCTACATTAAATAGCATTAACTGAATTTATCACTTTTGTGTCCAGTAAAAGGTAATGTTAAATCCCGGTTATTGTTGCTTTTAATTCCAGTGTAATAATGTCGTTTTCTTGGGGCAAAATGTTAGTGAAATTAGCCTTGTCAAGGCATATAAGTTGTAACGATGGTAAGTTTATATTAAAATAATAGCGTGTGGGTGTGCGTCCTGAGCTTTTGGCTTTCATTGTGGGCGGTCAAGTGTGCAATGACTAAAATACATAAAATTTTTGTACCAAAATAATAATTTTTTTATCTAGCGAAAGTAATACACACTCTTGATGAAAAATCTAGCACTGCAGGTGTTTCTACTGGATTCAAGATAACACAGTTCAAATGGACCATTCAGCAGAGATATGCATTTTATCGGATAAAATCATTGTACCAAAGTGTGTAGATGTTATTTTTAAAAGTCAAAAATATGATGCACCATTCGAAGAAAGTAGACAGCCAATCTTGCCTTTTGATGAAGGTAAAGTTAATCAATTACTTAATCGAAAGAATGTTTTAGCTGTTTCTAGAAAATAGTGACGTTGCTTTGGCAGAACCCTCTATTTTTAAGGTTAACGAAAGGCAGATAGAAAAATTGGCGCCGATCTGTTGTTGAGTGATTAAGATTGAGTGGTATAGTGTGTCAGATACTGTATTTAACAACACTAAATACAAAAAAAGAGAAAGTCAACTGGCTTCGTTTTCAGAAGAAAAATCATAATATGTATAATAAAATACAAGTATAACCTCTCAGAAGAAAGCTCTTTTGAACTGGATATCACAGACAGTATGGAAAGAAAAAAGAACTGGGAATTCGCCACATTGAATAAACACATCGCGTCTTCCAATTTGCCAAGCAAAGAAAAAGGAACTGTTATTTTTTTTAGAAAAGAAGATTACCCTAGACGATTATTCAAACTATAAACGAAATCCAGTAAAAGTAGTGATTAAAAGATAATAAACACAATTTTTTTTTCGAAATGTTTTAGTTTGTTTTCAAAAGTTTGTTCATTAACAATAAAGTTGAATTTCAGTCATCTAGGTAGTTCAATTTAAACAAAGAATTGTATATCGAATGTGGTAAGTACAGGTTTTTTTCTCAAACAAAGAAATGTATAGCGACATATGTGGTAAGTACAGGTATTTTAGATTATTTTTCAAAATTTTTAATACTGTATGATCAAATATCGCAAGTGAATACTTTCACCCGGAAGCTAATAATATAGCCAAATTTAATACAGCATCTTCGATATTCAAACGTAATCCTGTGAATTATAGTGAACTAACAAACTTTAAATTTCATATAACTTGAAACATACTATTTTGCACTTACAACATGTGTGTACTAGACCATCGATATAGTAATTGTATGATTGTGTACTGGTTCCAGAAGCAGAGATCCCATAGGTCAGCCTGGACTAGGGCTTCGCGAGAACACATCTAGTCTTGGTCTTGGCACCATAAATATTCTCAAGACCTAGACTGGCCAGTGTTGCTCTTACGAAGCCCTAGCATGGACTGAAAATTTGAAAAATACAATATTCTTAGAATATCTTGATGTATGAATCATGTATTGAGTTCATGTTATAATTTTTAGTGGAATCAAGCCAAGTGTGTTATTAAATATAATAAATTGATAGATTTCTACATTAATATAAATATAATAGCTTCGTCTTGGACAAATTACACAAATTACTGAGATACATTAATTTAATGATTATAAATAAATCTTATCATTTCAATCAATCATTCCTAGTGTCTTAGAGCTTCAATATCACTCTCTTCAACAGGTCTTGTAGAGATTATGAAATAATATATTATATATGGATTTTCTATTGTAATTATTAGTTAAATGGTAAATAGTCCCACAAAAGTAACGTTGTATAATTCATAATTTTTGTCTAGATATCAACATACAAACTATTGTATAAAATTTTCCCAAAGATTCTTAACTTTTCATACATGTGTGAATTTCTTCTATCGTACATTCTTATCCATGTTCCGTCCTAGTACAGTATGATATGTATGTACCACAGTCCGCTTGAAATTTTAAGTCAAGAGATCATTTAATTTCTATTACTTTCAGTGTCTATATTCTACATTTTTTATTACATGTGTATTGTATTGTATTTATTACCAGTTTTTTTTTTAAATATACAAAATACATAGCTTAAACACTAATATAAATAGTATATCCTCACAGAGGTAATCAAAGTTACCTGTGCGTGAGGCCGGTAATTAAATCTAAACTAAAAAATAATATAATTAACTCTAAGTAACTTAAAAAACTAGGCTTTAAATATTTTCTAAAAATCTTCTTTAGTTTGTATCACAGTCGTCACCTGATGCACAATTGAATATTATTACGTCTAATATATTCTTTTAGCTGCTTTTTTCTTTTAATTTTATTTTGAATATTTTTTAGTTCATTAGGTAATGCATTAAAGACTAGGATAGCTTTGATATAACATCTTTTTTTACTTATTTTTAATGTTCTTTTTGGCAATTGTATAGATTTATTTCTAGTTGCACTTGTTGATTTTGAACATAATTCTGATAAAGTTACATAATGATATAGTAGAGATTCAAGTGAAAATTGTTGTTCTATTGTGCAAGGTTGATTTTCATATATGAAGTTTTTTTTGTTGATTATTTTTAAAATTCTATTCTGCCTTCTTTGCAGCAAAGAGATTTGCGTGGAATAAGCTCCACCCCAAGCTATTATACCATAGTTGAGCACACTATTAAATAAAGCGTAATAGACTATCATTAACGTCTTATGTTGCATTATTTTTGATACCTAACTTAAAAAATATAAAAACCAAATATTTTGTTTTGTTTAATATATAGTTAACATGCAAATTCCAACTCAACCTATAGTCTACTATTAGACCCAGATATTTACAACTTTCAACTCTCTTAACTTCTTGATTACTTATTTTAACGTGCAATCTTTCAGGTACACTATCACAATAATTTCCAAAAGAGACAAATACAGTTTTATCAATATTCAACGACAATATATTTAAAGCAAGCCAATCTGATATTTCTTGTAGTTGAAAGTTCATTTTTTCCTCTACTTTTTTCCAATCTGATTCCTCAGTTATGACAGCTGTATCATCAGCATATGAGACAATCTGGCCCTCAGGCGTATTCATGAGCAGATCATTAACATAGAGTATGAATAAGAGTGGTCCCAGGATTGTTCCCTGGGGAACACCCACATTCACCTCCTCAAACTCACTGTAACTTCCATTTATTCTGACCTTCTGCAGCCTTCCTCTTAAGTAACTAGAAATCAAAGTATAAGCATTTCCTCTGATTCCGTAGTTATATAATTTTTTTAGCAAGATTTCGTGATTTACGGTATCAAAAGCTTTGGCAAGGTCTAAAAAAGTGATAGCTATTGGACTACTTTTATTGAGTTTAAGCAAAATTTTATCGATTATGAAATTTAATGCGTCTTTCATACTTTTATTTTTTAAAAAGCCATATTGTTTATTAGAAATGATGTTAGATTTATGTATAAAATTTATTAATCTGTTGTGAAAAATTTTTTCAAGGATTTTTGCAAAATTTGAGATCAGTGAAATAGGTCTGTAATTGGAGGGTTTATATTTTTCTTTAAATTTGTGTATTGGTACTATTTCTGCACATTTTAGTTCATTAGGCCATTCACCATTCACCAAGTGTATATTCGACAAATTTATTAAACTACTGTATTAAAAATTAAAGCACTCAAATCGTCTGAAAATATTTTGAAAATTCTTGAATTAATTCTAGTATCTTTTTTTTTTTAATTTGCACATATACCCGCATCAACCGCTTTGGGTAATTCTAATATCTTGTTTCTTCTAATATATCGATGATGTTTTCAATAAAATTCAAGGACTATATGCATTTTGTTATTTGACTAAGAAATGATATTGTTTCTTTGAAATAGTTCTGGTAATAGTTATATTATGCAACAAAATAATTAATTTCGTCTTGAATAATATCTGATTATTTTATTGAAAACATTTCATTTTATATCTTTCGTATTCCTACACAGTATATGAATGATATGTAAAAAGATGAATGACTAGTAATTAAATTTTACTCTTTGGTGTTTTTGAAACAGGTAAAAATAAGGCAACTGTAAAATTCATTCAGTTGGTTCAAGATGAAGCAATGGAGGATGTTCCTGCCAAGTATAACTGTGAATGTAAAAAAAGAAAACTGAACAATGCGGAAGTGAGATGTCCGGAAAGTAAGAGAAGTCAGTTAGAAATTGAAGTGGCAGAAAAGCTTAAGACAAAACGCAGTAAGAAAAAGAAACATAAGGATAAAACGGAAAAAAGATCAGACAAGTGTAAGAAGTCTGAAGATCAAAGAATGAAGAATATAGTAATGTCCTTGGATAATTTTTGTAAAATTTCGGATGATAAATAATTGTAGATATTTATAACCGTTTTTTGTAGGTGTGATTGTAAGTAGGTTGATCTCATGTTGACGGGTCAGTCCCAATTGTGCTTTGTGTTTGGTATACGTAACTATTGTAGGCAATGTTTAATTTATCGATACCAGTATCAAATATTGACCGTGCAGTTTTGTAGGTCAATAACAAAATAATTTTTTTTATTTGCTTTGAATTCAATTTTCTAAGAGTAGTAAAAATAATTTTGAAAGTTTCGAAGTTAATTTTTGACATATAAACTATGTTAGTTGTGTTATAGTAACCAATTTACTATTTCTATACTTATTTTTCATCGTATTGGATGTTTCAATTTTCTAAGCTCCAAGATGAATTTTTGTTTCTGTAGTAATCGAATTTGAATAAGCTATAAATTCGTTTTTCTGTTATATAATGAAATTTTCTGTTGCAATGAATGTTTATATTTTCTGATCCGTTTCATGAGATTTGAAGGTGGATATATGAATGTTTATTTTGAATTAATAAAAAAGGGTTTCTTACGTTTGGTGCTGAAGTTTTGTAATTCGCATCTCTGTTCTCATTTAATTTAAGGTCGATTATGTTATAATTTGAAAAAAAATAAAAATTTCTGAGTAATTTTTTGTTTATTTAGATAAACCTCTTTTAGTACCTACTCGTTAAATGGCTATCTTGAACATCTAGAAATTTTTTATTCGAGTCAAAACAGAAAACTTTCCAAATTAGAATTGAAGTCTGAATTATTCCACTTATTGGAGTCGGTAATATTTAAAGAAAACTGTAACAAACAATCGTAAGCAGAAGAAATCTGCATCGATTTGATAATCCGTCACAGAAAACTTTATTTTCAATCTATGTGTTCATGTGTATTTTGATGTGGGGGCGCTTTTGAAAATGTGCTAAAATTGCTGGCTTATGGTAGGAAGAAATAAACAACATTGGTGTATTTTCTACTGTATACTAATAAGTGAGAAATTTTAATTTCAAATACTGCTCACTTTAGCAGCTCATTTTTCAATTCAATCCATATAAAGAAATCCAATTGTAATTTTCTTATTTCATGTAACGTATCATAGATGTCGCTCCAAAATTTCACCTGGCAAGTTAAATTCTAGAAATTGATAGGTAGAGATTTCATTAATTCTATACCAGTAAGCTAACCTTGATATATAATCTGGTGTATAGTAGTCAAAATAGGATAGAATGAAGATTTTGCGAACATTTAAGTAATAAAAATTTTTTATTTCCAGAATATGTTGCCAATATGTTTCAACAGATATAAGTAGATAATAGGTACATTCCTCTAAAGTCTAAATCATAGATTAGTTATGGAAATATTTTCTATAATCCTTTTATTTCAATGGACTGCGACAACTGCAATTCGGTGAGACTATAGAAATTTAGACCAGGGTCGATAATTTTTGAAACCAAAAAAAATAATAGTAGTATGAAACCCATTGGAAAAAAAGGAGAATATATTAAAAATGAAAGAAAAAATAAATTACGGACGATCTGAGGTCGGGAAGGGGGTGAGTTTTTAAGGGTAAAAAACGGTTTATCTCGATTTCCGGCAAACCTACAAGCCCTATGGAAAAACGTCAAATGGCAAAGTTGTAGGTAATAAAAAAATCTACAACTTTTGTATTCTCACTTTTTTAACATAACCTCAAAATTTAGGTATGTGAAAAATTCAAAGAACCAAGTTTTTGGTTTTTTATTTTTATCTGTTACAAACAAATTTTTTTTTCACGAAATTTGGTGAAAACTTACCTTTTTATGTCCCAAATACACCTTAATTTATTCGATTTGAAATATTAATTTTTTCACCTTATTTTGACTTAATATCGAAAAAGCACCCTAATTTTCAATCGTAAATTCTCCCGTCAAAATATCAGCTTTTTTCAAAAAGTGGGTGTGCTTTCTGTTCGTTGAAATCTCTACTTTCCGATGGTGTAAAAAAAATACATTACCATAGTAAATTTCACAGCAACTACGAAATAACAGGTAGGTATGTCGTAAGGCCCAGACCCTCCTAGCCCCTTCACCAATTCTCTATGAAATACCTTTTGATGGGCTAAAATTTTCCGTAGGTCACTCAGGTATATAAGTTATCTTAAAATAGCAATAAATAGGCATCTACTCATATAATTTAAAGAAGATTCTACAACTTTCTCAAAATATTGTAGATGTATTATTAAATATTAGGTAACTTTATTAACTTATTTGTTTGTTAACATTTACTATAGTAATGTATTTTTTTAGACCATCAGAAAGTAGAGATTTCAATGAACAGAAAGCACACTAACTTTTTGAAAAAAGCTGATATTTTGACGGGAGAATTTTCGATTGAAAATTAGGGTTTTTTTCCGATATTAAGTCAAAATAAAGTGAAAAAATGAAAATGTTAAATCAAATAAATTACAGTGTATTTGGGACATGAAAAGGTAAGTTCTCACCAAATTTCGTGTAAAAACAAATAGTTTGTAAAAGATAAAAATGAAAAACCAAAAACTTGGTTCTTTGAACTTTTCACATAAATTTTGAAGTTATGTGAAAAAGTGTTACTACAACAGTTGTAGATCTTTTTATTACCTACAACTTTGCCATTTGACTTTTTTCCATAGGACTTGTAGTTTTGCCGGAAATCAGGATAAACCGTTTTTTACCCTTGAAAACTTCCCCTTCCCGACCTCAGATCGCCCGTAATTTAGTTTTTCTTTCATTTCTATTATATTCTCCTTTTTTTCCAATGAGTTTCATCCTACTATTATTTTTTTTTCACTTTTTATCATTTTTAAAGGCTTATACCCTGATGGCCTATATATGGTGCTATCTTCTGGATGAGTAGATCTACAATTAGGTACTAACACTACTAACGATCGAAGTTAATGACTTACCTAACAGTACAGTAGTGAGTACAAAAAATGCGATGTAGATGACTCTCACGAATTAAGATAGACCTCAAGATTCGAGACAATCAGATAACTGATTCAAATCAGAATTCTTCAACACTCAGTACTAGAATTTTATGAGATATTGACAGAAATTTATAATTCATAATTAATTATAAGAAATATCTTCCTTCATACAAAAGACATTCTGTATATAAACCCTTATTCTCATCTTCTGTGAGAAAGTCTATGAAAGAATTATGTATGAATAAATGTAGCTAATTAAATCTTCAAAATATATGAAAATTAATCATTGAAATTTCTCAAAATACAATATAGAACATTCAGAAAGCACCCAAACTTTTTATAGATATATATATATATATATATATATATATATATATATATATATATATATATATATATATATATATATATATATATATATATATATATATATATAGGTACATATTTATATATATATATATATATATATATATATATATATATATATATATATATATATATATATATATATATATATATATATATATATATCATTGTAATGAAATTTTGTACGACTATGTTTTGGAAGCAGGCACATCTCATACATTTGTTTTTATATCTGCCTTTCATAGAGGGCACTAGTTATACGGTTCGTACCGAATACATTTGAACTTTTCATTACCTACTTCATCATTTTCGAATTAAAATATCCCGAATTCGGTACACAGTCACAGTATTCAGTTTTACGAAGAGTACCTTTAGAAATTGAATGGTGTTTGAGTTTAGAGTTCACATAAAATTTTTACTAGAAAATTCAACCTCAAAAAGATTATTCGGTAGGAACCGTGTAACTAGCGCCCTCTGTTAGAGGCAGATATAAAACTTTGGATTGATTGGGCCGATACTTGGTGTAAATTAATAAACATATTAAAACAATGGTTAAAAATAACAATTTACACATTTATTATAAGAAATAACGCATGACGCACGTTTCGGTGGAACTTCACCTTCTTCAGATGCTAATGGCAAACTAACTATGATTCTCTGTTATATCGAAAACAAGAAATGACAAATTATGTAGAAGGGGTAAATACAAAGATGGTTACAAGTAATTATTAGAAAAGGAAAAACCAATTCTGAACTGCTAGTCAGGTAGTTCGGTAATTTTGAAAAGATTAAGAAGGGGGCTTGAAGTATGATCGATTTGGCTATTCAATAGGAGACCGGAATGCTTGTATTTATTTATCTGTAATGATTCTAAAAAATTAATTTTAATTCCCTTACTTTCAGTATTTAATATTTTAAAATCGAAATTGAATATGTGATTTTCTTGGATTAAATGGTTTGCATAATGTGAATCCGACTTCTGATTAACAAAGCTACGTTTGTGTTCTGAAATTCTAGTTTGAAAACTTCTGAAAGTTCTACCAATGTAAAACTTATCACAATCGCCACAATTAATTTTATAAACTCCCGATTTATTATCTTTATGAACTTTGGATTTATTATATAAAATTTATTATATAAAAAAAGGATTTATCATATAAAAAATAATAAATCCAAAGTTCATAAAGATAATAAATCGGGAGTTTATAAAATTAATTGTGGCGATTGTGATAAGTTTTACATTGGTAGAACTTTCAGAAGATTTCAAACTAGAATTTCAGAACACAAACGTAGCTTTGTTAATCAGAAGTCGGATTCACATTATGCAAACCATTTAATCCAAGAAAATCACACATTCAATTTCGATTTTAAAATATTAAATACTGAAAGTAAGGGAATTAAACTTAATTTTTTAGAATCATTACAGATAAATAAATACAAGCATTCCGGTCTCCTATTGAATAGCCAAATCGATCATACTTCAAGCCCCCTTCTTAAGCTTTTCAAAATTATCGAACTACCTGACTAGCAGTTCAGAATTGGTTTTTCCTTTTCTAATAATTACTTGTAACCATCTTTGTATTTACCCCTTCTACATAATTTGTCATTTCTTGTTTTCGATATAACAGAGAATC
Organism: Cynegetis impunctata; assembly: GCA_030704885.1. Taxonomy (NCBI): domain Eukaryota; kingdom Metazoa; phylum Arthropoda; class Insecta; order Coleoptera; family Coccinellidae; genus Cynegetis; species Cynegetis impunctata. The sequence continues at coordinate 330,621 of JARQZK010003654.1, forward strand.
ATAGTTAGTTTGCCATTAGCATCTGAAGAAGGTGAAGTTCCACCGAAACGTGCGTCATGCGTTATTACTTATAATAAATGTGTAAATTGTTATTTTTAACCATTGTTTTAATATGCAGATATAAAAACAGATGTACGCGATGTGTAACCTTCCAAAACATATTCCTACAAAATTTCATTACAATTACAATGTTGCCAATAAATTCGACCTAATCGTGAAAAATATGTTAAAATATGTAGTTTTTGTTTTTTCAATACCCTGTAGACTGTAGACTTTGCAGTGTTCTTCCCTAGTATCAGGGCCCTCATTTCTTGAAACACCCTGTTTATATATATATATATATATATATATATATATATATATATATATATATATATATATATATATATATATATATATATATATATATATATATATATATATATATATATATATATATATATATATATATATATATATATATATATATATATATATATATATAAACTAGAAACGTTTTCTGGAAGTGTGAAGATGTTCATCAAAAATTAGTCGAAAGTTCATAAATCAAGGTTCAATTTATAAATCTACAGAGTGTTGACTGTCAGCTACGCAAAACGTGTTAAACGAGACTAATCGTATACGAGGGTCGAGGTGATTCGTTCAGGATTGTGATTAAAGTATCGACCTAAAAGAATCATGTTACTTCTTTAATAATGGCCATAAAGGTTTTAATTAAATTCTTTCTCGTAGAGACGATATAATTCAAAAGAGGGAGAGCAATGGGGTTTCAACTGTTATAGCTCATTGAAACAGTTTCACGTTGAAGGCTGGATTAAATGATGTGTCTAATCAAACGGATGAGAATAGAAGGATTGCATTGCATACCATAGTCGCAGAACCTCCCGACATTCAAATTTTTTTTTAATGTATATTTAATAGAACAAATTCAGTTTCTATTTCACTAAAGATTCCCAAATTCTAAAAAAAAAGAGAGGAGAAGAGCTTCGTCACTGGATTCGTCATTGCAGTGTATATATATATATATATATATATATATATATATATATATATATATATATATATATATATATATATATATATATATATACAGAGTGGCCCACCCCATTCGCCTCGGTGTTTCTATGAGAAATGAAAAGAATGGGGAAAGAAACTTAGCATAGTGATATGTAGGTCTATGAGGAGTATATTCCAAAATTATTTTGAAATATACAGGGTGACCCAAAAAAGATACAAATCAAAGTTATATTTTTTCTTATGGAACACCGTATATTTTTTTATATTTTTAGATACTATATACCAAATAAAAGTAAGGTACTGTTATATTCCCTATACGTAAAACTGACTTTCTGAGTTATTTTGATGAATTTAAAAAAATACAGACCATAATTAAACAATTGTTTACACCCTGTAACATGTAACGAGCTGCTCGTTACTGAATTCACTGCTTAGCTGAAAGGTTAGAGTTAACTACCACATAAAAGTTTTATTTCAATATTGTAGAGAGTGGTGAAAAAAATTACATCAAAGCTTGGGCACATTTCTTATGGAATAACTTTTTAAAACTATATCAGGGTTCCCTATACCTATCTCCTATGATTTTTATGCAAAAGACGTTTTTATATTCTACTTATGAGTAATTTCTTTATCTCAAAAATGGAACATCCTGTATTGCAATGAAAAACTAAAAACATCTTCGAACTCATTTTATTGAAAAACTAACAATTATTCTTTTAACAAATGCTCAAAGAGGTGCCTATTTTTCTCGATGCATAAGCGAACTCTTTCTTGAAATGAGTGCTAAACCCTTAATAATATGCATGTTTTGCGGTATGGAATGAAACGCTCTTCTTATTAGAAATTTGAGTTTATACTTGTGCCTGCATTTTGCTTGAGATACACCTTTTTCGCGAAAATTTAATCTCGTTCTTTTAGCGAATCTACGTGTTCCTTAATAAACAGATTTTAAAAATGCTTTTCAATTACAATACATCAGGATGTTCCATTTTAAGATAAAGAAATTAGTCATAAGTAGAATATGAAAACGTCTTTTGCGTAGAAATCATAAGAAATAGGTATAGGGAAATCTGATATAGCTTCAAAGGGAATCTAATTCTGCGTCAAAATATGTCATCGTATACAGGATGTTCCTTTTAACTTTAAGAACTTATTTCATAAAAATGTGCCCAAACTTTGATGCAATTTTTTTCACCACTCTGTACAATATTGAAATAGAACTTTTATGTGGAAGTTAACTTCAACCTTTCAGCTAAGCAGTGGATTCAGTATCGAGCAGCTCGTTACATCTTATAGGGTGTAAACAATTGTTTAATTATGGTATGTATTTTTTAATTTATCAAAATAACTCAGAAACGATCAGTTTTAGGTATAGGGAATATGACAGTAACTTACCTTTATTTGGTCTATAGTATCCATAAGAAAAAATTTAATTTTGATATGGGTGTACCTTTTTTTGCGTCACCCTGATTTTGGAATATGCTCCTCGTTTTTTTCCCCACTCTTTTCATTTCTCATAGAAACACCGAGGCGAATGGGGTGGGTCACTCTGTGTATATATATATATATATATATATATATATATATATATATATATATATATATATATATATATATATATATATATAGGTATCTCAAAAATCGCACTACCAACCGCCAAAAATTGTGCCCTCTATAGTGTACCTGAACAAGATTTATTTCCTACCTCACTGTGGCTCAATCGCTCAACCAATTCGTACCAGAACCAATTTTATCCAAGATATTATACGAAACTCCCTACTTACAAACTTTCATGAATTTTTTAATATATTAAGATATCTACCATGAAATTGAGTTTTTGGTGCCAAACATCATAAAAACTGATGATACGAGAAACTATCTTTGTGCCAGGTCCTACTTTGCTCATCGCACCCATTTTAATAAGAAGGTTTTCAAAGTGAAAACTTGCTGAAAAGACCTTCCACAAATCTACCTCAATCTAGTTTCAAGTAAAGTATATCAAATATTGAGATTTTTATGAAAACAAACTGTACCATAATATGTAAGCGTGAATTTGTATTAGGTACACACTGTATACACACTCCAGACACGCACAGAAAAGAACATCAGAAGCTAATGACAAGGCAAATAACTCTCCTTTTAATTACTTACAAGAAAAACGAGTAATTAAAGAAAATACCCATGAGAGACGGCCGAAGAGGCGGCGTAAGACAAATTAAAAAGTTCTTAATTGAACATTCTTCGTACATAGAGACGAGCTAAAGAGGGTGGCTCGCTTAAAAATACTGCGCCGCCAAACTTAATTAATCACCCGAAAAATCTACAGTCGGGTCACGTGGATGCGCCAATTGATCTTTTACTTTGGGGAAGTTTTCTCGCGACGTTGTAAACGCTCGCCTATGCTAAACGATGTAAGATGTAAGTACTATAATTTCCTAGAAATCCTCTGAAATAAAACGAATCTTAGAGAGAGAAATAGCTTTATTGTCAAATAAAATTACAAAATTTTGTAAACAAAGCACATATAAAAAATTAAAAATAAAATTTTACAATAATAACTAACCAAACAAAACACACTTTCAATAGTTGAACAAAACAAGAATCTTTTAAAATAAAAGAACATCAAATCAAATCAAAATATGCTTTATTGTCTTAAAATTATACACTTTATTGACAATAACTGAGATTGAATTCTCGCACATCACTCGGTGAAACATCATAAAGAATAAAGTATAAACTTTAAAATAAAACACACTTATTGGCTTATGTATCACTATATAAAAACATATTTCGTTAGTATTTAGTAGTAACGAATAGTCGACATGTTTCGAGTTATAAGAACTCATTATCAAGACTGACTACAGGAGAGTATTACATCTTATTTTATAAAACAGACAAAACCAAAGGTGATGCCTGAGAATCAATTTGTTCGTTTACAAGGGATACAGATACTTGTTCGGAAAAAACATATAAAGTATCTGTTGCACCCCACGCAAACTATTAATGAATAACAAAAATACTTCCCAATAAATTATGTGCCGAATTTGAGTAGCAAAATTTGCAACAGACTTTCGAAAATTAACGTTAAAACAATTTGTACAAATAAAAGAAACTTGAAGTCATTCTTGGTCAATAATAAAGAAAACTCTAACATCGGAGAAAACAGTGTTGTTTACAAAATATTTTGCGACGAATGTCCTGCTTTCTATATTGGACAGACAGGAAGGAATATAAACAACCATTCGAGTTGAAAAACATAAAAAGTCAATTTTACAAAATAAAAATACCACTGGCTTCTCTGAAAATTGTATAAAATTCGGGCAGATGTAAATTGCAGCGCTTGGTAATCCTTAATCCGTATACCTGATAAGAGTTGATAATAGAATCTGTAAATTGCAGAGATGGTCAAATTTGAGATTTTAATCCGACTTGTAAATTGCAGCGATTAAATTCTTTTAAGAATTTCACTAAACAGGTGTTACAGCTTATCTATTCCTGGAGTTGTTATAGATTAAGAACCTATCTAATTGGTGGCGCAACTCGGTGCCGCCCCCGTTATGGGGTTGTCCCCCCTTTACCTATATATAAATAAGTAGATTTTATATTTTATCATTAGTTTTTGCTATCTAACATGAGCGAAGTAACAGAAATTGTTAGTGAACGTGGAAACGTGTTGTCACTATTAAGTAACTATAAGTTCTTTAAAAAAGAAACGTTGAAATCTGGAGAAGTCAAGTGGTGTTGTACTACAAGGAAGTGCACCGCCAAGATCTACAGCATTGAAGATGGACCCGAACGGATAATTTCAAGGAAGAATTTGGAACATAATCATCAGAGTGACGTTTCTTGTAAACGTAAAGCGACAGAAGATATTTCTGTAAAAGCCAGCAAAAATATGCCGTGGCATTTTAAAAATTATTTCGGATGTTCATCTAGCCGTTTCTGATGTTTATTTATTTATTTATTTGGATTAACGTGTCTCGACATCTTGGCCATTGACACGAGGTACAGTGAGTTTACATTAGTATTGTATTATGTAATATAACATTGTATTATATCCGATTGTAAAGTTGACATTCTTCGAGGAAATTAAGTGCAACTTGAATTTGGCTTTCTGAGCTTAGGACATCTCTGAGGTCTTTCTCGATTTCAGTCGGCGCCGATTTCCGTCGTATTGCGTGCAGTGACATAACAGGTGTTCAACAGTTAGACGAGTATTGTCACAGTATTCGCATATGGGTTGGTCTTCTGAAGTCATTAAGTAGTTATGTGTCAGCCTGGTGTGTCCTATTCTGAGTCTTCTAGCTACTGTTTTATCTTGTCTGCTCAAAACAATTTGTGATGCATTGTTAATTTTAGGTTGGATCACATGTAATTTAGTATTGGCGCCATCCCATTGGGCCTGCCAGTCTTGTAGAGATCTCAACTTTATGGCGAATTTGAGATCCGTATGAAGCTGAAAATCAGTCACAGGTAGGTTGGAGGATCGGGCTTGATTTGCGGACCGATCTGCAGCTTCGTTTCCTGGTATACCCACATGAGATGGGACCCAGATTATAGTGATAGAAACATTCTCGTTAGCTTTGAGGAGATGACATCTTTCTTGAATTACATGGACAAGTGGATTCTTTGAGTAAATAGTGGCTATGGATTCAATTGACGATAACGAGTCTGTGAGTACTGCAATTTTTTGGCCTGGGATTATTGAAATGTGAAGGGATTTGTATATTGCAAATAGCTCGCCGGTATGAATACTGCAGCTTGATGGTAGTTTGTAGGATACTGAAGTATTAGGCTCTTTAATTATCGAGCATGCTACTCCCTGTTCATCTTTAGAGGCATCGGTATAAAATTCTTGATCAAAATTTTCATTGTCAATAAGTCCGAGAAAAGATTGCTTAAAAATTGCGGTCGGAGTATCTCGTTTCGTGTGTCTGTGCAAGGAAGTATTTATCTTTGGCTGATGCACTGACCACGGGGTGTGTTTCAGGAACGTTACGGGGGTAGATGAGGTAAAGTCTATCTGCCTCGAATTCTGCTGAGCAAGTTGTGGAATTGAGAGTCATCGGTTGTATAGAAGGTGGTTGCTGTGATGTTTTAATTAGGTTGTAAACAGGATTATTCGGGAAAGCAGATACTTTGGATACATAGGTAAGAAGAATTTGTTGACCGCGAACGTTGAGTGGAATTTCTTGTGCTTCTAAATGTAGACTTAGAGATGGGCTTGATCGGAATGCTCCAAGGGAGAGACGTAATGCTGCGTTAGGTATTGTATTAAGTGAATTTAAATTACTTTTACTAGATGTGGAATAAAGTAAACTACCATGGTCCAGTTTTGAACGAATAAGCGATCTGTAGATTCTAAAGTAAAATTTCTTCATCACAACCCCAATTATGGTGTGATAATGTTCGAAGGATGTTCATCGTATTCATACAGTAAGTTGCCCTTGGTTTTTTTAATATGTAGAGACCAAGTGAGCCTCTGGTCAAAAATCATTCCCAGATATGAAAGGCGATCAACAATTTCTAGGGGTGCGTCGTTTATTGTTAGATGAGGTAATACTGTAGGATGTCTTCTAGTAAATCTGATCAATTTAGATTTTGATGGAGAGAAATTGAAACCAATTTGTTTGGCCCATGTGATGATACTATCCAGCGCCTGTTGTAAAAGTTTGCATGTACTTTCTGTGTTTTTGCCTGAGCAGAACAGGAGGAGGTCATCGGCATATAACACAAACCTAACTGGGGCCTTAATGACGTTGCAAATGTCGTTGATGGCTAGTACAAATAATGTGGCACTCAGTACGGAGCCTTGAGGAATTCCATTATGTGCGACAAATGCAAATGCGTCTTGCCATTTGCTATCACTTTAAAACTTCTATCGGTTAGGAAGTTCTCCAGGAAGTTAAACATATTTCCATTGAGGCCAATGTCTTGTAACTTGCTTTTAACCGCTTCTCGGCTTGTGGTATCAAAGGCACTGTCGACAGCACTGTCAACACCAGTGACAACATTATAATATTTTCGTGTGTAACCAATTTAAAGTTTTTATGCAACTTCTGTGACATTATTTACGCCGATGGAACATTTTCATACTGTACTCGCTATTTTAAGCAACTGTTTACAATTCATGGCTACAAAAATGGCCACTATTTACCTTTGTTGTTTTGTTTAGTTAAAGATAAAACATGGGACTCCTACAATGAATGTTTAAAATTTATTGTAGATATATGTGCAAAAAATGACTTAGTTTTTAAGCCAAGCAAAATAGCTATTGATTTTGAACAAGCTATCCACTCAGCCGTAAATAGCATATGACCCGATATAAAAATAATTGGATGTCGTTTTCAGCCAATCATGGTGGCGCAAGATTCAAGAACTAGGTTTGGCAAAAGAGTACAAAGATAAAGATTCCGAGATAGGAAAGTTTTTAAAATATACTTTTGGTCTTCAGTATCTTACACCCGCCGAAGTAGGAGATTGCCTTGTTTTTGACTTGGGAGAAATACAACCACCAGACAGTAGGGTTACCCAATATGTCGACTATTTAGTAAATGTGTATGTTTCAGAAAGTGCCCTTTTTCCTCCTGAAATTTGGGCATCTGCTTCACCTAGTATGTATCGGACAACCAATGCATGTCAATCCTTTCACGCTCATTTTAATGATAATTTTTATAGTAATCACCCATCATTTTACATATTAATCCACGGTTTGTTTCAAGTTTAACTCAGTAGGTCTTCATAAATTTTGCCACTGCAATTTACAGGTAAGATTAACGCTCTTTGTTGGCCGTGCGCTGCAATTTACATAGTTACTACGAACCCATACATGACCATTCGCTGCAATTTACATGTAAGGATTATAGAAACTCTGACCGCCGCTGCAATTTACAATCGCCGTAAAATTCAATAATTTCCTGGATTTCAACAAAACCCAATTATTACATTCAGGTAACAAAAGGAAAGCGGCTTGACCTTCTTGAAATTCTCGAAATAAGTTCCGCCCATAATAGTCAATTACCCATTGTAAACGAACAAATTGATTTTCAGGTATCACCTTTGCTTTTGTCTGTTTTATAAATTAGGATGTAATACTCTCCTGTGTAGTCAGTCTTGATAATGAGTTCATAACTCGAAACATGTCGACTATTCGTTACTGCTAAATACAGTATCTAAATATTTTTTTATATAGTGAAACATAAGCCAAGTGTGTTTTATTTTAAAGTTTATACTTTATTCTTTATTGACAAAGCAAAAACTATAGAAAATAAACAATGTACAATATAAAAATAAACACACATCAATCAAAAAATATACAAACTAAACAGTGTAATAGGTACCTAGAACTAAAAATCACACCACATTTCCATACAAAATATATACAAACTTTACAATAGAACCGAGAGTGTCAAATCCACCCCAATAAAAGCTGATGCCTGTGTTATTCAATTTGGTCATATCGATCAATCAATGCTCAGAATAGTACCTAGTCCTCTATGGATTAATAAGGTCTATCAAGAAAATAAGATTTAGTTCGTTTCCGAAAATTGGTCAAGGAAGTTGTAGATTTTAATTCCTCCGGAAGGTGATTGTAAATTTTCTTAGCTTTCTAAATGATGGACTTTTTTTAATACAGAGGAAGGGAGGTGAACATGAAGATCTGGTGGAATACCAGTGCTGTGACCAGGCGCGGATCCAGGCCTGACTTTTGTATATTAAAAGCGAAAAGGTACTGGTATATTGGGCAATGGTTAATCGAGTAGCTCCCAATCAAAACAATCAGGTGGGTCCCGAACCATTTGGGGGGGGACGTTCCCCCAGTTCCTCCCCTCTGGATCCGCGCCTGGCTGTGACACCAAGGATACGGCAACAAAATAGTATATTCTGTAACAAGGTTAGAATGAAAATTCGATGCGAGTGGAAAAGTTCCGAGCGCGAGCCGAAGGCGAGCGTGAGGAACCACGAGCATCACGAATTTTCATTCTAACCGAGTAGCAGACTATACTTTCTCCACGATCAAAAATTTTAAATATAGATTTCCAAATGAAAACGAACAAAAGATAATTTATATTACAGAACCCAACAGGGCCGGCCTAAGGAGAAAATTGCAAGTGTGCCAGACTCAAATTTTATGCCCCTGCCGAGGGGTCTGGGGGGTATGGAATGTTTCGAAATTTAAGGTCCAAAAACACAGTTTTTGTGAACTTTTGCGCTTTGTAGAACATTAAATTTATGTAAGACAATTTGATTCATTATTGATTGACCTGTTCAGTACTCTTCCTTGTACTATAACCACTATTATGTCAAATAAACTAATGAAAGCTTAACTCTAGGTAACGTTGCAATGATTTGTATGCTTATACTGCAATTACTCTAAGAATAAATACCTAGCTAATACGGGAATCACCATCCACCGGACCTAAGATAAATTTTCCATATGTCATGGGTAAAAAAAATAAAGCAACAGAACATGGTGAACCAATAATTATAGTGTTTATTAATGGCGCAAACACAAAAAAAAAATTATTAACTAGTAGGATAGTACATAGTCTCTTTTATTATACATTATATACAAGGGCTTTTCTTGCTTTCATTTCGGAGAATGAATTTACTATCTTAATTTCAGACGCCAATTGGCTAGAAAAGCAAAGGCGGGGTAGAGGGAGGGACGCAGGAAGATGAGTCACAACACTTTCCGCGTCCCGCCACGAGACGACTGTTCTACTGACCTTGGACCTTGGTCAAGGGCATCAGACTTACTGTATTTCAGAACTCATTGGGGTAGCCGGGTAGATCTTCGGTTTTACCTTGAATTTTAACTGTAATAGTTTTAAGACAAAATTCCTTCTATAGTCGACGGCAAATCATTGGAAGCTTGGGATTTTCAGCTGTGTGAATTAATTTTTCAATCCACAAACTGGCAACGACGCTGGGCGAGGGGTATAGAGGGGAGTGTACAGCTGTTTAGTGTCCAAGCTTCCAATGATATGCCGGCGAGTATAGTTTAAATATTTCTGCCCACTATTTAAATCAGTTTATAAAATTTTCCCCATTTATTATTTTTTTTACAAAAATTGGTCAATTTAATGCCCCTCCAAAAAGCTTGAGTGTGCGGCTGCATACTTCGCACACCCCTTAGGCCGGCCCTGGAACCCAATCACAATTATATTAGGTAAACACTCAATAATTCAAGAAACATTTTACTTTGTATTAATTGTTATATTTGTACAGTTCTCGAAATGAAAAACTGGTGCATTATTGGAAGAATTTTCAACAATTGCGTGGTTTGTAGAAGATGAACTTACTAACAGTCACATAATTTGAAGTGAAAGGCATGATTAGCGGTGTATTAGATCCAGTAATTGATGAGACTTACTTATTTTGTAATATCAGGTGGTGTATTTTCACACTCTGATTCTGAATCACTGAATAAATTCATGCTTCTCATTATATATTATCGAACGAAAACGTGACAGCAATAATTTTGACACTTACTTAAATTTGCCACTACGATGACAATCAACTGCGTCAAGGCTAATGTCATTATTGCTAGCCAGTGTGAGAATATTATTCTATTACAAGGGAGAGAATGTAAATACATTTAAATTGCATGGGGGCAGAGGTGTTGCAGAATATTTCTTCAATCTCAAGAGATAGAATTCCAGCATTCTGTAATCAAATTTGATATCAGAATTGGCGAATTCTGTGATGATCGTGGAGAAAAACGTTTATGAGTCAATTATGCATAAACTTATGTTAAGAAGCAACATATTTGTCAATTAAATTAAACAGATACAAAGTTTTGTATACCTATTGGAAAAAAAGAAAATATTAAGATATGTTGCTACCGAATGTGGAGCTCAAGGGTCTATGGCACATTGTGAAATTCAGTTACAGAATAAAATTCTACTACATATATGATGCATACATTCTACTAAATATATGTATAAGGCAGCGATTCTCAACCAATGGGCCGCGACCCCCTAGGGGGGCGCGAGAATATTCAAAAAATATGTAATTTTAAAAAATTTATTAATTGACTGAAAGAGAAGCGCACACACAAATAAAAAACAGAAACCATAAAAACGTTGCTACATAATATTTAATAATGAAGATATTGAATTGAAACATCTTAACAAATCAAAACTTTCTTAATCAAAATTTGCTAAATTAAAAACAAATATCTATACTTAAGTAATTGGTGACTTATTTATGCCGTACTGTAGGTTGAAAGTCGAAAACCTCAAAACGCATTATTATTGTATAAATTTTATTGATTGCTCGATGAAAATTTAAACCGCGACTCCAGAAAGGTTGTTTAATGCATAAAACTGCATTTTTGACAAGTAACTCAACTTCATGCAACTTCTGGTATCACCGAAAGTAACATAAACTTTCGATTTTTAAATGGGACACTTATTATATTTTCAGTTTTTTCGTCTCCACATGACATTTAGAATACAACCATGTATCATTTGTTACTTTTTGAAACCATTTTTGTATTTTTTTTTCGAAATAAATTTTTATTCTAGAGGGCTATGGATGCGTTCAAATAACTGATGTCGGTCCTAAAATGTATGTTAAAATACAACTTTATTGTTTTCGATCAAAATGTTTCAGCTATGTGACGTTTGATTTCAAAACTTTTATTACTATTTTTTTTCAAATGGCAACATGGTGGCTCGTCGGGTTAAAAAAAAAGATAATTTGATACCACACTCTAGGTATTAGGTTGAAAGAAAACTTTCGATAAAAACCTGAAATCCCATAACCCTAGAACTTTCTTTAAATGAAGAATCTTATTGAGATTAAAATAACATTTGAAATCATCGAGTAGCCTGTGACCAACACAACTGAAACAAAATAAGTCCGAAGCCACGCTCACAAATCCACGTCCCAAGACGGTAAACGGGGCCATTTTAGGACCGAAAATTATTTATTTGAACACATCTATAGCCCTCTAGAAAGAAAATTCATTTCGAACAAAAAATGAAACAACGGTTACAAAAAGTAACAAATTATACATGGTTGTATTCTCAATGTCATATGAAGACGAAAAAACTGAAAATATACTAGGTGTCCCATTTCAAAATCGAAAGATTAAGTCACTTCCAGTGAAACCGGAACTTGCATGAAGTTGAGTTACTTGTCAAAAAATGCAGTTTTATGCATTAAATAGATCCTCAAAATTTAATTTTATTATCTTCGAAAACAAAAAAATTATAGGTGCGAGCCACCTTTCGTGGACACCCGGTATATATATATATATATATATATATATATATATATATATATATATACTATACTATATATATATATAATATATATATATATATATATAAAAATATATATATATATATATATATATATATACCGGGTGTCCACGGAAGGTGGCTCGCCCCTATACCTTTTTTGTTTTCGGAGATAATGAAATAAAATTTAGAAGATCTGTTTGATGCATAAAGCTGCATTTTTTGACAATTAACTCAACTTTCGGTTTCACCGGAAGTGACATAAACTTTCGATTTTTAAATGGGACACCTGGTATATTTTCCGTTTTTTTGTCTCCATATGACATTTAAAATACAACCATGTATCATTTGTTTTTTTTGTAACCTTTTTTTTAATTTTTTTTTCAAATAAATTTTTATTCTAGAGGGCTATGGATGCGTTCAAATAACTAATTTCGGTTCTCAAATGTATGTTAAAATACAAATTCACTGTTTTCGATCCTAATGTTCCAGCTATGTGAGGTTTAATTTTAAAACTTTTATTATCTACTATTTTTTTTTCAAATGGCAGCATGGTGGCTCGTCGGGTTAAAAAAAAAGATTATTTTATTACGATTAATTTGATACCGCACTCTTGGTATTAGGTAGAAAGATAACTTTCGATAAAATCCTGAAATCCCTTAACCTTAGAACTTTCTTCAAATGAAGAATCTTATTGAGATTAAAATAACATTTGAAATCATCGAGTAGCCTGTGACCAACACAACTGAAACAAAATAAGTCCAAAGCCACGCCTACAAATCTACGTCCCTGGATGGCAAACAGGGCCATTTTAGGACCGACATTATTTATTTGAACGCATCTATAGCCCTCTAGAATAAAAAATTATTTCGAAAAAAAATTGAACAACGGTTACAAAAAGTAGCAAATGATACATGGTTGTTTTTTTAATGTCATATGGAGACAAAAAAACTGAAAATTTACCAGGTGTCCCATTTAAAAATCGAGAGTTTAAAAAAAGCAGTTTCATGCATTAAACAGATCCTGTAAATTTCATTTCATTATCTCTGAAAACAAAAAAGTTGGGGCGAGCCTCCTTCCGTGGACACCCGGTATATATATATATATATATATATATATATAGATATATATATATATATATATATATATATATATATATATATATATTTATATATATATATATATATATATATATATATATATATACATATTAAAGTAAAATTCATATCCGAGAGGATTAATTGATAAATAATTTTTTTCATCCAGAACGAATGTTTTAGATCACATAACTAGCACGAATAATGATAACAGTAGTAATAATAAAATAGTCTTTCGTTCATTACCTAATACAATGGGTTTAACAAACAAAATAAAACAAGACAAACTTCACAGTGGACTAAAAGTAGATTGGCACTTCACAAAATTGATGTCAAAAAAAATAACCAAAGGTGTGCCCCTGCAATACATGCCAATGAACAATCACACTGCATAAATTTTAATGATGAAAACATTACGAAAAAAGATGTGTTTTAGAAATGATATATACCTATACTTATATATAAAAAGGCCAAGAAAATAGGACAAAAATGGAAAAAAAGACAGATGTAGAATATCTGAGCCCTGTTAAGGAGGCTACAAGAGGTGTTAAAAAATACACCATAGGCGAAAATTTTTAGGATTTCAAGGTCAACCGCCTTATAATTTAAAGAAAATCAAAGTAAAACAAGCACCCTAAACTATTAATTTCTTAGGGAAAAAAATTGTTTTCACTTTCCAGTGTCTATCTTGAGACCTACAACTCCTATTTACAATATTCACAAAAACTCTTCTCAGCCAATTAATCAATTCATCTATTCATCAAATTTTTTCTTCTTTCACAAAATAGATACCTACCTACCTACTTAACGAATTTGTTACCTATTCGAGGAATTAATCAATTGTTGATTATCGTTTTAACTTAGTGCACTAAAGTTATGAGATAACAAATATTCCACTAAGTCACCATTGACATTTTTTAAATTAACTTCAGTAACCGAACTTGTTCCAAGAACAATACGCCAGCAAAATAAATTAAAAATCACCGCACCGGCTTAAAATTCAAAACAAACTCATCACGATTAATCAGGCTTCAGTCTCCACGTGCTTGCTACGTGCACTGTAATAGAATAAATAAGGTCGAATATCGTATGCTTTGAACCGAGCAGCTAGGTTCGATCGGTGTTGCCATTTACATGTGTTTTCCTTTTCTATTGCAATAAAGTATTGATTCGCAGTATTCGCACCGTTGTTTGCTTTTCTGTGGCAGGCATAATGAACCTTGAAAATATACATTTTTAAGCCTCTGCAGCGTTGCCACTGTTGAAATGAAATCTTGAAATGAATGAAATGCAGTAAGCAGTAAACGTAAATACCTTCTATAGTATTTCATAAATTATATTATATAATGTAGGTTGAAAGGAAGGTAGGTGCATGAAATAATATGATTTTGATTAATATGAATATGCTGAATGCTGACTATTTAATATAGTATAGTAGTGATACACAGAATATTGAGGAGGCTTAGCCTCCTTAGCCGCCCCTGATGCCTACTGAAGAATTCAAACGCGTCATACTTTGATGGGCCGGTAAATGAAATGACTGAGACCAAATTGTGAAACTTCAAACGAATTTATTTGACATTTGACAGGTTGATATTAAAATTGGAAATTTGTTTCAGTATAGCTTAACAAATTCCTGTCAAATAGCAATCCTAAATTTCTTGAGCGGTGTCATCTAGATCTAGGGATATCTTATCACCATTCAAAATGATGGTCAAGACATCTTTGGTATGCATCCTTCTCGACTCTACAACAGAAGTTTAAGCTTTGAGTGATTCAACTTCAAGTTATGTTTCTGCGAGTAACAAACGATTATTTTCAAATCTTCATTGATCAACCCTCTTGCAGGTATTATTTTCTCAGGGTTGAGAGAATCATACATCTGAGTATCATCTGCAAATACCTGAACTCTAGTTGTTACAACCATTCGACAAGTAAGTAGATAACAATAAAATTAGGTGTTTGGATGCTGGGGCCGACTCAAAGGCATCAATGGCGGATTTACCAGCAACCAGAGTAGGCTTGTGTTGACCACATAGGTATCTAATGTGTAATTGTGCGTATCCAACGAAGAAAACTTGTCAACTTTGGTGGAGGCGGCCAAAAAAATTTGCGACTTTCTAGAGAGTTTCAAACAGTTGGAAACACAAAAGTTGCCAATAATTTCGGTGGATACCATAAGACTGAATTTTTCTTAGATTATTACTTCCACACATAGTGTGCATCATTATTTTTGCTAGATTTGTTGTTATCAAATATAGGCACGGGAAGAAACAAAGTTTTCAACTGGTTCTACCTACACTCAATCAACTTCTTCTCGGCGCTACTATTTGAATATTTTTATAAGCACCCCCTAGACAGTCATGAATAAGATAGGCACCAACTACACTTCAATTTTTCACGGTTTCTCTGCGTCCATTGAAATAATGGATCGACATGATTGCCACGGAAAAAATGAAATTAATAACATCTTTTCGCCCCAGGTAGCCATCATGCCACAAAAAAATAATCACCTGCGCCCTTCATTTCAGTTATGACGTAAATACTGATACATACAGAATACTTGATTCATCTGTGGTCAGTTAATCAAAGATGCAACCTAATGCCCAGCACGATTAGCGCTGTCATCTCCCATTGAGCTTCGAATACCTAAATCGCCTAAATTGGCAACGTGTAGATGTATAATGAAGACTTGAGGGACCACACACGTCGTTCAAGTGATTGGCGCTGTGGCCCCTCCCGAAGGCGTGGCTAACGCAGACCGATATGAAGGGATCCGTGGTGGGAATGTAGGGGAAGTGTAAACATATGCCAACGGTGTGGTGGAAATGCGGGGAATGGATGGCGGGGATTTTTAAAGGGGGGACGTGTCAATTTGTGTGAGTATACCGTGATTTATTGATATAAATCTGTGGATTAGTATAATGTGTCTATGTATTCGATTAGACACGTTCTGTTGGAAATTGAGTTGACGGAGATTGAAGCTATTCCAGGTTAGGTGCAGTTCAGGTTCCGATAATATTAACATAATACTATTATTTAGATCGTTTGAACGAATTAGTTATATAAAGGTTTTTATATGTAATAAATAGTTGAGATTTGACTGAGAATATATAGGCACAAGTGAGAAAGTATATGAGAATTCGAAATGTATCAGGTGGTGAATTATACGAATTTTTTATAGAATGTATATTCAGATCTAGTTAAAAGAAATTGAAAAATGGTTGAACACGGTAGGTACCTAAATAGGGGATATTATTGAATAAAATTTCTACAAATAAATATTACTTGGGTTAGTAGATCCGTATCTATGAGTAGGTAGGTATAGATAAATTATTCAATAAGTCCTTGAGTACCAACAGTAATTTCCACAAATATAGTATTCTGTTCCTGTAAATATATTAATTTCAATATAATTGTGAAATCGAATAGTCCTATTTATATTTGTGATTTCTTTCTAAAATATCATGTAACATAACGTATTTAATTTCTATAGTCAGTAGGGATAGATAATTCTGAATTTCCTTTCACAGGCCGTCGCATTGCCTTGAGCATGGAAAAGTCTATTTCACTTCTCAAATTCCTCTAGGTCTAATGATAAAGATTTGTGAATTGAGGTAATATGATGCTCTTCTGGTAGAAAGTGAGTAGAACAATCAGGCTACAACAGTCATTGTTCCAAAAAATATATAAAACATTAAAAAATCACTCAATTTCTTTTAAAGTTCATTAAATTAACGAGATAGATCAATGAAATGTGAAAAGTTCAAAAATATACCTACCTAATGAAAACCAGGACACAAAATTTTATTTTTGATTCAAGATGAAGAATCAGACAAACAATATAAAGATAACAGAGTTGAAACATTTGTTTATATACATTCTCACCAAATTCTAAAGAGTAGATCTACAACTATGTTCATCAGGGTAACAAAAATATAGGAAGGCACCTACCCATTCCTCTGACCTGTCACACATATTTCAATTGCTTTTTGAAGTTTCTTAATTCCATCTTTCATATAGGTACCTAGGTACTTAATACTGTTTATTTTCGTTCCATTACCTAATATTAAAATATTGAGTAATGTTTCTCATTGATACAAGATACAACTTCTCAAGTAGTTGTAATTACCTACCAACCTAGTTACTTTCAAATTAAATGATGTTTCTTTCATAATCGGTAGATATTTTTGAAAATGTGTAGAATACTTACCAAATAAGATTTGTGTTGTCAATCAGTGTCCTCTTTTGCCATTTCCTTAAGCTGAACTCTTCTTTTTTTTTTACTCAAGAAAGCTTTTAGGTAGGTATACCTACTGGACACTCATGAGATCTAAAAAGATCGAAACAGGTTTTTGTTGCATAAGCTAACGCCAATTTAACCTACTATTTTCCGTTCGATATTGAATAAAACTTATATAATTTGATATTTGATGATTTTATATATAAGTAGGTACTTATTATTCATTGGTGGGTACCTACCTACATTAGAAATATTTAACATACAATTTGTTTGATAGGTAGGTATGGGTACAATTAAACATTTTTCATACTTTCAGTGGATCTTGCCAACGTTTTTTTATCATTAAGTCTCTAAGTTTGTACTGAAATATCATAGATCACTGTAATGAAGACAAAGATTTCTTCATTTGTATCTATAGATCGGTAAGGTGAATACAGTTTTCTTCAATTTGTCACTAATTTTGACAAATGAATTATTTTAGTGAGCAACACTGACGAGGTCAAATTATATTTGAAATGAATTTTTTGAAATTATTCGTAAATAGGTATTAACTCAATAAGCAGCATGATAATTTCTACCTCTTGTTTTTTGCAAGTTTCCTGTCGAATTAAATACTGTATGAGTACCTACTGTAACACTAAAAATTCCGAAAAACATCCTGAATTGAAGAGACTTCAGGAGAGATGAACGTGTTGAAGATATCATAAATAAATTTAATAATAGAAAAACTACAATTCAACGTATTAATTCTTGGAAGTTGACGTTAGGCATTTTCTCTTGCAGGACAGAACGATGTAATTATCATTTCATTCATAGCATTAATTAAAATGGCGATCAGAATGGCGTTGCAACTTTTTACAACATACATATACACATTTGACTTCGTTTAGAAATACTTCGACGATGTTTAATTATTACTACTTATCTAAACCTTGTATAAAAATTTATATACCTATGTTTGAAGTTTTTTCAGTGAATTACATCATGATTTGTATGGGAGGATACATTATTTCATCACATGAAAACTAATTATGAAATAAAAATATTTGAGAGTACCTAGGTAGTGAAATAAAAAAAAATGTTGAGGATAAATTATTGAAAAAATAAAAATTAATGAAAGAATGATAATAAAACTGAAATTAATATTTTTTTGAGTTATGGAAATAAATATTTTATTTTCAGGTACCTACTAACTAAAGTTGGACCATACCTATGATTGCCATTTAATTTTATGTGCTTTGAAAAAACAGTACCGTTCGTGGTATCCTATTCTATATTATAGATTTTGATGGCTCACTGTTAATTCCTTGATCAAATTCATCCAAAATAAATTGTAAAAACTTAATTCTTGGAAAGTTACGAAGCCGTTCTTGTATTCACCATTTTTTTAATTTCAATTTATGAAAGAATTGCATCTAAAAATTGCAAAAGTAGTAACACTTATTAAAAATCTGTTGATTGATAATTCTACATTTACCTTATATCTTAATATAACAAAAAAATTCATTATTTATCAAGTATTTATTTTATTGAATTCATTTTCATAATTTTCCACTGAACATATTTTGATTAACATTTAGAAATTATATAAAATTTCAATGAAATTATATCGTAAATTTATTAGATCTTATTCTTTATAAAGAAAGAATATTAACAAATAGGTATATATATATATAAGTAACTGAGATTGAATTCTCGCACATCACTTGGTGAAACATCATAAAGAATGAAGAATAAACTTTAAAATAAAAACACTTGGCTTATGTTTCACAATATAAAAAATATTTAGATACCTACTGTATTTAGCAGTAACGAAAAGTCGACATGTTTCGAGTTATGAACTCATTATCAAGACTGACTACAGGAGAGTATTACATCCTAATTTATAAAACAGACAAAAGCAAAGGTGATATACCTGAAAATCAATTTGTTCGTTTACAAGGGGTAATTGACTATTATGGGCGGAACTTATTTCGAGAATTTCAAGAAGGTCAAGGCGTTTTCCTTTGTTACCTGAATGTAACAATTTGGTTTTGTTGAAATCCAGGAAGTGATTGAATTTTATGCAATGCTCAGAGAAGCCAGTGGTATTTTTGTTTTGTAAAATTGACTTTTTATGTTCTTCAACACGAATGTTTATATTCCTTCCTGTCTGTCCAATATAGAAAGCAGGACATTCGTCGCAAAATATTTTGTAAATACCACTGTTTTCTCCGATGTTAGATTTTTCTTTATTATTGACCAAGAATGACTTCAAGTTTCTTTTATTTGTACGAATTGTTTTAACGTTATTTTTCTATAGTCTATTATAAATTTTGCTACTCAAATTAGGCACATAATTTATTGAGAAGTATTTTTGTTCTTCATTAATAGTTTGCGTTGGGTATATTGAATGCAACAGATACTTTATTCGTTAGTTAATCATCTCAAGAATATCAAAATTCCTTTAAATGCTAAATTAATTTCTTTTGACGTTATCAACTTATTTCCTTCCACGCCAACTCAAGAAGTTAAAAATATTGTTAAGCGATATCTAGAGATGAACCCAAATTCAACAACTCAAGCAGTCAACGAAACAATGTCTGCCTTAAACTTATGTTTGAAACAGAGTTATTTCAAATTTAATAATATAATATACAAACAAGAAAACGGATTGCCCATGGGATCACCGTTATCGCCTTTGTTGAGTGAAATTTTCATGAATAACTTAGAAGAAAAAATTTTTAATGCTGACAATAATTTAATTACTAACGTTTCATTATGGAGGCGTTATGTAGATGATATTTTTTGTATTTGGACCGGTACAGATAGGCAGTTAGATAATTTCCTTAAATATATAGATACTTTCTACAACTCGATTCAATTTACAAAAGAAGTAGAAAACGAAAACGGTACCTTGAATTTCTTAGACGTTCAGATTGCTAGGAATTTGAATTCTCTTACTTTCAAAATTTATAGAAAACCAACCTTCACAAATATTTTACTATCGAAAAATAACGTTAAAACAATTTGTACAAATAAAAGAAACTTGAAGTCATTCTTCTAATAAAGAAAAATCTAACATCGGAGAAAACAGTGGTATTTACAAAATATTTTGCGACGAATGTCCTGCTTTCTATACCTATTGGACAGAGAGGAAGGAATATGAATATTCGTGTTGAAGAACATAAAAAGTCAATTTTACAAAACAAAAATACCACTGGCTTCTCTGAACATTGTATAAAATTCAATCACTCTCCTGTAGTCAGTCTTGATAATGAGTTCATAACTCGAAACATGTCGACTTTTCGTTAGTGCTAAATACAGTATCTAAATATTTTTTATATTGTGAAACATAAGCTCAAATAAAGTGTTTTTATTTTAAAGTTCATACTTTATTATATATATGAGTACCTAGATATTATGACTTTTATGACTCTACTGATATTTGAAATCTTGGGAAATATATTTTGGGTAAAAAAGAACTTATCATGTTAATAAAAATCCGATTTTCATTAATTATTTTCAATTCAAATTATCCGAATGTTGATAATGAATATTGTGTTAAAAAATATAAATGAAATAGTAATCGTAGATCCCTATATCAATTTATGTAGGTATTGAAATTGGAATTTAGTGAAAGACGATTGCAATAAAAGTTTCAATATCTTCGAAATACTGTTATAAGATATCATCTATTGACAGGACACGAGAGTTAATGGATCATAGTACATTTACACTTTGACTATGAAAGTGAAGATTTATCAATTTTTCTATAGATGGCGGCGATTATCGCACAAATATGCACGGTTCGTTAGTCTTGTCTAGATTACCTAAAGACCAACTAATAATTGCTATAAACTGCAAGTATATGGTAAGGATAAACATGTTTTTGATTACAGAGCAAGTAATATTTTTTCCTTCTACCCCTATAGAAAGTACTCACTTTCCTCCCTCACACCAAAGAGGAAAGTTATATTTCCCTCTCTAGGGAGAAAAATTACTTTTCCTCCCTCTCATTTTAAATATGTTTAGATAATCTTGACTACGTGTAATTACCTATATATCATTATATTAATAAATTCGTTTAATAAACAATATTAGTCTATCTACTTAATTATGTCCTTTAAATTATTTACTTGTGCTGTTAATAAGTTTCCAAAAAGGTTCAATTTAGGGTGGAAGGAAAAATCATATGCATTACACGGGAGTAAAATGTCTTTTTCTCTCTTTGGATGTTTTCTAGTAACCTACCTCCTACGGGAGGAAAAGTTTCACTTTCCTCCCTAGTAATGCAAATAGCTATTCTTAAAATTTGTCTTTTTTAAGTAGTCAGCTCCATTGTAAGCATATCTGAATATTTTTAGTACCTACTATTAGTTTTAATTTTCATTCGCAAGCTCAAGATTAATAAGTAACAACAAAAAAGTAAACATAAACGGTTAATATTAACCCTTTCGCCCACAGTGTACAATATATTGTACATCACTTTACGTAAATCCTAACGAATTTGTAGTATGATTCTATTCAATACACTCACAAAGTACAGTAGTTTTTAAACATCCTTATTACTATTTTAAACCGTTTCCTTCACCTATAAGCGTTGAATAGTTTACCCAAAATTTTTTTATTAATGGTACCTGTTACTGAGTTCTAGCAGTTGTTTCAGAATGTTGAAATGAGGTGGCGCTTCAAACTTTAAAACATGTTGTGACATGTCTGCAATACCTATTTATTTTGGTAATAACCGATACGTGTATTTGTTGCTTTCATAGTGAACTTGCTGAAAATTTAGTTTGTTTCTTCTATATCGGAGTAGATATTATCTACTGTACAATATATTGTACATTGTGGGTAAATGGAAATCGACAGGTATGGTAAAAAACTCCACTTTATGTAGAGTTTATGTTGGGCATATAAGATTTATTTTATAGTGGTACAAATTGAAAATTGAGTAAAACAAGTGCCGTTAACGTAGAACAACTATTAAAGCTAATTGAGTAGTGCCTATCAAATATTGAAGGGCTTAGTGATGACGATTATGAATGGGGAGATGAGGACGTAGAAGTAAGCAATGAGTATGATGATGAAAATACAGTGAAAAAAAGAAGTTCAGATGATATGGAAGGTAATTTTGATGAAAAATCTTATTCTTCCAGATGCAAATTCCCTGAATAAACGTCTAGTACGAATTTTGTTTGTACTAAGTGCAATATACATTAATGCATTTCAAAAAGAAAACAAAATTGTTTTTTGATATATCACACAAATAAATCATCAGTTGTAACCTTGTGTTGTTTTTCAATTGCATTTCATGTTACAAAATCGCAAATACACTACCACTTATTCAAAATGTGAAATATATTGTCATATACACCGTTTCCTCACAATGTACAGTATATTGTACATATCACACCCACGATATACCCATAGAAGATAGGATATTGCGCATGAGTGGGCGGTCGTTAATAAGACGCGTGACGTCACTCACGACCTTATTTGTATTGCTGAGATAGCAGTTTTGTATGTTTTTCTCTATTTACGCGTTTATTTAATTAGTTACAAAAAAAACTGTAGAGACAAAGTATGTTCTAAATGATCTGTCCTTTCCCCTAAAGACATAAAAGCTTTGAAATTTGTGATAATTATCACTCAAAACTTTTATTTTTTACTGTGAAATTTCTCTTCGAAGTATTAAAACGCGATTTTCATAAAAAAACGGTGCAAGATAGAGTAAACTGGGAAAGGAACTAATTTGTAGAGCACAAAATTTACTACAACACTAGTCTAGGAGGGGAATGCGAGATTAAATAAAAAAGCGAAAACATTTTATAAAAAGTGGACTTTTATTTATGGTTTTTACACAGGTATATTTTTCCATTTAAATAGTTTCGAAATAGTAAATACCGGATTTCAAGATACCATTTCATTTTCTACATATCACGTATTCTACATTTTATTAATATTTAATTATTAACAACTTACTTATTCTTTTTTTATTTTTTTGAGAATTAAACCACAATATGTTTTTGTATTTTTTATTTCTACGTTTCTGTAGCGTTCTAGTTACCGTTGTGAAGATGAATTAAATTTTGAAACAATTTTTGGTCCCTATCAGACACAACGAAAAAGTTTGACAGACCAAACTGCCCGTAAAAGGAAGTGGAAGAAAACTTTAACTCAATTGAAATATAGGAGACTTTATCCTAATAAAACAGAGATTTGACAGTTGCCACTTGGATATGTGTAATCTAAGTTGTTAATATCTTCGGTACGTTCCCATTACTTATAAATAACAAAAAAATATTTTCAATTCAATAATTTTATGAACAGAATTTTGGTCTTGCCATGAGCTCTATTTACGGGCAGTTTGGTCTGTCAAACTTTTTCGTTGTGTCTGATAGGGACCAAAAATTGTTCAAAAATTTAATTCATCTTCACAACGGTAACTAGAACGCTACCGAAACGTTGAAATAAAAAATACAAAATCATATTGTGGTTTAATTCCCAAAAAAATAAGAAAAAGAATAAGTAAGTTGTTAATTATTAAATATTAATAAAATGTAGAATACGTGATATGTAGGAAATTTTGTGCTCTACAAATTAGTTCCTTTCCCAGTTTACTCTATCTTGCACCGTTTTAATACTTCGAAGAGAAATTTCACAGTAAAAAATAACAGTTTTGAGTGATAAGTATCACAAATTTCAAAACTTTCATGTCTTTAGGGAATAGGACAGATCATTTAGAACATACTTTGTCTCTACAGTTTTTTGTAACTAATTAAATAAACGCGTAAATAGAGAAAAACATACAAAACTGCTATCTCAGCAATACAAATAAGGTCGTGAGTGACGTCATGCGCACGACGAACGGAAAATGAAACACGGGAGTATCCGGGCCTGTACCACACCCCCTAAAATGGATGACATAGAATTTTTTCGAGTACGCCAAAAAATTGTGAAAAATAAAAGAGTAAGTCTTCCTAATTTCAGATTTTCATCTTAAAAACAAAAATGCGTGAACGGAAGTGTTAACCATGGTGCGTGGTGTCAGTGAATGTAAATGAGAATTTAATCAAATTTGGTTAACAATTCTTGCAGACTTCGGTAGGTAGGTATATATTTTCATTAAATTAAGCTTTAATTTTCATTATTTCGTCATTAGTGTGATGACATTTCATATTGAGCAGAAAACTATACCTACCTACATATATAGTTGTCTTTTTCTTGCTAAAAGAAATCCAACAAAATACATAGGTACAATATATGTATATGAAATAACCAATAAGAACTTAAATACTTCAAATTATAAGTTTTAGTTATTTCATATTTTGCTTTCAACTAAGTACCTAATACCTAAATAATAATTTATGGAAATTCCAAGTTTCGATTTTCATTGTTACAATTTGAGCACTCGTAAACGAAGTGCCAAATAGTTGTACACATAAACATTGTTTTCTATATTCCGCAGAATCCACGCTACAAGGATTTTTATAATTTTTATAGATTCTGGGAAACTTAAACGTAATATTGTTTTATAAGATAGGTAGAGTAAAGTGGGGTAATATGGCAACATCAAATTTAAATGCTCACATTCTGATAACCAACGCGCCTAGATGAAAGACGATGGCTGCACGTTAGAGCTTACACAATATATGTATCCGTCCAGAGTCGCTCGTTGCCATATTCCCACAGAGTAAAAGATTGCAAGTAAAAATGCACAAAGATAGCCTGTTGCCATTTTACCCCATATCATGGGTAATATGGCATCTTGCGATAGGTAATATGGCAACATGCTATTCTCTGAAGAATTGAACTATTCTATGAAATTCCAAAAAAACTTTATTTTCACAACACAACATACATTCCGCAGGTTATAAAACCCGAAACCCCATTTTGAACCGTAGCTGCTTTACACCATGCATTGTTTAAGAGTGCCGGAAATTGTAGCCTACTCAATTTTCGACCAGGATGATTATGTATCCCGTTATTACAGGCTTGTGACCAATACGTTTTTAAAGGTTTAAAAAACGATCTGTCTAGTGGCTGCAGCCACTGTGTGGTATGGCTTGGTAGACACAACATGATGACCTCGTTGCTTGCAGCTAAATCTGATAACTCTACATCCGAACAGTGCGACGAATGGCCATCTAGGATGAGCAAAACTTTACCTGGTTCTTTCCTTGCAATAAAGTGCTCTCGAAGCCATATTTTAAAAATATCTGCTGTTACATATGCCGATTTTTCATTCATTATAACTTTACCTCCAGGAGGCAAACCATCTTCGAACTCTTGTTTTTTCTTCTTGCCTTTGAAAATACAGACGGGAGGAAGGAAATGACCTTCTGCATTCACACATGCTATAACTGACACAGTCTCACCTTTCTCACCGCTTGTAATACAGTTCACGGTTTTGGTGCCTTTAGTGGCAATAACTTTTTCTGGGTTATTGTTTAGTTGTAGCCCTGATTCATCGATATTAAATATTTTCCTCGGAGTGTTCATTAAATCATTATCTATTAATATTTTCTGCAAAAGATCGAAGTATCGTTGGCATTCATCTTTCGACATACCTTGCGCTCGCGCTATAGACATACCCTGAGCTTGGCGAATTGACAATTCAGGATGTCTTTTCATAAACGATACAAACCAGTAATGCCCAGCTCGCTTTTTATCGACATGAAGGTATTTGAATATTATTTTAACCGCAAAGAAAACTGCAATATTTTTCACTCCGACTGATGTAAGTGCAAATCCATGCTTTTCCATAGTTTTGAATATATTTTACCAAAAACTTGCTTCATGATCTGAAGATAGACAACTTTTGCGGCCTAATTTCTCCTTTCTGAGGTTTCCAGACCGCATTCTTCTCATCAAAGTACGGGCAGGAACGTTGTTACGTACGGCTTATTTGGCGAACAGATCCTCTACCATGTCTAAGATCTTCGACAGCATTGCGAAGATTTTCTTCAGACCATAAAGCTCTTACATTTTTCCGAACAAAAATACGTGGCATCTGAAACAAAAAAACAGGTAAGGGTAATACGCCGCTGCACGGGTATTACGCCGCAGTTAAAATGATGAGGCATAATACCCCATATTGCATCTTTATGACAAATAAAATGAAAACACATATTTATTATACGTATAACGGAGTGTTCAGCCAAAGAAAAGTAAGGTTATGAATCAATCTTTGGCATACTCCTATTAAAATTAACGAAAACTACTTAGAACTTTCTTCACGACTATGTATACCTTAACATAAGAAAACATTTTACACGGTGCTTACCTTTATATTGATGTTTTTCACTAAAAAGCTGATATATCGTTTTGTGAATGGTTCACGCGTGTTTCCTATGTAGCACTAATATGGCTGAACGGACACTGTAGCCAAATGTTGATTTGGAACTAAAATATCAAACTGCGGCGTATTACCTAGCGCGGCATATTCACCCAATTTACTCTACATCTCAGAAATTCTCAAGACTAACTGTTACATTTCACTGATTCAATCCTCGGAAGAAACCATTGAAAATATTCATTTAATTGAGGCAATTCCATCAAAGTCGGATAACTGTTTTGAAATTAATCCGAAGCTTCATTTTTATGGGAAGATTACACCTGTTAACAAATCAGCAAATAGAATGTTGATTTTTTATGTTGCCCCATTTTCTTGCGAAGAAAATTCCTTAGTTATATCTACATCTAAATTGTAGGTTATCCTATAAAAGTTGCAACATAATATCGCAGAGATATATCATAAATTATCCAACTTCAAACATAACTTAGTAGTTTTAAATCTTTATGATTATCGGATAGACATAAGATAACATATTTTATGTGTGTATGATTGTTGTATATAATAAATAGAAGTTGAAAAATAAAGGAAATAGAACTAAGTGTTAGTAAAGTTAGTGAAATTTTCCTATATTTTCAAATGCTCAGCTTTTCCATAATATAATTAGCGAGATTGTTTGAACAAATTGAAGAAGTTGAGTTATGCAGGTATTCTGTTGAATGGAAGTGACAGACGATAGTGATTCATTCTGAAAATTTATAACCAACTATGCGAATGATAACGTAAACAATTTCCTGATATATTAACAGAGAGAAATTTCATATGTTCGCAGAATAAAGGTTTAAATTTTTAAATAAGTAACATAATGTAGGTATACAATAAATCAGAACTTCTGATTTTTGTCAATTGACCAAGTAGGTCAATTGACACATAATAGTTTCAAAATATAGACACATAATGACACTTATAGGTACAATAGAACTACTTATGGAATTCTGCAACTTCTAGTGAAGATCTTCCCTAAGATAAAGTATATCTATCAACCCATAATATAGCTACAAAATATAGACGCATAATGACAGATACAGATACAACTATTCATCGTACTTATTCTGCAACTTCTAGTAAAGATTTTCCCTGAGATCAAGTAGGTCTATTGACTCATAATAGTTGCAAAATAAAGACACATAAGGACACATACAGATAGAACTACTCATGATGGTATTCTCCAACTTCTTGCAAAGATTTGCCCTAAGATCAAGTAGGTCTATTGTTACATAATAGTTACACAATATAGACACATAATGACAAATATAAATACAAGTATTCATGGCATTCTGCAACTTCTAGTAAAGATTTTCTCTAAGATTAAGTAGGTATATTGACACATAATAGTTGCAAAGTATAGATATATGATGACACATAGGTATAGACACAAATACTCATGGTATTTGACGATCTATTGACACATAATATCTACAAAATATTTACACATAATGATATATAGATATACAAAATATAGGCTCACATGACACATATAGATACATCAACTCCTAATGTTTTGCAGTTTGCAGTACCTAGGTAATAATTTTTGATAAGATCAAGTACGTCACATGATACATAATAGATACAAAACTATACAGATATAGAATAGATACAACAACTCATTCTAGTAATGATTTTACCTAAGAGCAGAAGGTGTAATGACACATATAGATACACCAAATCATAATGGTAGGTATACAACTTCAAGTGATTTTCGATAATATTAAATGGGTACAATGACACATGATAGATACAAAATTAGACACATATAAAATAGATACGACAACTCCTAATGTTCTGCGATTTCTAGTACCTAACGCTTTTACCTAAGATCAGAAGCTCTAATGACACATATGAATATAGGTACAAAATATTGACACATATTATAGATACACCAACTCATAACGTTAAACAACTTTCAGTGAAGATTTTCTCTACGACCCAGTGTCTTATGACACAAAAATACAACATAATAACATAATGTAGATACACAATTACTCATAATGTTTTGCAAATAATATTATAATGATTTTGCCTCAATAAAACATAGGTATAGGCACATAGATTTATACAACTCATAATAGTTATTTATGTACCAAATGCGTTATATAGATCCTAACGCCCGTGGTGCATACAAGATTTTATTTTTCACGAAAAAATTATTTTATTATAATTAAAAATCGATTTCAAAAACGGTTCATTGCTTCTATACTTTCCATTTTCCTTCTCATAGTAGGCATGTCATTTGTTGATATTTTGACGTTTGTGAATATTTTTGTCATCATATTTAGTGAATGTCATTGCTGCTTTGTTTGTGTTGTCTTATAGAAATAATGGAAATGAAAATTACCCAAGAATATCATAGAAAATGAAGCCAAAGCTGCGAATAATTCATTGCCGGAGAAATCCAAAGTCGTATACGACAAGGATTATGAAGTATTTAATCAATGGAAGTTTCTTCATTTCTCCTCGTACAATTAGCGGGCGTTATGATCCATTATACCCGCTCATAACGCCCTAGGTCATAATGAGTGTATTTATAGCAACCGTATCTAAGGTAAAATCAATAAATAATATAGGTACGAGTGAAAAATAAATAATTTTATCAGTACATCGTAGGAAGTGTTTTTGGAAAGTCGTCTTGCTCTGAGATGCAGCGATTGGCAATGATTCCTCCGATGGGTCATAGATGGAGCTTCGGCTTCTGAATATCTCAGTGTTACTGTCGTGAGTGTGAGTAGGTACCTACGTAACAATAACATATGTGATGCACTATCACTATCAAGTCTTAGAGTAGGTAGGTATCACAGGTCAAATATAATAGAAAGAAATTTGTAGATGCAATATTGATAAGAAATATATCAAACTTTTCAATGATCAACGCCAGAACACGAACATCGAGTACTTAGTACTAAAAGATTTAATGATTATGAAATAATGAACAAGGTCACCGACATACGACATACCTACATAGATATCTCCATTCATGTATTCAAGTTTTCACAAAATGGAGTTGAAAACTTCTGAAAAAATCATTTTGTTACTGATTACAGAGAAAGATTAATAGTCCATTAAATGGTTAGTATAGCTCGTGCAAGTGTTAATTGATGGCCTAAGGTAACTCCCTATTCACAATAATTGACATTTATAATAGTAACAAGCTTACAGATAAAACAGGAAACTACATTACCGATGCAAAGTTTTTAATGATTATTGGTTTGATTTGAATAAGTTTATATATTGATTCGATCATTAGTAAGTATATAATGAATTTGAAATGAAGATATTTGCTACCTTGTTCATTTAATGGCGTTAATTGAGGTGTTTTGAATTTTAAATTGGCAAGTTTTATAAGGATTCCTCATTAGCATAATGATACGGTGTGAGCTTCATATGGGTGGCTATTATTTTAATAGGTCTCGATTATTGGCTACATGACGTACACTTACCTATATGTACCTATATACCGGGTGTCTCAGATAAAACCACCTCAATTATTCATATAATATGAAAGTTTGAGAAAATTAAAAAAACAGGTCGATTTTTTGGGTGGGACATCGGTCAATATTATTACCTACTTGTATTGTAGTGCCCAACTCTTGGTCTAGGTATGAAATTGTAAATTACAAATGGCGCCTTCTGGAATGTGATAAATTGTACTTATATTGAAGCTTCCTCAACTTTGACTATGAATTCGTGTGAAAATTCGAATCTTAGGATTCATTTTCAAGAAAAAACGTTAATAATTTCGAATCATGCATTTCAAAATTCAAAATGTCTTACCTATTAAAATCTAAAATAGATCACAATTAATGCTCAAACTACTTCTGTTTCGTTTTCTATAGATTTAGGCTTCTGCCCTTGTGAGTTGTCAATAATAATAATAATAATAATAATAATAATAATAATAATAATAATAATAATAATAATAATAATAATAATAATAATAATAATAATAATAATAATAATAATAATAATAATAATAATAATAATAATAACAATAATAATAATAATAATAATAAATATATTATATTTATGTATTTCCGATTAGGTATCAACATAGTATAGGTACATTAGCACAAAATGAAACTTACCTGACTAGTTGGCCAATACCTAATGTGAATTTCTGTTGTTTTGTTTTCAACACGCGGCAACCCACAATACCGATATAAAAATGATTGGTTATAAGCTATGACATAGGTAACTTATTCAGAGAAATGGAAGAGTGATAAAGATATGATGTGAAAACTGTATTAGATTATTTAGCTACAGTTCCACCGGGGGAACAATGAGGAACATTTTTGTTGCTGTTGCGTGTTTCCGAAAATGTTCCTAAATGTTTCTTAAAACTTCTTTGTGTCGGCAACAAATGTTGATTGTTTCTACTTGTCACCCTCCAAGCTACGATTCCACCGGAGGAAAATTTTTGTTGCTCTTCCGTGTTTCCGTAAATTTTCCAAAATGTTCTTTGAATTTCTTTATTTTTCGGCAACAAATGTTGACTGTTCCTACTTGTCGCGGGTTTCCATTTTTAGCGGTAAACTTCAAAAGAAAAAAGGAAACATTTGTGAAAAAATCCGTGTTGCTATCGCAGTGGAAACGTATCGAGAACGCAAACTAGTAAACATTCGTGTCGCAGATTTTCAGTGTGCAGTGAAGTACGAAAACGAATGAATATTTATGGAACACTTCGTTACTGTTGCTTGTTTCCGTAAATGTTTCAAAATGTTCCTTAAAATTTCTATATGTTTCGGCAACAAATGTTGATTATTTCTACTAAATAATAGGCAACTATTGACAATTTTAGTTGCTTCAGTGGAAACAAGAAGTTTACGTATGTTAAGTTTCTACTTTTGGCAACAAGGAGAAACATTCAGCAACAAAATGTTCCTCCCGTGGAACTGTACCTTTACTCTATAGGTTTAAGCTTTAGGCGTGTTATAAATTCTCATTCACTGTTAGGTAGGTATAGAAAATAGTTATATGCAAACTAACTTCTAGATGTATTAAACCGTGCTTAATACTCTATTACCTTCAAAATGTAAATCATAACGAAAAAGAATACGACGCAAAATAAAAATTAACGATGACACATAACTTAGAAAAATAATGGGAGGTGTAAAATCATGTTACGGGCAAGAAAACATAACATGGCCATCACGAAAATATGTAACATATAATATTACCTATATCTAAAGAAAGTCGCAACACACTTTGGAATTTATAGCCTGTTATGTGATGAGAAGCTACTGGGTTATTAGTTTGACCATAATTTTATTTTTATTCATACTTATTTAACATTGGAAATGTTCATATCAGTGAAGATTTCAACATCACTTGCTGGTAGGTATATGAACAAAGAAAGAAGTCCCAAAACTGATCCTTGAAGAACCCCTAATTGAATATGATATTCAAATTAGGTAGGTAGGTAAGTATTCACAAGTATAAACTACGTTTTGCCTAGTAGGTATTTTTGATTATCTTATTTGTTTTCCTTAAGCAATCATAAACTATAGGCATCAAAAAAATTTATGAGATCTTCAGAAATTGTTTCGCATCAACCACATCTATGTTAGAGAGTGATTGATCGGTCATCATCAGGTAGGTAACTGTAATATAACTACTTACTCAATAATCCCAGCATGAAAAATAGAATATTAAAAAAATAAGACACCTATACCCATATGTACCTACATATAGGTATCTATGAAATAAATTAGGCACTGGTAAAAGGTAATGCTCGAAACTGACAAATAAAACACAATGATAGAGCATATCCACATATCAAACTCTTCGTTCCGTCGGATTACCTTTTCGACAATAAAAAAATCCAGTGCGTTAAAAAGGAATTAATTTCATCTGACATAATTAACAACAAATTATATAAACATTGTAATAATTTTTTGGGTTTCTAATTGCATCTGATATGTATCACGGACAATCAGAATAAGTTCAAAACATGGCGCTTCTTTACGAAACAGAGATACCTGTTTCATTCATCGTACACACCATTACAGTTCAATGAACAAACAGCTAACGAAATTGGTTTGCCATTAAAACAAGACATCACTCTGAAAAACTGCTCTTGTTAATCAAAACGATAAACAGCAAGTATTATGAAAACATACCTACTCAACCCGGCAAACGCTGTTTCAGCAATACAGGCTTGGCAGCATGTATAATCCCCACTTTGCGGTCCCAGCCATAAATAATCCATAAAGCCCGTCATCATCAACCAAATCCCCCGTTTTCGATGCCGTGATTCGTTTCGTCCCCCATCCCCACCCATGTCTGTCCGCCTTTACCTCCTAAGCTCCGCCCAAACTAGACGTTCCGATGTCAGAATACCGTGGCAAGTCGTACCGTGTAGATCGAGAACAGTTCATCTGTGCGTTATTAATGTATCAAACAAACCTCTATGAACTTTAACCGTAAAGGTATAACCATCGAGAATTGTGATTGTGGGTGATTCGTTTTTTATGAACTAGGACATAGACTCACGTTTGATATGTTATGAAGTGTAATCATGGCTATGTTGGCTAGTAATATGGTACCGCATCCACATCATTTTTCTAGAAATGTGGACAGCACCGATGGTTCGATTTCTATGGACTCGTCGGATCACTTCGATAGAGAATCGCCGCATATAGATAATAACAGTTGTAGTAGTGAAGATACCGTGTTATCCGTCGGAAATGAGAACGAAAATGCACCTACGAACGAACCCCTGTCGTTCAGGAACATAGAAAGTCATTTAAATGCTATATCACAAATAACAAATAGTACATTAGATCCAGAACTGAGTAAGAGCCCGCCTAGTCCTTTAAATTATAGGTTAAGTCCATCGAGTACCAAATCTGTACCGAGTTCACCAAATTATTCGTACAGATCGGACTATGATCGATCCGGAGAGTTCTTTAGACCGAATCCGTGTTCGCCGAGGTCTTTGTCGGGTCCGGATTCACCGGAAAGTGCAATTCGCAGTCCGAAACCCGTAGATAACTTTTTCAATCACCAAAACAACAGTACGAAGACCAATAATGATAATGAGAATGGTACCAGTCTCAAGTTCTCCATAGATAATATCTTGAAAGCGGATTTTGGTCGACGGATTACTGATCCTATCAATATAAGGAAAAGCAAGCCGAAAAAGGTTGTACCGGAGACGTTCGATGACAGTCCGAAGCCATCTGGACCTGTGGATTTGACGAAAACCGATGGTAACGATAAGAATGGTACTGGGACAGACGGTTCGAAGCCTCCTATGATGTGGCCCGCATGGGTGTATTGCACGAGGTACAGCGATAGACCAAGTTCAGGTGAGTTTTCCAATTAAGTTGGCTGCTTCGCGGTACCAATTCCTATTATTAGATAATTGTGGTACCTAATTGGTATTAATATCAACTTGTTCATTATATACTTATCTGTTGCCGGTTATCGAGCCTGTTATTAGTAAATGAATTACCTTTATTTGTAGAATTGAGTCGATTATTCTTGAATCTATAATTTGGAGGATTTCTTCTACTGTCTGGCCTATGCAAATTCTAGGAATAACAGCGATTTATGTTCCGTGAAAGATCGTCTTTGATTCACTGTAAAATAATTATGAAATTTTAGAATTGAGGAGACCAATATACCTAAAACCAATAAATATCGTAAAAAAAAATTGAATTACATTGAATTTTTACTAATTTAATTTGACGTAGGAGTTTCTGTTTGTATCTGATGATGGGACGATAAATCGAAACTTGATAAATTAATCAGTGAACATGTTATATAATTCTTCAAAATGGATTTTCTGATTCAAGTCAAAAGTTAGGTATTTGAAACTGAGATAATTAAATTGTACCTACTTCAATTGCCTTCTTCATTTTTCTCATAAGCAGGTAATAGACTAGGAAATTATGTTGCGACAAATTTTTGTTCACAAATCTCCTTATTCAAATATTAGATATCGGTTCACTAATAATTAAGATATAAGTTACGTTAATATTTTAGAAAAATGAGAACTCATGTGAAATAAGTTTTAGTTTAAAAAACTGAAAAACACGCTTAGAAAGCGAACCGGAATGAATGGTAGAAATTAATTAATTTTATTGTAAATAAACGTGAGGTACTTTTAATATACCTATGTTTACAATAACCATATTCTTATAAATAACAATGAAATATATGTAACATTTGATATCAAGTAGGTACGTGCTTTTTTACAATAAAATAAATTATTTTGTACTTTTCATTTTCGATTTATTAAAGTGTAGTTTTTAAGGTTCTTGAAATTTTAATTTCTAGTCCTATTTTGTATTATCAAAACAGAATCAAAAATAATATTAATAAAGAGACTCGATTTTCAGAAAGTACCTATATAGATAGGTACCTATATCATATTGAATAGCACTAAAATTAGCTAATTTTTTAAATCCTGATGATATTGGTCAGATCATTAGGACGAAGTAGGTGATGAAATTATTGTTTTGTCATTAGTCTTTATTACGTGTGCGAATTTTCAAAATAATCAGACGACTGAAATTGGTTAAAAATGACGTTGTAAGATTCCATTATATAGGTATTCATACTGGTGAAACTAATATTTTTTTATCGCGATGATCCTGGTCGGGACATTAGGAGAAGTGATGAGATTATTGTATTTTCATCGGTACTTATCACGTCTCCAAATCTAAGAATACTTAATGAAACTTCTTGGAGACGGTAGAAATGGCGTTGAAATATTCTATTATAATCATACAGGTGAAGCTGAGAAAAGTCTGTAAAAAGGAGATTAAGAAGAATCAAAGTCAAGGTGCTTCTTAAATATAAAATATCACGAAAATACCATGGTAAAATATGAAAAAAAAGAAAACTTTCACCTAATTTATAGAATAAGATAGTTCTGCTCATCCGACTATATATTAGAAAAAGTTCCATTAACTGGTTAACAAAAATGCTGAACAATAATTATTTTTTGTTTTTAAGTAACAGCAACATTTGAAAAACTGAATACTCAATTTTGTGAAGATGAAGTTGTCAAATTATTATACTTTAATTTTTTTTAATGTTTCCTTGAAAATATTACTTCATAATAGATAGGTACGTATAAGTATTCACTATAGATTCACTCGGGGTTTTAAGACATGAGAAGTTAAATATTGACAAAAAATATGATTCTTCTCTGAATATGAAATTTAAATATATTACTTGGCGTGAACTGTTCAAGTTTCAAACTATCAACAATCTATAAGATTTATGTAAATATCACAACTTAACGCAAATATACCCAACAATGATGCCTAGTCAATAAATTAATTATCATTTTTCAAGCAGTTCAATGAAATACCTAAATAAATCTTCAATTGATTTTAAGCGTTTCTCCATAATTTATTTATTTTTATATGGCAATATTTTATATCAGTTTCTAATATTGCTTTAATTTCTAAGTAATAGTTTGCTACTTGTAGGTACCTTAATTTATAAAGAGTAGAGGTACCTACTTACTTTGTTTAGTTAAAATGTTCAAATGAAAAAAAATATTTATTTGAACATAAGATAACATATCTTGATACAGAAGCAATTCAGAAAATATATACAGATAATATGCCATCAACAAAATTTCATGGCCTGTCAGACAATACAAATATAGAATTCGCAACAAATACAATAATAAAATATACCTAAGTATATGTACCTAAATATATACATGCTGGTTCAAATATAAACAAAAACTTTTTATCTACCTATATGGGACAGAACCTTCAGAAAAACGAGTTAAAATATTAGTTCATTAAGTATTTTAGAGTACCTATACCTACCTGATTTAGAAAAGTTGTATAGCGTGTATGTGATATACAGGATTTTCCATTTCAAAACTTTTTGATATAAAGATGACATTGTAAGTGCTTATGTATTAAAAAACTTTTCTAAATATAAAAATACATTTATCACCTACTGTTTAGTAGGTACAGTAAGTTTTAAAATATCAACATACCTATCTATAATATTGTTGAAGTTTAACTTCTACCCATAATATTTATATAAAAATCACAACTTGTTATTAACTCAATATCTGATGTTCAATGAAATTAAAAAATCTATAATTGATTTTAGGCGTTTTATGATAATTCATCCACTTTTATATGGTGATATTATTATTATCTACCAAATATTGTTTCAATTTCTAATAGTTTATAACTTGTAGGTACCTTTATAAAGTAAAATAGGTAGGTACCTACCTATTTACTCTATTTAGTTAAAATGAGCAATTGATATATGCAATTTAGAAAAGTTCTAGCGTGCGATATACCTACAAGATTTTCCGTTTCATAGCACTCAACACGTTCGCGACGATGGCTTGGTTGTATACCGATAAATTCAGGACGAAAATGTTTTATGTTTCATTTTTGTTAATTTGTGTTTTTTTTTGTACACATAAAGTGTTTTTGAACAGTAAATATGATAAGTGGTTCCTGACGCTACCAATGAATATTTTTTCGTTATTGGCGTCGGGTACCACCGGTGGCCACCATGTAAAATCGATTGGAATTTGTTGTTTTGAACATAAACGTTTTTTTTTTAGTGTTGTTAGTTAGATTTATGTTCTTTTAGTACATAGTAAGGTATACATATTCATGTTAATTTTTTTTATCTTCAGACTGATGATTTTTTGTTTCGAGACTAAACTTTTTTTTTATTAGTATGTTGTTATTTAGATTTGTGTTCTTTTAGTTCGTAGTTATATATACTTACTAATTCATGTTCATTTACTCCTGTACTATCATGTTTTGAAATGATTTGAAAAAATAAGCATATATTTTTATGTATCTGTATGTTTATTTCTCTTACGCCTATCTCAGTGGACGAGTGCACAATCGGTGGTACCCAAAGCAAGATGTACTATTCCTATAGCCGTTGCTTCAATATCAAAAGCCTATCTTCGACGAATGAAATTTTATGTGAGTCTAAACTTATATTGATCAGTGGCCACCGATGGTTCCCATCGTCTGTGAGGATAGATCGTTTATGGGCCACCGGTGGCGCACATCGTCGCGAACGTGTTAAATTTAAACTAGACTTTACAAGTCTACACCACAAATATTAGCGTAACTAGATTATTTGAGCTAAGAGGGACGAAGAATGAGCCGATTTAAAACACCTAATACTAGAGTCGCGAATTTTTGTTGTGCATGCCCTTCTCCTCCTAAACGGTTTGACCGATTGAAATGATATTTTTTTGCACAATCATAGACAATGGTGATGGGAAGGATGAAGGCTATATGAATAAAAACAAATTGCACCATGGAGGAATAATCACCGTGAAAAATTTCAAAATCAGTTTCCTCACAAACTGTCAGTGATAATTTCATTTTTCATGCGAGTGTTACAGAAAAAAATCGGACAAGACACGGGGAAATAAACCCAATACAAAAACAAATCCAAGCTTGAAAAAACTCTATCGCAGCGAGATGCATTAGAAAAGCAGGTTTTCATAACGTATCCAGTTTAAAAAATCTATTCATTCTTCATTATTTCTGTTTCAAATCCAAAAAATAATTTCCTTCAATGTGTAAACAATACTTACTTCCTCCCCGGTGGGTCAACCCCCCAACCAATTTGTCCCATTACCAATCGCATCCAAGTTATCATACGAAACTACGTACCTACTTACAAACTTTCAGCACTATTGCCACAAAATTGCGCCCTTTATCGTGTAAATAAGATATATTTCTTCCCCCGGGGGGCTAACCCCCCAACCAATTCGAACCAAAACCAATCCTATCCAAGATATCATACAAAACTACTTAGATACAAACTTCCAACCCTGACCCAAAATTGCGCCTTCTGTCAGGGAAACAAGATTTATTTCCCCCTTAAGGGGGTCAACCCCCCAACATATTCAATCTAAAATCAATCCCATCCAAGATATCATACGCAACTACCTATTCACTAACTTTCAATCCTATTGCTTCAAAATTGCGCCCTTTATCGTGTAAAAAACGCTAAAATACATAAGCCTATACATACATACATATGAACATATGTATGTTTGAATAATAATCAGCAGGTTTTCAAAGTGAAAACCTGCTTGAAGTCCCTGTGCAAATAGAATTTTCGATTGGGAAATTGTAAATCCCCTAAAAAGCTTTGTGACTTTTTTCCCTAGAAAAAAGCATATTTTATAAGCTCATTAAATGAATAACTCAGCTCTACATTGTAATTTCCTACTACCTTATAGACTTAGTTATTAAACATGAATTTAATAAATCAGCGACTATAGGTATGTACTTGAACTAAAAGACCATTATCGTAAAAAAAATGTCAAAATATTCCGAGCTTCGAGTCATAACGATTCCGGAATTTGTGGTTAATTTACAAAAAATGATAATCCCATTTCTGTGTGTTTTTTTAAAAATATTCCATTAAATAAAATCTATACTTTTTCCAAAAGTACAATAATTCAATTAATGGCCCACCATGTATATCTATAAATGAAAACCAACACAAACTTCCAGTAGTTCCTGTCTACCATAACACAGATCATTCTAGTTGCAATCCCCACCGTTTAACCATAGAACCTAATCTTTCACCGCCTACCTTCTGTGGTCTAATCACTTGTATCGTCTGTGTTTAGAGAATTTGTGAAGAACTTGTTATTAGTGAGAGTCTAATATTAGTGTACGTGAATACGTTGAAGGAATAATTGAGGCCGATTTCAACTGAATGAATTATAACAAAAGGTACCTTTAGTAAATGTTTTTCATTTTGTGATGTAGTGAAACTAATTTCAAGCATTAGGCTAGTTATTTGAATTTTAACTTGCCCATTAAAGTTCTACACTCTGCGAATGGACGAATAAATATAATTATAATCATCAATAGAAGTTTAAGAACATTAGTTCCGACTTGCTGTGCCTCTTTTCATACATAACCTTCATCTAATTATCTCGAACAAGAACCACTTAAGTAGCAGCATTCACTCTATGGTTTCCATTTACTCTATGGTATCAGCTTTCCATATTAACCACAGAGAAACATGAAATTAACAGAAACTAACACAGATGAATGATCAAGATAAAATAATCAACGCTGCCTTTGCAGATGAATTATTGCGATATTAACATTTTACGTGATGTTAGGTTATGTTTGAAGTTGGTTCTTTACGTTCGAGAGCAGATTTACTACTTTACAAGAAGAAATATATGTAACGGAAGATGCGAAACATAAATAACATAAATTAGCAGTTGGGACGCTTGTAGATGGTATTCAGGAATATTAACAAATGAAGGCACTTGCTTTATGTACGTTGCACGTAAATCAAGTGATTATAATGGTCGCAAACCACAGTTGTTACTTACCGAGGGTTCGCAGACATGATTTTTGTTCCACGAAGTACCTAATTGTGTTTTTAATGGCTTGCTTCACAGATGGAATTTCTATGAGGGAGGACGAGGTACAATTATGCTATTTCTTCGAAAAAATAAATAATTCTGATTATCCCAATACTAGGTAAATATAATTTCTGATTAAAATCATGAATAAAATGCAAAGTTTCTGAAATAATTGAATTTTTGAATTCCTACATGAGTTTTCAAATAAAAGGTCTGAACCAGCTTTCATATAAATTAATTGAAAATTTATTTATAGTATATATATATCATATTTGCCTGCTATTCTTCATAAATACTTTCATTGTATCGAAACTCTTTGTGGTTGTTGTAAAATAAGAAAACAATTACCTACCTATTTGCAATTAATTATTGCCGTTACAAAAATAATGAGTTAGTTTAACGGAATTTACTTGACTTTGTACTTGATGATATTCTATACTGCAGTATATCGAAACTTCAAATTTAAGTGGAAATTTATTTATTACATCAAAGTTGAATTTTGAAATACACGAATTAGAAATGAAGGTAGCAGGTAATTGCACAAATACTTTAAGAAGAGTAGGAACAATAGAAATAAGTATATATGCAAATAGTGATAATTAAAATTTTATTGCTAATATGAGAATTTTCAGATGAAGATTAAAATTGTTTTATTGCTTAGCTAAAAACGGGAAATTTCAAAATAATCATGCATTTATATATTTCCGAAGTAGCAATTTGCTTCGAAGAAAGTCATATTTTTCAAAAACACAGTTTTTTGAAATTTTTGTGAAAAATTTTGTGAAATGAGGTTTCTTTATTTCTTTCAATCGCCTGTTATTGCTGAAGAAGACCTCATGAAGCTTTTTTCAAGGAAAAACTTTTATTAATTGCGGATCATTTAACAAGTCTATCACATGTGTTGAAAAATCGAACTCTTGTTTTTAATTGGAAAACAAAAGATGCTAGCAAATTTTTGTTTTCGGCAGTGAATTTGTATCGAGAAAAAAAAATCGAGTATTCGACATCTTTTATAAGTATCTCCTAGTTATCGAGTTATCATATACAAACATCTAAATTTGCCCTCCCGGGGACTTCTATAGGAAAATAGCAATTTCCTTAACTTTTTTATTTCTTATTGTATGGAAAAAATAAAATATCTGGCATACAGAGGAAATTTTTTGCTTTCTCAATATGCTTTTCAAGATTCAGTAACTTTGCATATATGTATACGGGGGGCGACAAAAAGTATTTTTTCAATGGAATGCCCTATATATTTTCTAATATGAAAGATTTTCTTTCTGGTTTCAAATATACCATACAACTTGATTTTTGGTTCAGCCGTTTGTGCCTTATTTACCTATGTTTGAAGAAGCATTGAAATTATTTTAACTCTGCTATATTTACTGCATAGAGAGCAACAACTTTTGGAACAGTGTGCCATAAAAATAATAGAAATAAAAAATCTATCTAAACTGACTTTGGCATTTGAATAACTGCTGGTTTAATCAATTTTATTATATCTTTTAAAAATTTCTTGTTTTGAAATGGTGTAATTGTATGGCAGAAAAATGAGAGATTGTCTGTTTAGTGAGTGAAACACTGTTTATTTAAACTTTGAACGGTGTCTTATTAAGATTTGTTCAGCAAATTGATAACGAAAATTGAAACTTTAGACTTAAATAACGCAAAAACGGTTGAAAAAAATTAAGTTGTATGGTATATTTGAAATAAGAAAAAAAAGAACTTGCATTTTAGCAAACAATATAATTGCATTCCATAAAAAAATACCTTTTGTCGCCCCTCGTATACCTATATATATATATATATATATATTTATATATATATTTGTATATATATATATACATATTTGTATATATATATATATAATATAATATATTATATATTATATATACATATTTGTATATATATATATAAATATTTATATATATATATATTTATATATATATATATATATATATATATATATATACATGCAAAGTTATCGAATTTTAAGAAGCATATTCAGAAAAAAAAAATTTCCGCTTTATGTCAATTTTTTCATTTTTCCCTATGATAAGAAATAAAAAAGTTAAGGAAGGTGCTAGTTTATAAGAAGTCACCCGGCAGATCAATAAAATTTTAACATCTTTGTTCTCACTCATTTTCTGTAAATATCTATAGAACTAAATCTTAATAAGTATATGTAGGTCGCCTTATGGGTGGCTGTTTTATTTTACCCATCGGGTGTGAAATGAAATTTTGCAGAAGATTATCTCTTAGCAAATCATAGGCAATACCATCGGGTTAATTTGTAGCTTTGTTGTATCAAAGCATCCATTAGTTTGTTAATTGTACAAATCCGCTCACTTTCCACAGTCCCAAGCAGTGCCCGGGGTCATCCTTGGATGGTGTTAAACGCTACACCTAACCCATCAATACTAATACCTGTTTAGGACCTGGGGGGCCCACTTTAATTCGTTTACCGCATTCTTCCTATCAGCATA
This sequence comes from Cynegetis impunctata, assembly GCA_030704885.1. Lineage (NCBI taxonomy): Eukaryota > Metazoa > Arthropoda > Insecta > Coleoptera > Coccinellidae > Cynegetis > Cynegetis impunctata. The sequence continues at coordinate 373,416 of JARQZK010003654.1, forward strand.
ATTAATTACCTATTCAATCCGCATGATATTAGAAATATTATCTATATAATAAAAAAATGAAACTATTACGGATAAGATACACGCATGAAATTGATTAAGTATTTCAATCGCCAACGAAAATATTATATAGAACATAATTTTGCAAGCAATATGTAACTGTCGGTTGACGTTTCTATTCCATGCATCGTAGATGACATATGCGAAGTAACCAAACATAAATATAAACAGTTTATTTCGATCTAAACATGTGAAGTATACTTGGCAATCTTGACTATTTAGTTGCCATATGACAAGGCAATATGAGTTGACATATCGAGTAGGTACTTAAGTTATTTTATACTGTAATAATATAATTTAATATATTAGTTTAGGCGGGCAACTAATCACCACACCTAAATCGAACGTTTCGGTTTAATTAGGCGTCGCAGCTGGTGTACCAAAAGCTGAAGTGGAAAAATTGCAAATTGTGCGTGTTTTCTTCCTCCGTCAAGTATGTGTGAGAGAGGCGAGTTCTGAGTTTTGGGGATGAACTCCTTCAACCAGATCAAGGAATACACTTGTATGTAGAAGTGCATTAATGATGGGCGAGACAGGATATTTATGGAAGAGAGAAAGCTGGGTGCGCTGAAGTTGTTTTTTTTAAAATTAAATAACTTCAAAAGCGACACCGGTTGCTAACCCGGCCTGTGTGGGATTCAACTGTTGATATATATATATATATATATATATATATATATATATATATATATATATATATATATATATATATATATATATATATATATATATATATATATATATATATATATATATATATATATATATATATATGCAACATTGCCTACCCACTAAAAACTCCTCTGTTCTTTCGGTTTCCTGGCGTTTTGCCTACTAAACCTCCAGTCTCGCACTTAGATTAGGACTCACTTGCTGCGGTCAGCACTAGAACCTCTTCTCTTCCTTGTGTCTATATTTCAAGACCCAAGTGTATGTCTTTTCGCGTCGCGGCGCATTAAAAAGAAAGGGTAAATGGAAAATGTGAGTTGGGAAAGATGGGGTAAAGGATGGAGCGATTCCATTACTCACCCGAGAGATTTCCGAAGAAATCTGCTTGGGTACAGCTTATGGATGTACAGCCCATGGATGTACAGCTTATGGATGTACAACTTATGGATATACAGCTTATGGATGTACAGCTTATGTATGTATAGCTGAAGTGATATTTCAAAACTCCTTTGTTATAACCTACACTGAAACTACCAGTGATGTTAAACTCTTAACGCCATCTATGAATTTCGTCGTAAAAATCATTTATCAAATCTGGATTCGATATCTCAGTTCAAAATTCATGAGTCTCGATAAAACCTTGAAAAATGTAGAAATCAATAACATTTTACTCCTATATATTAGCAATCGTTAGTACCTTAGTATAGTTCAGCAAGAAATTTTTGTAGGGCCTCAATGAATATTTAGCGCCATCTACGTGGAATCAAGGAAATCTAACGTATATAGTCGAAATGAATATTTGAATAGTTTTGGATGTGTTATTAAGTAATTTTCGATGAAATTATCCAAATAGAAATTATGTCAAAAAAAGAAACAATGATTGCAACGAATCATGCGATAGCTTATATAATTTATATTGCTATTGTCAAGTAGTTAGGTAGGTGGTCGTTTTTTCCAAGCTGTCCATTATTGCATTCAGAACACAATAGAAAATATAGATAATAGTGAAGTTAAAATATGTGAACAGCTCAAATCAAGTGTTGGAAAAACACATATAAAACCTTCATTATTTCAAAATTAGAATGTCACATTAAGAAAGGAGTACTTTCGAGAATAGAATAGTGTTTTTCACGGTCCAAAGAGTTGGTAGAAGAGCTCATCTAGATTTTGATATTTTAATATTTTAGTAGATCTAACTTTAGAAGTAGACTGAAACGTTTGGTATGCTTTACATGATACTAAAATGGAGAATACAGCAATCTAGGTTTTTAATGGAGGCACAGAAATAAATAGCTCACTTCTTCTAAATGAAATTGATAGAAATTTATCTAAAACAAATCTTATCTATAGCAACTTCACTGTAACTTAATCTTTTTATCTTTTTTCATGATTCATGATTATTTCTTGATTCTTAAAAAAATATATGATTATACTACTATAACAACTTTACTACAATTGTTAATACTTTTTTCATGGAGCAATATTTTCTACTCAATATATTTCTCAGAAATTTCCACTTATAAGTAAGCTGTACAAGTATAATGACGACAAATATGGGCAACTTTAACATCACCAAATCTCTTTTTCATCAGCAAAATTTGGTTTATTCAATATATCTATAAAGTTCCAATTTTGAGTACCTACTCTATGCAATAAAGTGATCACAAATATATAGTTATGAATAATCCTTGATGTTAAAATAATTAAGTAGATGATTAAGCTACTATAGCAACTTTACTGTAATCAAGCCTTTTTACATTCGCTAAATTACTTGTACTCAATATATTTCTGAGAAATTTCCACTTGTAAGTAGAAATCAAGGTATAAAAAATACAAAGATATAGATATGATTATTTCTCGGCGCTAAAAAATACTATAGGAAGTTTACTGTAACCACCAACTGCTTAACTAACTATAATTTTTATTCTATTATTACGGTAAACTGAAATCATAAGTTCAAATTGAAATAAAGAAAGTAATGTATTTTTAATGGACAAAGCACGTTTCATAATTTAAAAATCAAGCAATATAAATGTAATAAGTATTATATATTTAAGTAGGTAGGTACTATAGAATTACAGTGTATCATCTTACACATTCCTTATAGTAAAAAAATTGCCAACAATGTTGCATTATAGTGAGTACGAATAACAGTGACATTAAATCTCGGTTGTAATGTATATATACCATATTTCGTAAGTTTATGGTTGTTCCTTATGGCGAAACATGTCTCCTTCTTGGGTCAAAAGTTGTTAAATATCTCTTTGAGCATCATTTTGATACTATATCCCGATTTAAATCGTGACTTGTGATCCCATATATAATTTTATAATTCAACGCATAAATTAAAAACTCACATTATTGAGGAGTATCATTAATGTTAAGTCGGAAGGCAGAACGGTTTTCAAATTAGTTTCATAACTCCCGGACAAATAATTTTTAGGCATATATATATATATATATATATATATATATATATATATATATATATATAAATTATATACATATATATATATATATATAAATTATATATATATATATATATATATATATATATATATATATATATATATATATATATATATATATATATATATATATATATATATATATATATATATATATATATATATATATATATATATATATATATATATATTTTTTTTTTATTTTTTTTTTCAAATCGATGGAGCTTTGGGGTAGTTTATACTCAAAAAATTAAATAACACTGGTCTGAAAAAACATTAATTTTCGACTAGTTTCGCCTTTTACAGCATTGTCAAGATGTAACTGAGTATTCACTAACTTCTTGATAATTCTGTGAACGGCAAAATAAGTTGAAATATACAGTTTATAGTTTTTTTAGTTTGCGTTTTTCAGAAAAGTATTTTATTATCTGCTTATTTAATTTTATTATATATATTTTAATTTTTCTTGACTGTGTTGTATTGTTATTTACTTCTTATTTCAGGCTATTCGAATCAAAAAAACTACTGAATTTATTAGCTTACGTTTCGTCATAAAATTAACGACTATTATGTTAGCACTGACGAAGCACCGATAATTACTCTTTTTTTATATTAGTAACGGTGTCTTTATTCATTTATTTAGTCTTATTTGTCTGTCTGTGACAAAAGTTGGCAATTCTAAAAAATATTCAGGAGTACATCTTTATATTTCAAAAATTCAATAGAGCCTTGAACGAAAAGTACCTTGATTTATCAAAGCCACAACTTTGAAGCTTGACTTCATCACTAGTAGGCTAAATAATGCTTCAAAAGAATTATTAATATTACCTATATATAACTGATAATGATATTTATTAATTTTTTAGTTTCATATCAAATTTGATTTTTTAATGCAAACGTTTTTCATCATAAAGGATTATACAAAGTTATGCTAATTTTATATAATTTCACAGCAAAAGGAAGAAGTAGCAATTTAATAGGTTGTTGTTATAACCAAAAACTCACTTCCAGAAAAATATTAATAACTGAAGGAACAAAGTTTTTTCAACGATCTTCATCAGTTAATTTATCATAGAACTTGTCAAGAAGTAATCGCACCGTTTTCGCCTATAAATGGAAAAATCTATATTCTAGTGTTCTTGGAAAAAAATAGTAACATGAGATTAACACTTTGAAGTTGCTGTCGGTGTCAGCTTCTCTTTCGACTTGATTATCGGTTTTTTCAAACAAAAAAACACTTTATTCCTATTGGTCACGCTCCAGCTAATTAGAGGTACAAGTTACTAGCGTTCACAATATTCCAAATATTGGCAGTAAAGTTTCCAATCTACATTTGTTCGGACTTTCCTAAAATGGCTTCTCTTGATGTTTATTGTGAATTAAACAAGTCTAGATATATGTAGAAAAATTAAATATCAGTATTTTTAACAACCCAGTCATTTGCGGGAGTAGTTTTTCTAATCCGTTTTAGACCTTCTGGACCACATTTTTTGATGTCTGATATCATATATGTATATATATATATATATATATATATATATATATATATATATATATATATATATATATATATATATATATATATATATATATATTCAAACTAATCGAACAAACCTCCAAGCGGAGCTGGTTAAACGAGTTCAGGAAACATCGAAATATGCCCATATACCTTGAGACGGTAAATGTTAGAAATATTAAGTTGTTTATCACAATCAACGGAAGTGATAGACATACTGTTTCGCCCTTATTTGGGGCTCATCAGTATGGGGGCGTTCAAGTATTACGTAACGCAATTTGGGGGGAGAGGGGGTCTTGTAAAACGTTACGATGCGTTATAGGGGCGGGAGGGGGGTTCGAACAACGCCCTACGTAACATTAATTTTTATTGAAATAAAAAACTAGAGAATTTGAATCTCCGAAGTTGTTAACTATTTTCGTTTATTTTTAACGGGGAATCCCTCGATTGTATTGTAAGTCAGTTTTATTTTGCTGTCCCAAGTTGGCAACTCTATCCGTTTATGTTTTATGGGGAATACTTCGACTGTATTATGGAGGGTCAAAAATCTTCAAAAACTGCGTTACGTAATACTTGAACGGCCCCTATCATCCATCCATCGAAAGTGATAAACAACCAAATATTTCAAACGTTCTTATATTTTCCTACTAGTAACGCAATGGCATATAAATATGACACAGCGCCACCAGTCGGAAACAAATGAACCACATCTTACACATAGATGAAACATTTCGGCAACGAGAACTCGTACGTCCTGACACCCGAAGGTGGTTACTATATTCACTAAGGAAGAGTAAGGTTGCCACATCAATTCGATGTAATGCAACATTTACCCACCGCCAGTAACAATCGCTCCGATTTTATCCCCTATACAGGCAGCAAATGAATATAAAACAGAATTCTTCGTGTTATCGATACACGTTCGTGGCAATAAAATGAAGTAAACTAGGACATTTATTTAATCAATTTTTAATAATCAAACAAATATCCTAGGGGAGCTGGTTATACGAGTTCACGAAACATCGAAATAGTCCCATATACCTTGAGACGGTAAATGTTAGAAATATTAAGTTGTTTATCACAATCAACGGAAATGATAGACAGACTGTTTCGCCCTTATTTGGGGCTCATCAGTATTATCCAACCATCGAAATATAACTAGCACCGCTAGGAGGATTGTTTCTTGTCAATACTAAAATTTATTTGAATTGAGAAACCAAGATTCCAGTATTCAGTTATGCCTGAAGAAGCCAAAGTGTGGTGAAACGTCACATCATGAATTCAAAAATAGTAATCTTTAAAATCAAATATGTATATAAAATCAAACATATACTAATAATATAGTTATAGATTTTAACCAAGTACCGGCCTCATGAATTAAAAAAAAAAGAAATTTCCTGTACAAATCTCTCTGAGTAACATATATGGATCGTTCAAGAGAACGCCAACTCAGGTACTACCTTGTAAATTCTGAGAAAAATGCAGCGAAGCAAATTTAAAAATACTGAAAGGAAGAAAATCACAGTACCTAAATGGTAACAACTATTAGAGGGAATTAAACCCAACTTCTAAAAGTTCATTGTTGAAAATTCTCGGTAATCGATTAAGCCGATCGTCGTCTAACGAAAAAAGGAATGCTTGTAGAAAATGAACTATACATTGTGACGTTCTAGTTTTGCGAATTGGTAGAAAAAATGTGGTCGTTTAAGAAGCAGTGATTCAGCAACCTTCTAGGAGAAAGAAGAACAAGATGGTCAGAGGTGGACTGTGCGAGCATCCATATATTGATTGACAGATGCTTAGAGTTCAATATTGTCAAATAATTTTTGTTTCACTCTATGTATATAATTTGAGAAAGAAGCCTGTATGTATATTAGTATTGAACATATTACAATCAGTTTATTCAATTGATAATTTATTCTAACAATTTTTTTTTATAAACATTCAGATAATCAAAATCAAATAAATTCATTTCATTCATATAAGTATAAAATATGTAGGTAAAATAGTATAGCATAGTATAGTAAGTGATAGCTTAGACCTACATCACAAATGAAAATAACTCGATTTAAGTGCATTATATAATATAGTAAAAATTATAAACTTAACTCTAAACTGAGTTAAGGATATAACAAAACTAGTTAAGATCAATAAATTGATACAATGTTCTTCTTTGCAATTCTTTACTTGTAAAGATCAAAATTTATATGAACCTATATCATGGAGATATTTTGAACATGTTCAAATTGTGGGCTAGTTGTTTTGAAGAAATTTGAGATAATAATTCTATTTTCTGGAATCACCACGTATTCCTTAGTTTGAAGAAGACTTGATAATGAGTGGAATTTCTTATATCCATATCCAGAATGAAATAGCTGAAAATAAAGGACAAATTTGGTTAAATATTTATAGATTCTCTGAATTTTTGTACAGGACTACGTTGGAGATACTTTCTTCGAATTCGCTTTCATTGTTTAATATGAATTAGCAAAATTTTATCTTATATTTTATATTATTCCGTAATAAATGAACGATTAAGCGAGGTTGATGTAACTATTTTAGATTAAAAAAATACTAAAAGAAACCATATTTGGATATTTGAATGAGTTCTATAACATTACGAAATGGAGTGGTTTTATAATACCATTAAAATTATAGCAGACGTCATAAATTGGGGAAAATTTGAATTAAATAGTTTATTATTGGCATTCTTTATATTATAAGAGGTGTGCTTTTGTAAATTATTCTGGACATTCTAGAAGTATAGATATAATAGAACATTGAAGACGTTTGATTAATTTATTATAAATTGATAATATCATTAATGGATTCCTGATATTTGTTCTGGTGTGGAATATTTGTGTCATAATTTTTTTTTTGTGGAATCTTATCTTTTTTTGAACCTTTCAAATATATTTTTAGGATTATTTGTTCTTGGGTGTGGTGGGTACTCTTGACACATCAGATTGCTTTTAACTATAACATTGTTTATTTGTTTCAATGTTTCGGCTCTAATTGCATTCATCAGAAAAAATTTCAATCTGAAAAACCAAACAGAGATAAAATTTTAATAACATGCTAGTTATGGAAATACAGAGAAGTTGTTAGTTCTATGATAATAAAATACACTATAACTATTACGGTGCACACGAATTGCGGTCGATTTTGCGAGAGTGACTGAATTGCGGTCAAAATTTTTGTGCCTACCTAATCTCCAACCGAACTGCGGTCAGAAACTTATTTAGGGGCAAGAGGGTAAATTGAAAGTAAAAGTTCTAATTTTTATAAAGATATATATAATATACAAAACATAGAAATTATACAATACTACAGACTACATCTACATGCATATACATCATAAAACTATTTCACTAAACTTATAACTAACACATTTTACAAAATTATACCTACTAATATCTTTTTTATTGTACTGACCAATTTTGTTGTTAATGAACTCTTGTTTATCTAATACATTTTTTCGCACAAATCTCGTTTTATTATCAATAACAGAATTTATTTTAATATAAGTATCTGTTTGAATGCTTTTTAACGTTTCTATAAAAAGATTGATGTTGGGGTGCGGAGAGCTGCAGGTTCTGCTAAACTTTGAATGAAAAGATTCGCAAGCGTTTGTTGTCCGGTAAATGCTTCCGGTACATTCCGCCCAAATGACGGGAGGAAATTTCGAATCTTCATCGATGTAAGTTTCCACTAAATAATCGACAAATTTGTCAATTCTATCGTCTCCAGTAGGTTAATCTGACATAAAATCTTCTACAAAACAATCTCCCAATTCCTCTGGTGAAAGGAAAGTTAATCCAAAGACGTGTTTTAGCCATTGTCCTATTTCGGAATCTATGTTCTTATATTCTGAACTAAACCAAGATTTTGTATTTTGCGCCACCTTATAATAATTCAAAACAATAATTATTTCATCAGTAATTCAGTCGTCGAAAACAACCACCTAAGTACCCTTCTACCTGATTCAAATTTTGACCGCAATTCGTGTGTCTCCAAACAACCACCTAAGTACCCTTCTACCTGCTTCAAATTTTGACCGCAATTCGTGTGTCCCCAACTATAACTATTGAAAGTCAAGTAATGACAAGTAATAAATGACTTACGATTTGTGTTTTAGCCTAATATGTGTCTAGTCGTTTTATTTCCAAACTTTTATATATATATTGATCAATAGTTTGTTATTTCTAATAAAATATGAATAAGTAAAAATACAGAATAGGCGAAAACAAAGAAAAAAATACAATATTCGTTTTTCAGAAAATAGTTAATATTCTGTACAGTGTACATTACGTTTAAAATCAAATCATGAAAAATATACAAGTTGACCATGGTCAATTCAATGTAGGTACTACATAAAATGAACAAGGAACATTCTCCACTTATTTAAAAAATTATCAAACAACTTTCCAAGGGATCTGGTTATATGTATTCCGCGACGAGAATTCTACATTCACAATCCAACAGTGAACAACTCAAAATCTGCAAACAGCTGTTTCGATCTTATTATATCTCATCAGTGCAGCTAATTTGACTCGTTATCCAGATAGTAGCTCGGTTACGATTTGTATTGAGAAACAATGAGAACTTTGTTAATTCACTCCGAGTCAAATAAGCTGCACTGATGAGATCTTTTTTTTTTTTTTTTCTTTTTTTTTTCGACGGAGGGAAAAATGCTTTTACGCACTGAGTGCAGGACTCACTGATTGCTCAGAATACCTGCTAAAAAATCACTCCGGGTAATCACCTCAGTAAGTCAGTTGTTCGACTCGTGATCACAAACATGTCGACTTTTGCAGGAAGGAACTAGATATATCTATCCATGACCTCTTCTCCGCAAAGCCCTTTTCTACTACCCTTCTTCCGTGACATTCAAGTCGTCTTGCTTTTTCCTATCTTCTATCTCCTTTTTTTTCATGATCTGTGTGATATAATCGTACCCAACCTTCCATTTTTCCTCATTTCTCAGCATATGTTCTATTATATTATCTGCGTTTATCACGACACCTATCTTCTTCCATGCCTCCCTCCATTCTGCTTCCCACCTTTTGCATATGAAAACGGTATGTTCGGGGTCATCTTTAGCTTCACACTCACGGCATATATCATCTCTGGACTTCTTAATTCTATACGTGAACGTTCCGTATGATCCATGTCCCGAGAGAAACTGGGTGAAGTAGTAATTTGTTCTTTTAAACTTACACCTCACCCAGCTTCCCACAGCACTGATGAGATCGAAACAGCTGTATGCAGATTTTGAGTCGGTGTGATTTGACGATTGGATTGTGAATGTAGAATTCTCGTCATGGAATACATTCAACCAGCTCCCTTGGAAAGTTGTTTGATAATTTTTTAAATTATTATAAAATATTCCTTTATGTAGTGGGTTTATAAAAACCTATGAAGAATCAGCCCAGTACTTTCCTGGAGGGAAATTCTTCGTGATTTCTTCGTCAAGGCCTCCTAGACAATAAATCTGTCGACCTAGGGATGTAACGAATGTTTGGTACCCAATTTTGTCATTTACTTCGTCTCTAATGATCAACGCCGAATATTTACATATTGTATATAATTAGGTCAGGCTCTTAGCTTTGTTCTTTTCATTCGTTATGGGTGTTAATCGGACAAGTACGAGAGTATATTCGATTAATCAAGTGTACCGACTACTGTAATTATTATCAAGTAAACATTCCTAGTGTGCAATTAAGAAAGAAACATTTTTTTATACAGGCGAGGTTGAAATGGGGACATGTGATCGACACTGACGTTTTATTTTTTGTGCTATCTGATTATATATCTTCTATCATTTGGCAAGGTCTTTTTTAAGACGAATTGATAAATCAAATAGTTAAGAACATTACATTACGTAGGTTTCTGTGGTTTTCATTACCAACGAATAGTAACCACATCCCCAAAAAGTCAATGAAACATAGTTGTTTGTTTTTAGACGTATTTTATTCCATGAAATACATATCTAGTATTGCAGTGAATCGAAGGCAAGCTGGTGCGGGCGTAGTATTTCTGTCCGTTTTAGACCTCCTAGACCACGATTTTCGAACAATTTCTTATGTCTGATATATATATATATATATATATATATATATATATATATATATATATATATATATATATATATACAGGGTGTCCTAATTGCCATGGGCCACTATTGCTATCTCGGTAATTATGAGAACTACAAAGTTGGTCAAATTAGACAAAATGTGCAGTTTTTGGAGGACATTGAAAATCTAGTTTCATATTTGAAAAAAAAATTTGATCGAGTATCTCAAAAAGTATAATTTTTACAAAAAACTAGTAAGGTAAAAGGTTATTGCATTCTAGATGTTCTTCAATTTGGTATTTTGTAAGGAAATTTGGTTCGTCTAGATTTCGAGATATTACCATCAACTCACTTTTTTTTTTAATACGGACCTGTATTTTTTATTCCATTTCACACTTTTTTTTCTGATTTTAACGATGTATCACACGTTCATATTTGTTCGCGTTTTAATCATAAAAAGACAAAATTTAAGATGTATTGAGTTTTAAAAAAAATGAGAACATCAGAGGTGGCTTAGACTACCAATAAAACAATTGCCTATTCTTATAACATAAACAGACTGTTGCAGTGTGTAATGAAAGAAACTGTTTATTAAGTTTTTAAACATTCAAACTTTTTAGCATTTAATTAAATTAAGTTATGTAATAAACTTTGAAACTTCCTTATTTTTAAAATTACCTTTGCCAAAACTCAAAGTGGTTGATACATACCTTATGCATTTGTTTCATCTTCCCCATTCTCTACCGTTACAGTTGCTTCCCATTCTGAAGGATTATTAAATGATCCAGATAGTAGCAAATTTTGCTCTAGCCTTGTAAAAATTATTCGTTTCGGTACGCTCCTTTCGGGGTATGAATTTTGATATATTTGAATTTCTCTTTCAGCAGTTCGAAATGCTTTCGCATAACAAAAAAATAAATCTAATTTTTCACCATCGGCAAACGCTACCATGTTAATTTAAACTTATTTTGACACAACACATGTTTTATGGATCATAGGCTTTTATAAGCAATTGTTTCTCTTTGCTCTATGACTAAACCTATGATAAATTAAAAAAAGTGCCAAAAAAGTTAAATAGAAGTTTTTTACCATTTAAATACAAGAGAATATAGACATGTGATACATCGTTGAAATCAGAAAAAACAGTTTTTTTAAAATTTGGTATGAAAAATGCTCGTCGTTTGTTTAAAAAACAAAGTTGAATGTGATATCTCGAAAACTAGATGAACCAAATTTCCTTAAAAAATACGAGCTTGAAGAATGTCTAAAATGCAAAAATTATTTTTTCATTAATTTTTTGTAAAAATTATAATTTTGGAGATATTCGATGAAATAGTTTTGAGCAATTTTTCAAAAAACCCCTGTAGCTCGAGATTTTTTTTTTAAATCTGAAACCGGATTGTCAATTTCCTCCAAAAACTGCACATTCAATCTAATTTGACCAACCTTGTATAGTTATATAGTTACCGAGATAGCAATAGTGGCCCATGGCAATTAGGACAACCTGTATATATATAGATATTAATATATATATATATATATATATATATATATATATATATATATATATATATATATATATATATATATATACTATTGGACAAAAGTAGAGCAACAAAGTGCTCTTATGACTTTGAATTAAAAAATTTATTTATTTTTATTGTAATCATGGGCTCATTTTGATGCAAAATTATCCTCATAACATAAGTATCATACCACAATATTTTGGACAAATTCAAACAAAATGGAGGTAGATAAATATTTATAATTATAAAATTCGATTAATTGAAGTGCAACAAAAGTAAAGCAACAAATTGTGTCAACAGTATTTTATTTTATATATTACGATAAACAAACATTAAACACATTTAATAATTACAATAGCTATAGGTATCACGTTAATAGTTAATAGAATATCCATTATTATTTATTACTTGCCGACAACGTCGCGGCATTGACACAATCAATTTTTGAACAGTGTCTTCGGAAAGGTTTGTCCAAACTTCATTGATTTTATTCACCAACGATTGTTTATTTTTAAAAAATTGTGTACGAATTCCATCATGCTCAACTTCTTCCCACAGATTTTCAATGGGGTTGAGGTCTGGTGATTGTGCCGGACACTGCAAAACCCGAACGCTATTTTCTTGAAACCATTCTTGAACAATTTGAGAACAGTGCTTTGGATCGTTATCCTGTTGGAAAATAAAATGCAAAGGCATTTCCCACTCTGCATAAGGAATCATTACATTTTGCATTATATTTCTATATACAAATCGATCCATAGTGGCATTAATGAAGTTTAATGGACCCACCCCATTCCATGAGAAACAACCCCATAGAAAAACACTGCCTTTACCATGTTTAACTGTGGGTGTAACGTATTTGGGATTAAACTTTGTGTTGATTGGCCGTCTTACACGCTTCATTCCATCAGAATTGAAAATTTTATAACGCGTTTCATCGCTGAATAAAACTTTTTTCCAATCGTCTACCGACCAATTTAAATGTCAGTGTGCAAATTCAAGCCTAGCTACTCTATTTCTTGCCGAAATGAGCGGCTGTTTAGCTGGTCGTCTGCTAAATAACTTTGCTTCTACCAACCTTCTTTGAACTGTCCGTGGACTAACCATTATTTCGGGAATTTCAGCAATAATTCTAGGTGCAGACATCCAGGGATCGTTTTGAGAAATTCTTTTAATGCGTCTATCTGTCCAAATCGTTGTTTTTCTTGGCCTTCCCGACTTCGGTAGAATCTCTAAATGTCCTCTTTCATAATAGCTTGTAATTATTTTGGATACACTGTATCTGGGTAAAATAAATAGTTTTGAAATTTTGACTTGTGATGTGCCTTCCAAGTGTGCAGTCACTACTCTCTGCTTTAATTCTTTCGAAATAGGAATACCTCTTGGTATGATTAATCCAACACAGAAATATAATTAAACATAAATTAAATATTTTCACGTTCACTTTCACTAAAACCTTTATTTTTTAGGAAAATATTGAAATGTTGCTTCACTTTTGACGCGTTACAATACTGTATTTCAAAGTTTATGTCAATTGAAATTCATTTGTTTCGATTGTTGGAAAGAGCTGTTGCCTACGATAATAGCAGGTTACTTTGACATTTAAGACACAATATATTTAAATACGATATCTTGCATTTGATATTATAAAATCGAGATTTATCTCATTTTTCGAAAATGTTGCTTTACTTTTGTCCGATAGTGTATATATATATATATATATATATATATATATATATATATATATATATATATCCCGGTACATATTGGCATCTCCAGCGGCTCCCATATAGGCAAATAAGCTGAAATTTAGTACCTGGGATTGCTTTCGTTGCAGAACGAAAGTGTCAAAATTTGGTTAACTTTTTCCAACCGCCGCCATTTGTACATACGTAGATATTTCTTTTTTCGTGGTTTTTGAAAAATTGCCGAACTCCACAGCTTCTGTAGATTGCGTTAGAGGGTTGAAGTTTCGTACGTACATTGAGTTTATGTTGACTTAAAATCCTTTTCTGGTTTCGTGGTGATTATTCCGTTCGAATTGCATCTCGATCTGTTTCGCAATCAGTACGCGATGCACTTCGCGAATTTTTTTTTACAATAGAGGGTTGAAATTTGGTATGTGGATTATGTTGATGTTGAGATACGTTTCTTCATTGATTTCAATTTTTTTCTTCAACCACGATGCACTTCGCAAACTTTTTTTTTATAAAATAAATAATTTTTTTCTCAACTTGGTTTTATTTTCTATTTTGTGAAAATTCCTTATTTTTCACTTATAAGTGTTACGCCAAGAAAGCGTAATTTGATCTTCATATATATTATTGTCCCTGGACATCTAAAAATATATTATGGGTATGAATATATACGTATACAAGATGTCATACGAAAACCAGTTTTTAAAAACAATGTATTGAATGACAGAGACATATTGGAAATCTCCTACAGTTATGGTGAAGCAAAAACATCTCGACTAGATTTAGAATGATAAAAATGTGGAAATAAATTTGTTTCAAACTAATTGATTTGGCCTTTATGTGAAACGGAGGAAGGATAATTCCCCAATTTTATATATTTTATAGCAACAGTCATTTCCCTGAATCATTATTTCTATATCTACTTAATTCTTAAAACATAACATTTATACATCGTTATGCATCAACAGAAATATTTCTAATCGTACCTAATTGCCCCATTAATTTATAAAAAACTAATAACAAAATAGCAAAACTCTTCAATTAGTAATTTGAGAAACAAAAGGATTGAGTTTACAGTCACAGTGCCCATTAATTATTGGCACAGATTGAATTGTTAAATGCATTTTTTCGAGTACAAATTCGATAATTTAATGGACAATCAATATGAACAATTGATCGTAAAATACGTTTATATAAAAACGGCTCTGAAACTGAAATGATCTATTGTCTCATTGTATTTTCTAGAAGGTGTAAGTTACCATTGAGCCAGTTTCTTGAACTAAGTAAGCAATAATCTATGTTTTTATGACTATACTTCCAATTTCTCCAAATCTTTATTATGTTATTGTTTTCAGGCAACTTAATCTAGCTGTCATTTCCCTATTATGTCATTATATACATTATTTTCAACTCAATTAAACTCCCCAAACACTATAACCCCGCTTTCCTATAGCAATAAACCATCAGCATTCTTTTTTTTCTAAATAAGAAAGTTATTATTTATCGATTCAACACTCACTCTTTGTCACAAATAATTGCATATAGACGTGGGATTCCATTGAAAAAGGTCGTTCTCGAGTACCTAGTTATAATATTTACCTTCGGTGTAACATGTCAATCTTTCTCATAAAAATCTGGCTAAGTTAATTAATTCACAAGCCCATGCGGAAAAGAAAACTCTGTGAACCACAACATAAGCCGATGTCAAGAGATCATTGATTGCACATTCACGAGTCTATGGACGTATCTGTGAACCGGTAATGTTAAATTAATTTGCATATGCATGAAGTTAGTTTAAATTAACATGTAAAGGCGTGTTGATTAATTAATCATTTTTATAGAATGTTTCAAACCAGGTTCACTGTGAGTGGATTATCATGTCTCTGTTTGCAAGAAATCACATTATCATTTCAGATTTGAAGAGATTACGTATACCAGGAGGTCTGCGAGTATATGAATGTGATCTACATATTATTTTACGGTGAGTTACAAATGCTAAATAAACCAATCTTCGACCGATTTAGAACACATTTTTAATCTATTCTGTACTTTTAATGATTAGATTCTTTCACTGTTTCGTAAGCGTTATGAAAACTCAACATATTTAAGGTTAGGTTACGGGTTTTTTCATTGTTCTGTGTATTTCTACAAATTAACTCTTCATCGGAATGGGCAAATATAACTATTCAGAACATATACAAAAGATATTTCAATCAGAATTTTCAGTCATCGGACATAAGCTAAATAAAAATTGACCAAATTGCTTTTATTTTTCACTTCTTGTATATTATTTGTTGATTCTACCTTAGATACGGTTGCTATAAATACACTCATTGTGCCCTAGGGCGTTATGAGCAGGCATTATGGATCATAATGCCCGCTCATTGTACGAGGACAACTGAAGCAACTTCCATTGATCAAATACTTCATAGTCCTTGTCGTATACGACTCTGGATTTCTCCGGCAATAAACTATTCACAGTTTTGGCTGCATTTTCTATGATATTCTTGGGTAAATTCATTTTCATTTCCATCATTTCTATAAGACGACACAAAGAAAGCAACAATAACATTCACTAAATATGATGACAAAAATATTCACAAACGTCAAAATATCAACAAATGACATGCCTACTATGAGAAGGAAAATGGAAAGTATATGAGCAATGAACCGACTTTAAAATCGATTTTTCATTATAATAAAATAATTTTTTCGTGAAAAATAAAATCTTGTATGCACCACGTGCGTTACTAGATCCTAAAGCCTGGAGGGCGTTAGGATCTATATAACGCACTTGCTACATAAATAACTATTTTGATCATCGTGGAAATAGTCTAAAACTTATTTTATTTACTATTATAAAAATTCATTGAAATAGCAACTTTGCAAAGTTTACCTGTTTCCGACTATCGATACCTACATCATCAATGCTTATGATGACATTAATTAGGGCGGCAAAATGTTGTGTTGAGGTTATTTTTTGAGGAGGTAAAATTATTGATTGGAATTTGCTACGATTTTCTCAAAAGTAGTGAGGAAATTCAACGATGGAGTTTAATCAAGTTCATTCAGTAGTCCAGATTACCTATTATTTGAGAAAATTGAGCAACCTAACGTTAAAATATAGCTTTATTGAATAGATTTCGAAGGAAAATTGTTCAATCGGAGTTTATGAAGCTTTTTTCATATTTTTCTGAACCTTTGAAATTGACGAAGAGAATCTAATATTTGAGAGCTTTTTGAATTGTTTAAGTCATTGCATATATAAAGAATATGAAGCTGATGAATACGTTATGACAAAAATTCATTGTTTATTGTGTGGATGTTGGGAATAAAAGCTGAAATGTTGAATTTAACCGTGTTTCAGTGACTGGAAGACTGATATACTGTGACATTCCGATTTTTCCAAGAGAACAGCAACTGAGCTGGCTTTTATCGCCGAGAAAGAAATATAATCAATTAACAGAGAAGGTAAATTACTCCGCTTCGGTACTTGAGACTCATGCTGTGCTAGACTAAAGCAAACCTTAACTGATACCATTAATCAATAGTGACAAGTTAATTGGCAACCAGTTTAGTTAAATGAGGAAATGCCGATTTTTCGTTGCAATAATGAGAATGATACATATGTGCGACAACCTTAGGGTTACGATAAGTTCGACTCCAGATCGAGTCGAATCAAATCAAAATATGCTTTATTGTCTTTAAAAGTATACAATTTATTGACAAAGCGAAAATAATAGGAACTAAACAATGTGAAACAGATGTGGAAATTAAGTACGGACAACATATTGGAAATGCGGCTTTCTGGGACTTTTGGAGGGTGTATGTTTTTTGAAGTTGAATTGAATTGGAGATTTTGATCACCCCCACCCCACAACTTTTGCAGATTGAGTTAGAAGGCTGAAATTTTGTACGTGGATTGAGTTCATGTTTGAAACGTATCCTTTTGAAGTTTCAATTCTTCTGCTCAATCGCTGCCATTTCAGTAGTGTATAGATTTCATGTTTTTCGTGGATTTCAAGATATTGATCACCTGCACAGACTCTGTTAATTGGCTTGGGGGTTGAGAACCTCAATGATGGAGCTCGGCTGATTACGTATGTTAAAATTTGTGATTACGTCAACTCTCCCTGGCTCAAAAATCTGCATACAGCTGTTTCGATCTTATAAGACCTCTCCAGTGCAGCTTATTTGGCTCGGAGTGAATTGGAAAATTTCTTATTGTCCCCCAATACAAATCGCGGTCGGACTACTATCTGGATAACAAACTAGCCCTCTCGGTCACGAATTAAAACTATTGGAGCGAAAAATCTGAAATTTACTGTGATGCAACTTATGATTTTTTGAAAATTTTTGATGTTAAATTCAGATTTTCAAAATGCTCCGTTTGGGAACTATGACATGTCCCCAATTGAGGACATCATGAGCTGATGGAAGACAAAAAATTTTCAGAAATATGTTCAGAGGGTAAAATATTAATATGTTTTATTAAAATAACATTACAGGGTACTTATGGTATTTCATGAATGGTCCATTTTCGAAGTACTAAAATGTATAAAATTTAACTTTTGCAGAAATAAAATAAAAGTGCTGTTATATTTACCTGGATGTTGCGTTTACCGCTAGTTCACAATGTCCTCAAATTAGGACACCACACTTTCAAAAATCGCTGATTACAATATGCACAAAAATCACCAAACACAATTAATTTCGAACAAGTCTACACTTATTGTGAACGTGAACAAACAGTTTTCAAACACGTGGTCTAACGAATATAACCAACAAAAAAAATAAACAGTAGAGCGCTCCACTGCTGTCACAGCTACCCTACGGAAACCTATATTTCAAATGAATGAATTTTTTTTCCATCAGCTTGTAGATGGCAGCACATATATTCATTTGGAAGTATATGATGTCCACAACTGAGAACAATGTGAAAGAGAAGTAAGAGCAAGCGGCACTTCATAGGAAAAAATCCAAAGTAGGTTGTCCTCAATTGAGGACAAGGTGAGCGAGAGGGCTAGAGCGCCCTCCACCACGGATATTGGAAACCAACAATCAACCGCTTAGATCGAAATTGCAAAAACCCGTCGCAATAATACGGTCTTCCAGACATGAAATTTCTACTCTGCAATTTTGACTTATGTGAGTCCAAGACACGCTTACATAGAGTTTTTAAAAACTCTGGACATACTCAAGAGAGTGCGCTCTTTAAACACTAGTTGCGATTTACACAATATTCAAAATCAAAACATGGAAAAAATACAAGTTGACCATGGAAAATTTTTCTATAATTCACCGTTGGATTGTGAATGTAGAATTCGCGTCGCGGAATACATATAACCAGCTCCCTTGGAAAGTTGTTCGATAATTTTTTAAATTACTGAATGATATTTCTATGTTCATTTTATTTCATATAACTATATCTTATGATATTCGACTCTAACTGAAAATTATGTTCTTTGTCACTAGAAAAATAATACATCTAGAATGCCAGATACTCGAAAATGTCACATGTTGGGCAATTAAGAAATATACGCTGAAATATGAAATCGTCCGTTTTTGAATAACTGACAGTTTGAAAAATCCACGCACTTCCTCTCCAGTCAGCGTTTCGTCCGAAAATAACTCATCCAACTATTTGGCTCGTAACGCCGGACTGAGATGGAAATCGCTGCCAATGTAATTTCTTCAATCATTTCCCGCGTTAACGAATCATCTCCTCGTTATTTAACGCGAGATCTTAAGCAGTTAGCAAAAGATACGTGGGAATGCGTGTTCTAGTTATTAAAGAGGACTTGATGGGTTTGTCGACGACGTATTTCAGTTCGACCCATTGACTTGAACAGTGGCGTGCATTATATGCACAACTCGAATATAACTTTGAAAATGTCAATGTGGCTCTGATTCTATGTTATTCCCATTCATCTTCAAAACGGTGAATGTTTTGAATATTGAAATTGGCTATAGCTTACGATTGAAACAGTAGATAGCTGTTTCGGCCTCTTTAGTACCATCTCTGGTAATGTCTATTAATCGAGTGTGGCGATCACTCAGAATGCTTCATTTTTCTGTTGAAATGGAAACATATAAGTATAGGAAATTACGTAATTTATTTATTTTCTTCGAATATTCTTCCTTGTATGCTTTTGATTTATTGGAATGAAGTTTCTTATAGGACGTTACAATCTAGACAATTTGCGTCCGCGTCAGCTGTATTCATCATATATGCGTATTGTTATTTTACTTAATAATAAAACGTGAAGAAATTCAGTAGTTTGTTAAATAGATTATAAATTTTACGTAATCTACTATTTATTTTTATAATGAGATCGGAATGGATAATTGAAGAAAACAAATTTTTTAACATTTTTAATTTTAGTGCATATAAAAAAATGAATTATATTTTGAAAAATCACTCTTGAATAACAAACCGAATTAAACAGCAGAAAATAGTTACCACGAAATGCAGCGGGGTTGATAAAAAGAGATGAATCCAAAAAAGGATCTTAAATCAACATAATCTCAATGTACGTACCAAACTTCAACCCTCTAATTCAACTTGCAGAAGGTGTGTAGTCTAACAATTTTTCAAAAATCACGAAAAAAACAAATATTCACGTAAAAATAGCGATAGTTGCAGAAATAAACCAAAATTTTGATACTTTCGTTCTGCAACGAAAACAATCCCAGTTATCAAATTTCAGCATATTTGACTCGATGGGAACCGCTGGAAATGCCAATATTGAATATATACCGGAATATATATATATATATATATATATATATATATATATATATTCATATATATATATATATATATATATATATATATATATATATATATATCATATATATATATATTCATATATATATATATATATATTTTTTTTATCATACATGAAAAGTTTTCTGAGAATCGTGGTTTAGGAGGTTTAAATCGTATAGAAAAATGTGCAATAGTAAGTATTTTTGGAAAATAGAAACAACTAGCGATAGTTAATCAGCCAACGTATACCAAGAAAAGCATTTCTATAACGCATTTCCCAAAATCAAATAGAAAACCACGAAACTGATACGCATACCCCCGAGGCCTTTCGTATGAGTTTTTACGAACCGCAAACATCTCACATTGTAAATCGCCGTCAATAACGCACTCGTAAATCAGAGCGATTACTTAAATTCTATGCCAAGTTATTGACCCTTAAATTCTATATTCTACTTTCGGTGGTCCGTTCTTCTTCTTCTCGGTGCGGTCACTACCAAACTAGTCTGCATCCCGGTAACCGCCACTGCTCTCTGAAATTGCTATAAATACAGGCGTTGTAAGTGTGCGGTCTAACCGCCCGTCTGGCGTGGAGTGTTTGTGGACAGCGCAAAAGGTGTTAAAATCTGTTTGTTGTGGGTGGGTGGCCCCCTATTTTATTTTTAAATACGGCCCCTTCGACAATGGATCATCGAATAATACGGAAGTGTCATTGTGCTATCACGATGACATCTTGAATGGGGATTATAATAGAATATAATATAAAAGTCAATGTTTGTATACGGTTAGGAGTATTGTGATAAACACGAATTAGGTTTAAATGTTAGGTTATGTCGACGGAAACTTTGTGATTGTCGATTGTCAAGGTATTAGAAATAGAAATAAAAAAAAAGATATTATATTAACATATATGTAATAATTCCTTCATCATTAATTGATTGGATCGATAAAATATTCATATTTTTTTGTTATGCTGTATGAATTAATATTAATTATACCAGGGATATTAATTAAATTTTCATCGAAAATTAAAAGTATCTTTGTAGGTAGTTTGTCACAAAAATGTTCACTGAAAAAAAAATGTTTATGCTATAACACAAATGAAAACTGTAAAACAGTGAATAAATAACAATTGACACGTCAAAATATTAATTTAATAACTGACGGGACCAGAAGTCAGTTTTGATGGTATCATATGATTTTTACTCCTTAATCCTTAGGGAATGAAATATGATGTCTACTACCGTTGGAGTACTGAGCCCATAAAGTGGAGGACTTGACTTCTTTTGCTTGCTCGCTAAAACAAACTAGCATAACATTTTTGATAAATCCCTGTACTCCTTTATTCGTACATTTACTTCTTAAAACGATTATAGGATAGCTGTTAAGTGACTGTTGTTCAAGTTATGGTTATACACTAAACTTCAGTCAAACAAAAATAACGTCAAAAGTTCCTAAAAGTGTCTCAACATGGAATATGAAGAACCTGCCAAAGGTGCAAGTGCCGCTATATCAAATTTACTACATTTAGAATCAAAAAAGTTCGTATAACTATATATATATATATATATATATATATATATAAATATATATATAATAATATATATATATATATATATATATATATATATATATATATATATATATATATATATATATATATATATATATATATATATATATATATATATATATATATATATATATATATATATATATATATTATATATATATATATATATATATATATATATATATATATATATATATATATATATATATAAATATATATATATATATATATATATATTATATATATATATATATATATATATATATATATATATATATATATATATATATATATACAGGGTGTCCCACCAGGAACTGCATCGATAGATATATGGAAAACTAAACATAGGAAACATCTGAAAATTTGGCTGTGTACTCATGTCGATGGGGGACATCCGGCTATTTTCAAGGTGATGGCACTTCCGGTTATACCGGAAGTAGGTATCAGCTTGCTTATTTCAAATGGGACACCCTGTATATTATTACATTTTTCGATTCTTCACAAAATTCTAGATAGATTTTATATAGGTATATAATGTCCTATACCTATCTTCAACTGTTTCGGAAATATTTGAATTTATTTGTCAAAAATTACGTATGCAGATCGAGTAATAATCATATTTTTCTTCAAAAAAACGTTATTATTGCCCAATAAAGATAAATTTCCTAATAGAGGTGGTACTGTTCTAGCGTAAGATGAATAGTATTTTGACATTTAATATACAGGGTGCTCAGGAAAGTATTACAAAAATGGATGTTGAAAAACTACAAAAAGTCCATTTTTTCAAATGAATACCTACAACTTTTATTATTTTATTCGATTCAGTATCAAAAATAAGGGCTACTTTGTATAAGGTCGCCTAATCCTTAATGTTATGGTTCTCGAAATATTTGCAAATTAATGGTTTCTGGTTAAAAAAAATTATTTCCTGAAATTTTGTAATGCCATATTTGTTCTCGGCCAGGTTACCATATAAACAAATTCCAAAGAGATGTCATTATTCGAAAAATTATTTTATTTTTCACTTGTATATTATACGTTCATTTCACCTTGGATACGGTTGCTATAAACATACTCATTATGCCCTGGGCCATTATGCCCGCATTTGCGGGCATAATGGAATAAAAACGCCCGCTTATTGTACTAGGAGAAATGAAGCAAATTTCATTGCTTAAATACTTCATAATCCTTGTCGTATACGACTCTGGATTTCTCCGGCAATGAATTATTCGCAGCTTTGACTGCATTTTCTATGATATTCTTGGGTAAATTCATTTTCATTTCCATTATTTCTATAAGACTACACAAAGAAAGCAGAAATGACATTCACTAAATATGATGACAAAAATATTCACAAACGTCAAAATATCAGCAAATGACATGCCTACTATGAGAAGGAAAATGGATAGGAGCAATGAAACGATTTTTAAATCGCTTTTTCATCATAATATAATAATTTTTTCGTGAAAAATAAAATCTTGTATGCACCGCGTGCGTTACTAGATCCTTATGCCCATCGGGCAACATTCATCCCTCGGGCCAGAGGCCCTCGGGCCGAATGTTTCCCTCAGGGCATAATGATCTATATAACGCACTTGGTACATAAATAACTAATATATAGTAACACAATCATGCCAAGTCGTTTGAATTATACAAACGAAGAATTTGTTTATTATTTATAGAGAGTGTAGTAAAGTAATGCAGTTCCTGGTGGGACACCCTATATATATATATATATATATATATATATATATATATATATATATGTTCATATATAGGTATGTATGTGCTTTTGTATTTTTGCGTTGTTTATACGATAAAGGTCGCAATTTTGTAGCAATAGAATTGAAAGTTTGTATCTAGGTAGTTTTGTATGATGTCTTGAAAGGGATTGGTTTTGGTTCGAATTGGTTGGGAGGCTGACCCTCCGGACGAGGAAATAAATAATGTTTACACCATTAAGGGAGTAATTTTGGAGAAATACAGTTGAAAGTTTGTTGGTACGTAGTTTCGTATAATATCTTGGATGCGATTGGTTTTGGTACGAATTGGTTGGGAGGTTGACCCACCGGGGAGGAAATAAATATTGTTTACACGATAGAGGGCGCAGTTTTTTGGATTTTGAACAAAAATCATAATTGAATGAATTATAGATTTTCAAACTGGATACGTTATGAAAACCTGCTCTTCTAATGCAGCTAGCTCGCTACGATAGAGTTTTTTCTCCACTTTCTTATTTTTCATGATAAACTTGAAATCACTTGTGTCACCAGCATCAATTATTCTCCTGAAAACTGAGGAACGACTCACAACTTAAATTTATGACGAAAATTTAATTTATATAATTCCATAACTCCTTGAAATATCAACTATTAAAAGCTTTCTCAACCATAAACGTAGTTGAGTGTCGGTAACGGCACATTATCAAATCAAAATAAAAGAACAGAACGTTGTTCACACTTCGATCGCTCTAATTATGCTCATCTAATTTAAATTCTACATTTCATGAATAATGCATACGTTCATCTTCCGACTGATAACACGTCCGTATATAAAGATATTCGCGTTTAAGTAAAACGTCAAAATGCAAATCGTCCAGTCCATTCCCATCGATCAACCGGGATGTATAATTTAAAAACTGGTTTGGAGAATAAGTCGAAATTTTTTTTTCGTCGTATCTTGCTCGTTTGATTCTGCCAAGTTTTCAATTAAATTGTCCTCATCAGAAACGGAAACATTTATTATTTTATTGAATAACATCATCATCATTATTATGATTTATCTATATTAAACCCATCTCTGAAAGCTATGCCAATTATATCAATTTTTTTTATAGTATTTACTGGTTTTTTTGGAACTATGCTTTCTCCTTAATTATAGTTTGGTAGGAATTTAATTAGGATCTCATGGAAATAAGAAAATAATAAAAACTAGATTTAGTGCTGGAATCGAATTTAATTTTCTCTGCGGGGGCTCAATTAATTGTGATCACTAATAACAGTGATGATTGAAGTATGCCGAACAATTTTTTGCAAATATCGATGAAATGCTCATTTAGTAATTAATTATGGAATTATTGATGTATTGAAAAAAGGTATAGATTTGCCGTGACAGGAAGTTGAACCAAAAACTTGTTCTTGAATGGAATCAATAATATATTGATTTCCCACGATAAAAATATCTATAGTTATATTTGGTTCTTTTTTTCAATATCCGATGATTAATTTAAACAAAAGAATTTGGTATTTTGAGTGTCAATTTCTGTTATTTTGGGTGTTAATCACAATACAATTTTCGTGTTGGCTAAGTTACAATTTTAAATACTTTATACTTATACTCCTCTATTTTTAACTGATGTTACATCTCTATTTTATTGGTTGATGTATACATAAAAATGACCGACGTTCAGATTTTCAAAATATTTTTGACAACGATTTTAGTGATTTTCTGTGAAGTATATATATATATATATATATATATATATATATATATATATATATATATATATATATATATATATATATATATATATATAGATAAATATTTATATGAATATATACCTATATATATATATATATATAGGGTAAGTCTAGGAGAGATGGCCCCCTGTTTTTGAAACAGCTCTTAAATTAAAACTACGTAAGACTCTGACACGAATTTTTTTGTGTCCAAGCTACATACATATATGAATGGAATAATTGTAAAAATTCATCGAAAAATAGAGAGATTTTTCCAGAAAAAAATTAAATAGAATTTTTCAAAATGGGCCATGTCACCCAAAGTATGTGGGTGAGTTGGCCCAAGCGTTATGGGTGAGTTGACCCGAGCAGATATCAATTTACTAATGTTTTTTATTACATAAAACTTTGCCGCAAAGATCACATAGGTTCACATATTTTGAACAGTTTTCATGAAACCATTTTTGGCAGTGCACACAATGGATCCATCAGTCATCTTTTTTCGATGTATGTGCATACTGATCTCCACACCCGATGCATTCGGTATCGTCTTCGGAAACACCTCCGTCCGATTCTTGCAGGTCGAAGTCAGTTGTATCTTCATCTGTAGTAGACTCATTTGATATTTTCTTTCTTTTTGGCCTCATATTTTTGGCTGCGACTATATTCTTCACTCTTTCCCTTCCCTTCTTTATATTTTGAGTTTGTTTCTTTGCTCTCTTACATTTTTGTTTTTCGATATGCTCTGGCGATGAAATAATGGCGGCAACTTGCTAAGCACGTTTTCTTACTTCTTCGGTGTTCGCAATTGAAGTGCTAGGTATTGGATTCAGTCTTTCCAACATCGTACCTGGAATTACATTGATTGTGACTTCGTTAGTGCTGGAGCACTCACGGAGTACAGTGTCTACAACATTTAGTTCAGAAGTTGGTGTCTTTTCTCAAATTTGAAGCTTCAGCTTAATCTACTGCTATATTGACATCATCTTCAGGACCAGGAAAAGCATAATCCGGTATGGCTTCAGGATTGTATGGGCATATTCCTGTAGCTCGAATTGCTGACGTGGCATTATCAACAGTCGCCGAATCGGACAATAGTAAAAATGTAGTTCCTGTATATGATCTTTCAATTTTTTCTCATTTAGAAACATCGCTAACATATCGAAAATAACCGCCTAACCTAACATTGCATAACCTACAAATTTACTGTTTCTCGGAAAATTGGCTTAAAAATGCATTGTTATTCGAAAATTTCAACACGATGTTAATGTCTCAGAATTTTTTAAGCCTTCAAAATATCATTGTTTGCAGTAACTCACCTATTTTTCAAATTTCTTAGGAACAAACTACCACACAGTTGTTCTAACCGAATACGTTATTAATTGCTACCGGCACGCTTACGATCATTGTTTTATGCGCTCAGATATTACGATGGGCCATCTCACCCGGTGTACCATCTCTCCCGGAATTACCCTATATATAAATATATGTATAGATGATTAAAAATTTGTATGTCAAAAAGAACATCAAATAATGAGGTGGAAAATATGACCTTGTTGACGGAACTCTGCTGCTCGCGCGTTTTTTATTTCACTAGAAAAAAATTGCGACTGGTGAATTATTTGCACTGATGGATAATTAAAAAAATGGCCGATGTCCAGATTATCAAAGTAATAAGTCTTGAAATAGTCGATTTTCCGCTACGTTCAATGCAGTTCATTTGGTTTACGTGTTGCTTTTTTGAGTATTGTTTGTTTGGTTTGAATTTCTCAAGAGGAGCGAAATCTACTTCAAATATATAATACTCAATCTTTTGAATTCCTCTCAGTTGATCAAAATAAATCTTTTCTTCTGTCTGGACGTATCTATTCATCTTTCTCTTATTTTTTTGACACTGAATTGATATTTAAAGTGTTTGAACTATTTGTATCAAGTTTTTTTTTTTGAATCGAAGTAAATTTTACTCGATGGTAATTCATATTAAGAAATAAGAACACGCTTACTAGGACTTAATTTCCACTATATTTGTAATTAACTGATAATTGTTTCGACAACACAGTGTCTTCATCAGATTCAGTTATAAACTAACTCTTAAAATATATCACAGATCTTATATAGGCACTATCTGAAATATTCTACTGATACGTATTACTAACAGGGGGTTGTATATATGTCCCCCTGTACAAACCCCTGTTATTAATACCTATAAGTAGAACATTTCAGACAATATATAGCAAATGGGATATAATTTTAAGAATTAGTTTTCAACTAAATCTGATGAAGACACTGTGTTGTTGAAACAATTGTTATTTAATTGTGAATATAATAGTGGAAATTAAGTTTAAATAAACGTGTTCTGTATATATATATATATATATATATATATATATATATATATATATATATATATATATATATATAAATAGCCTCCTCCTCAATAATATTCCGTGTATCACTAATATATTATATTGAATAGTCAGCATTCAGCATATTCATATTAATCAAAATCATATTATTTTATGCACCTACCTTCCTTTCAACCAACATTATATAATATAATTAATTAATTAAGATAGAAGGTATTTACATTTACTGCATTTCATTCATTCCAAGGTTTGTGGCAACGCTGCGGAGGCTCAGAAAGGTATATTCTCAACGTTAATTATGCCTGCCACAGAAAAGCAAACAACGGTGCAAATACTCCGAATGAATACTTCATTGCAATAGAAAAGCAAAACACATGTAAATGGCAACACGGATAGGAACCCAGTCTCATACAATGTCGACCAATCACAACTATAGAATTTCGCGTGACATCGAGTGAATTCGTTGGAAAGCATTAATTGAATCGTAGTGTGATCGTAGTTACTAATGGCAGCGTGTTTACTTATATTGCTCGCGTATTGTTTTAAAATGAGTTTGGTTACTGAAGTTAATTTCAAAAATTTCAATGGTGACTTAGTGGAATATTTGTTATCCCATAACTTTAGTGCACTAAGTTATGAGGATAAAGTTTTGATAAAAACATTGCGACCTACCCCTGAATAAAACAATTTGGTGCAGCGTAACAGACAACAAAACCGCGGTTTCAATACAAGGAATTATGAGAGACATCCTTGCCTAACCGGATCACAGGTAAAAAATAAATTATTTTGTTGGCAGTGTTTACCTTTTACTAGGGAAAATGTCTCTGTTTGGGGCCGCTTAGGATTTGAGGATTTAATTCTATAGTTGAAAGTGAGGAATTTTTCACCGATAAAGTAACTTTAAATACCGCACGTGGATTAATATCTTACAAGATAAGAAATTTATATATTTTTTAAACATCTTTAAATTAATTTTTGAACAAACAGAAATAGATTTTCAAATCTTACAGCATAAGTTTTCAGATGTAATTTACTCACGAAATCGGCTCAAGTTTCTTTTGGAAAAAATGTCAGAATTTCGTGCAGACGTTTATTTAAAAAACCATTTTCTTTATTTCAAACTACTGATGATACGACTCAATTTAGCCCAAAACGAAAGAAATTCAGTTACGCAGATATGGAGCTTCACTATAAGCAAATATTTTATGAAATTTTGGATACTATTAGGGGTCAAATAGAAATAAACTTCTCTGATTTGAAAGAACTGCATTTCTTCGACTTACTCAATAAAAATTTGTTTACCGGATTTTCGGATAATTTTCCATATAACCTTTTGGAAAATTTATGTCAAAAATACACTTTTTTTGATAAGGTGGCCATAAAAAGTGAACTGTGTGTTGTTTATAATGACAATGAAATTTTGGGGCGAAATGAAAATCATGTGACTATTAAATACCTTTTTGATAATGATTTGAATCAAGATTTACCGCAAGTTTATAGACTCTTATGTCTAATTGTTTCTATCCCGGTGACATCGGCTTCCGTAGAGCACTCGTTTTCCACTCTTAAGAGAATTAAAACTTATTTACGAAATTCAATGAGCCAGGATCGTTTGAAAAATATTAGTTTGTTGTCCATTGAAAAGGAATTGGTAAAACTTTTGGCGAAAGACAAAAAATTTTATGAGAATATTATAGATCATTTTGCTAACGTTAAAGATCGCAAAATCCCGCTAATCTTAAAAAATATATAATAACTTTTTATTTGCTCTCACCAGCTGTTAACAAATTCGTTAAGTAGGTAGGTAGGTACCTATTTTGTGAAAGAAAAAATTTGATGAATAGATGAATTGGCTGAGAACTGTTTTTGTGAATATTGTAAATAGGAGTTGTAGGTCTCAAGGTAGACACTCGAAAGTGAAAACAAATTAATAGCTTAGGGTGCTTGTTTTACTTTGATTTTCTTTAAATTATAAGGCGGTTGACCTTGAAATCCTAAAAATTTTCGCCTATGGTGTATTTTTTAACACCTCTTGTAGTCTCCTCAAACCTCACGAGCCGCCACTGAATATATATATATATATATATATATATATATATATATATATATTTATATATATAATATATATATATATATATATATATATATATATATATATATATATATATATATTTATATATATATATAAATAAATATAAATATATATATATATATATATATATATATATATATATATATATATATATATATATATATATATATATATATAACTGAGATTGAATTCTCGCACATCACTTGGTGAAACATCATAAAGAATAAAGTATAAACTTTAAAATAAAAACACTTGGCTTATGTTTCACAATATAAAAAATATTTAGATACTGTATTTAGCAGTAATAAAAAGTCGACATGTTTCGAGCTATGAACTCATTATCAAGACTGACTACAGGAGAGTATTGCATCGTAATTTATAAAACAGACAAAAGCAAAGGTGATACCTGAAAATCAATTTGTTCGTTTACGAGGGGTAATTGACTATTATGGGCGGAACTTATTTCGAGAATTTCGAGAAGGTCAAGACGTTTACCCTTGTTACCTGAATGTAACAATTTGGTTTTGTTGAAAGTCTTATCGACAAGCTCATTGGGAAAAAACGAAGAAAGTATCTGTTGCATTCAATATACCCCACGCAAACTATTAATGAAGAACAGAAATACTTCCCAATAAATTATGTGCCTAATTTGAGTAGCAAAATTTGTAACAGACTATCGAAAAATAACGTTAAAACAATTTGTACAAATAAAAGAAACTTGAAGTCATTCTTGGTCAATAATAAAGAAAAATCTAACATCGGAGAAAACAGTGGTATTTACAAAATATTTTGCGACGAATGCCCTGCTTTCTATATCGGATAGACAGAAAGGAATATAAATATTCGTGTTGAAGAACATAAAAAGTCAATTTTACAAAACAAAAATACCACTGGCTTCTCTGAACATTGTATACAATTCAATCACTTCCTGGATTTCAACAAAACCAAATTGTTACTTACATTCAGGTAACAAGGGTAAACGTCTTGACCTTCTCGAAATTCTCGAAATAAGTTCCGCCCATAATAGTCAATTACCCCTTGTAAACGAACAAATTGATTTTCAGGTATCACCTTTGCTTTTGTCTGTTTTATAAATTACGATGCAATACTCTCCTGTAGTACCAAGCTAGTTAGTCGAGTATGTTAGGTACGCTGGCTAGTATTTGGGAGGTCTCAGGTTCAAACCCCGGGGCCGACTGGTCTGCCATGAGTTTTTCTCAGAGGTTTCCTCATGGTAATGTAAGTCACTGCTTGCAAACTTACAAGGCGAATGCTGGGCCAGTATTAATCCTCTGAACCCTACCCAAACTTCCTATGTTCCATAAATATCCCGTCTCACCTATCCTTAATGCACTTGTACATACAAGTGTATCCTCTGATCTGGCTGAAGGAGTTAATCCCAAACTCAAGCTGCCCGCCTCCCTGACACATACTTCAGGGAGGAATGAAACACGTGTGTTTCCTTTTTTTTTCTCCTGTAGTCAGTCTTGATAATGAGTTCATAGCTCGAAACATGTCGACTTTTTATTACTGCTAAATACAGTATCTAAATATTTTTTATATTGTGAAACATAAGCCAAGTGTTTTTATTTTAAAGTTTATACTTTATTATATATATATATATATATATATATATATATATATATATATATATATATATAGATATATAATATATATATATATATATATATATATATATATATATATATATATATATATATATATATATATATAGAGTGTGTTTTATATATATATATATATACAGGGTGTTTCATATTGATGTACAAATATTTCAGGGGGTGATTTCCTGGATGATTTTGAGAAAAAAATTTCGTATGAACGTATTTTCTGAATGTCATAGTTTTCTAGCTACAGGGTGTTAAAGTTTTAATAAAAAAAGTTTTTTTCGTGATAGCTGTAGTACCGTTTTAGTTTTCTTTATAAAACTTGGTATATTGTGTCTATGTACCGAAAGGTACTTTTTGATGAAGAAACTTTTTGCTATTTCTACCAGTGGCGTTCGTGCGCGACATGACTTCAACATTTTTAACAAAAAAAGTGGTGCGCCACTGTGTGATTTAAAATTGAAATATAATTTTAAATATGCCTTTCATTTTTCAACAATTAAAAAAACAAGTTTAAAAAAATAAAAATAATTTTTTTGTAGGCCGATATTGCTAATTTCTAATACGATGCAATTATGCGCGTTTTGCTCGATTGAGACAAAGTCTTTTAGGAAATAAAACGAAAAGTTTACTTTCGAAAAGTACCTACCTCTTGGTACATAGACACAATGTACCATGTTTAATTCAGAAAACTAAACGGTACCACAGTTATTACGAAAAGAACTTTTTTTTAATTAAAACTTCAACACTCTGTAGCTCGAAAATTATGACGTTCAGGACATAGGTTCATATGAAGTTTTTTTCTTAAAATCGTCTAGGAAATCACCTCCTGAAATATTTGTACATCAATATGAAACACCCTGTATTTATAGTTTAGGTTCAATTTTCAAGAAGGATGAATTTTACTTTAACTATCTAGTCAACTATTTGAATTCCTGCCACTTGATTCAATTCAACATTTCGTTCTTTGTTGAACGTATTTATCTATCTCCTACTTTTTCTTGACCGGGATAACAGTAAGACTGTTGCATTGTTCGCGCTAATGGATACCATGAGAAATGACCACTGTCGAAGATTCTTCGGTGATCATTAGAGAAAACATTGATTAATATCGAGCTGAGCAACCTCACCCACACCTTTAGTGGCTCCAGTTACGATATTTCGATATCTGTATATATACTTGTCACGGCGTCAGAGAATAATGATCATATTTTTATCGCAAGCGATGGCATCCATCGTGAATAATATTTCTAAAGTTACAAGTTTATCATCCGTTGAAATATGATACTGTCGCGTAAGATCACCTTCAGGCAACCTTGCAGATTGGTTCACCAGAGTACCTACCGTGGAAGGAATATGTTTCAGATAGTGATGTGGTATGGCGTTTCTGTGCATACGTTTGGATGGTACTGAATGTCAACTGTTTCTGAAAGACCAATCAATTTGATAGAACAGTTTCGAATAATCTTTTCGATGAATATGAATATTTTACGATCATACATCGAATAAAAGTACGCAGTCGGGGAATCCCTCCCAGGAACCAAGTACTTACCTAAAGAATTTTTCTCGCACTCTGTTGTTGTCTTTAGATTTTTTAGCAGATTCTCACTTTGAAAACCTGCTTATTAAAATGGGTGCGATTAGCAGAGTTGCAGCTAGGACCAAGATAGTTTTTCGTTTCATGACTTTTTATGATGCTTGGTACTATATATATATATATATATATATATATATATATATATATATATATATATATATATATATATATATATATATATATATATATATGTATATGTATATATATTTATATATATATATATATATATATATATATATATATATATATATATATATATATATGCATATATATATATATATATATACATATATATATATATATATATATATATATATATATATATATATATATATATATATATATAATAAGAGAGGAGAGAAAAAACACAACTCTCACAACTCCAAAGGTTTTTAAATGTTTATTTAATTGCTACCGGTTTCGCGAAGTTTCATGACTTTTTATGATGCTTGGTACTATATATATATATATATATATATATATATATATATATATATATATATATATATATATATATATATGTATATGTATATATATATATATATATATATATATATATATATATATATATATATATATATATATATATATATATATATATATATATATATATATATATATATATATATATATATATATATATATATATGTATATAATAAGTTAGGAATGATAAAACACATCTCTCACAACTCCAAAGGTTTTTAAATGTTTATTTAATTGCTACCAGTTTCGCGAAATTTCCTTCGCATCCTCAGGCACAGATGGAGTGGACCACAGGGGTCAAATTCAAGACATGTCAAACTTTGTGTGTCAAAAATTAAAATAAGCACAATATAAAATGGAAGTTTTGGATGGATACAATAATAAGTCGTTTAAATATAAAACAAATATAAGCATATACAAAATACAAATAACAATGACATTCACATGCGGATATTAGTAAAATCTTAGAATTGATATATATATATATATATATATATATATATATATATATATATATATATATATATATATATATATATATATATATATATATATACTTAAATGAAAAACTTGGTTCTCGGGATGAACCGCGTAAGATTTGAAAAATTTTCAAATCTTTTTTTTTCAAACCAAGTTTTTCAAATACTTCGGACCGCGGAAATCTTTCTGAACATATACTTATATATATATATATATATATATATATATATATATATATATATATATATATATATATATATATTATATGTTCATATGTACCTATGTATGTATGCTTTTGTATTTTAGCGTTGTTTACACGATAAAGGGCGCAATTTTGAAGCAATTATGTTGAAAGTTTGTAAATAGGTAGTTTCGTATGATATCTTGGATGGGATTGTTTTTGGTTGGAATTGGTTGGTGGTTGACCCCCCTGGGGGGGAAATAAATCTTGTTTACAGGTTATATGGCCCAATTTTGTAGCAATAGGGTTGAGAGTTTGTAAATAGGTAGCTTCGTATGATATCTTGGATGGGATTGTTTTTGGTTCGGTTTGGTTGGGGAGTTGATCCCCCTGGGGTGGAAATAAATCTTTTTTCCAGGATAAATGGCGCAATTTTGTAGCAATAGGGTTGAGAGTTTGTAGGTAGGTAGTTTCGTATGATATCTTGGATGGGATTGGTTTTGGTTCAAATTGGTTGGGGGGTTGACCCCCTGGGGGAAGAAATAAATAATGTTTACATGATAAAGGGCGTAATTTTGAAAGAATATGATTGAAAGTTTGTCAGTAGGTAGTTCCGTATGATATATTGGATGGGATTGATTTTGGTGGGAATTGCTTGGGGGTTGACCCCCCAGGAGAGGAAATAAATCTTATTCACACGATAGAAGGTGCAGTTTTGAGGCCATAGGGTTG
Organism: Cynegetis impunctata; assembly: GCA_030704885.1. Lineage (NCBI taxonomy): Eukaryota > Metazoa > Arthropoda > Insecta > Coleoptera > Coccinellidae > Cynegetis > Cynegetis impunctata. The sequence continues at coordinate 408,782 of JARQZK010003654.1, forward strand.
AAACTTTGTATGTAGGTATTCCGAGGAAGCCACATATCATTTTTGGATAGTATGATCCAATTTTGCTACTAAAACGCTACTGTATAGATATTGCATTGTCGGCACTCCAAACTGTCAATCAAATCAATCAAAAATGTGTAATAAAAACATTTTTCTGGAGGTGATACATGTTTTTTCTATCTTATTATTGTCTATGGGCAGTCATAAAGTTGAGAAACCTTCTTCGCCCTTTATGAAATGTGAATATGATTTTACTTTTAGTATAGTTTTACGTTGCTATTAAATTCCTATTTTCTTGACAGAGAATTCGGCATGGACCGACTTTCTAATTGCATCAATTCGAAAGTCGGTCCACGCAGCATTCCTTTTCAGGAAAATAGGAATTGTATAACAATATAAAACTTTAGGAAAAGTGAAATCTTATGTGAAAAAGATTTCACCTGAAGAGAGTTCCGAAACGTTGCAACCGTAAAGCTGTATCACCTTATAGATAAAGTACTTTTCGTATATAGAAGTTCGCGAGTTTATTCTTAAAACAGTTGTCGATTGCCTTTTGACAGCTTCAAATGTGGTAAGTGTAACAAGGTATAAGTTCACTTGATGATTCAGTACATTTTCCATGTTAGAACCTGCAAGATAGATAAGTAGGTACTTATAACCCGCAACTTGACTTCGATGGGTCAACGGTTATAGATTTACATGATGTAAATTAATAAAAATATTAAAAGAATGGTTTAGAAGAATAATTTTCACGTTTGTTAAAATAAACTACGCATGACGCACGTTTCGGTGAAACTAAATATATTTCTCCGTTATATCTAATACAAAAAATTAATAGATGATAAATTGTGTAGAAAGGGTAAATAGAAGGATAGTTACAAATAATTAGTAAAATATGATAAAACACATTCTAAACTTCTAGTCAGGTAGTTTTTGAAAATATTCAGAAGAGGGCTTGTAGTATGATCAATTTGACTATTCATTAGAAACCTGAATGTTTGTGTTTATTTAGGTATCTGTAATGATTCTAGAAAATTGAGTTCATTTCCCTCACTCTAAGCATTTAATATTTTTATCGTATCATTGCGAAATACTCCATGGTTTTATACTCCGAAATTTTACATCTAATTATTACTATTTGAACGCTCGTTTTGTCCATGAGAAAGGCAATTAACAGCTGTAAATATGTATTATGTTACTGATTTTAAGAATTTCTTGAATACGTTGAGTTTATGCCGAATAATTGGTCCTTAAAATTAAAATATTTTTGTTTTGAATTTTTTTATTAAATTAAAAATCTTTTGCAGTTTTTTTTGACGTAATTGCGAAAGCGTCTTTGTAAAATGATCTATTATCTAATTAAGCATTTAATATTTTATCGTATCATTGAAGATTAAGACATTTTTTACACTTTATTAATATTATTAGCTCATCGCACCAAAAAAAAACCTTAGTTACTCATAATACATTAGTTACCATAATATTACAGTTACGAAAGCATAATACGTTAGATACCAAATAATAGTAGAACTTGTTTTCATGTAACATATAAAACAATATTTCGACAGTTTTCAATCTTGATGGATACATTTGCCGTTAGCGTCTGCTTGTCCTCTAAAAATCTTCCGTGTAGTGGTCATCTTCACTAATTCATTGGTTCCTCCTCCAATTCCAATTAAAAAGCAACTTTCATCATTAAAAATTTCCTCATCTGGGACAAAAAACAAAATTCATTGAGTTCTCTTGCGAAATACTTTGACTGCTGTATATCCAACATTTTTCTTATTGATGAAAAACCTTAAAGCGCCGTATTTATCGTTTTCCACACATTCCTTAAGTTCTAACATGGATATTTCGGCCATAAGGATGAAGCAGAATATTTCTCAGAGAGTTTTGCGAAATACACCTGCAACACCGTTTCTTCTGCACCTTGAACATGTACTCGCCACTCACAAAACTGCAGATATTCTTTTTCATACTGGATTTTAGATTTATCCGGAAGCAAGTCCAACCTTATAGAGTCGGCTGCAGCTAATATATCGTCAGGAATATCAAAATCTTGCATCATTTTAATGACTTTTGGAAATGCCGAAATGAAATGACATAAAACCTTGTTGCTTTTATTTTCGCATCGCCGTTGTCAATGATACGATAAAGCTTTGAATGTAACTCGATTATTATGCGATTTAAAACCGTCTCGGACATTTCTAGGTGACTCGGCTGTCGCCTCGTCGCCTAGCAATGTCCTCGACTATTATTAATCGCATGATAATCTCGTTATATTAATAGCTATCAAGTCAAAATTGAATGTCTGATTTGTTTGGTTTGCATAATGTGAATACGACATTTGCTTTACAAAGTTACGTTTGTGTTCTGGTCTGAAAGCTTTAGAAAGTTCTACCAATGTAAACCAATGTTTTCTCTATTTTACTAATTATGTGTAACCACCCTTCTATTTACTCTTTCTTCACAATTTGTCATGTATGTAGTTTTTGTTTTCCATGTGACGGAGAAATATATTCAGTTTGCATTTAGTATATATATATATATATATATATATATATATATATATATATATATATATATATATATATAAAATTAAGTGAACTAGGACATTTATTTGAAACTAATCAAACAAACCTCGTAGCGGAGCTGGTTATAAGAGTTCACCAAGCATCGAAATATCAACATCTACCCCAGACGGTAATTGTTCGAAATGTTAATTTGTTTATCACAATCGATGGAAATTGATAGACAGACTGTTTCGCCCTTATCGGGGCTCATCAGTATCATCCATCCACCAAGAGTGATAACCAAGCCAACATTTCAAACGGTCATACATATTTCTTCTAGTAACTCCATGACATATAAATATGACACAGCGCCACCAGTCGCCACATCTTTCAGAACAGAAGAAAACATTTCGGCAACGATAACTAGTACGTCCGGAACACACGAAGGTGGCTACCATATTCGCTAAGCAAGAGTAAAGCTGACACATCAATTCGATGTGATTCAACATTACACACCGCAGGCAGCAATCGCCCCGAATTTTATCGCAATGGCAAATGAATATAAGTAAGAATTATTCGTGCTAAACGGAAAACACGCCCGTGGTTTAACACGAATAATTCTTACTTATATTCATTTGCCATTGCGATAAAATTCGGGGCGATTGCTGCCTGCGGTGTGTAATGTTGAATCACATCGAATTGATGTGTCAGCTTTACTCTTGCTTAGCGAATATGGTAGCCACCTTCGTGTGTTCCGGACGTACTAGTTCTCGTTGCCGAAATGTTTTCTTCTGTTCTGAAAGATGTGGTTCAATTGTTTCCGACTGGTGGCACTGTGTCATATTTATATGTCATGGAGTTACTAGAAGAAATATGTATGACCGTTTGAAATGTTGGTTTGGTTATCACTCTTGGTGGATGGATGATACTGATGAGCCCCGATAAGGGCGAAACAGTCTGTCTATCAATTTCCATCGATTGTGATAAACAAATTAACATTTCGAACAATTACCATCTGGGGTAGATGTTGATATTTCGATGCTTCGTGAACTCTTATAACCAGCTCCGCTAGGAGGTTTGTTTGATTAGTTTCAAATAAATGTCCTAGTTCACTTAATTTTATAACCACGGGCGTGTTTTCCGTTTAATACGAATAATTCTTACTTATATATATATATATATATATATATATATATATATATATATATATATATATATATTTATTATATATATATATATATATATATATATATATATATATATATATATATATATATATATATATATATCCGTGAACTGCTTGGTTTTTCGAATTATTTGATAGATCTCCCAAACCTATTACCCATTATGCAAATTATTGAAACTCATCATGGATGTTAGAAACCGTTGTCATTGTTTCCACCCACACCGGCTAAAACAATCTATAAAATAACTTCACGCCTTCAAATTCCATTTATGTCAACCATCATTACCTCTCGGCCTCTTTGATTCGTATCAATGATTTCACAGCACATGTATGCTACATACGTGAACATAAAAAGTTCTAGAAAGTATAATTAATCATGGATTATTGAATTATAATAATATCGTCGAGCCCACGTGATTTTCGATGAGTGTGCCTTCGAGAAAACAATTGAACATCCGATTTGTTGCCGAAGATCGACAAGAGCAACCTCTTCATTACACGGCCAAGTTGAGAACAAAAATGTCCATTGTTTAAACGCGTAAAGATGGCATCCATAGGGGGCTGTCGATAGATTGAAGTGTGTTGGTGTAAAAACAATGCCACCCAACATGGACTGGGCATTGCGGATGTCAATTACAATGGCCCATGAAACGAAAGAGAATTTTTTTTTATAGTATACCCAAAAGATTTTTTTGTCTATATACATTCGGGGAGGTACAGAGAAATCTATCTTCGAATAAAAATCCTTTATCTAGCTTTCACGTAATCAAAATATAATTACCAGGAAATTATATATTTTCCATATCCTGAGAAGACTAAAAAATTAATGTTATTTAAAAAAAATATAAATAGAAGAAGGAACAAAATAAAATTTATAAGGTATTCATGTAAGTTATCTACTGAACAAACTAGTGAAACTAGGTACCTATTTTCGAATATCCCTAACATCAGAACTAGGGTTTAAGGGAATATGACACCAATAAGCAGTGGCAGATTTTGGATAAACTGTTCCTGATAAACCGCCCTTTGCTACAAATAAGGCAGTATACTTGAAACAACTGAATAATGCAGGACTAATTAAAATATGAATAATATTCGGTTCATTTATATTGATGAATATTTCAATGCAGTAGAGCCAAACATACTTTAATAACTGATATAATTGTTTAATTTTGGGGGGAAATTGATTCAAATTCTTTATTGGGTACTTATTTTCTAGTTGATATAGATACTAACTTTGAAGCTTCAAATGCCATTACAGGACATGTGATACATTATACGAAAGATGATATGACAGTGACTGTGATAAGAAAAAAAGTTGTTTCGACTTGAATCAAGAGACTGAGCTGGCTCGAATAAAACGATATTAAATTTGAATTTTAAAATTCCTGATAGCGAATCATAAAAATACTTTATCTAAAGAACTCTCTTACGGTGTATCATAGGTATTAGGGGGAAGTCGGTGAATTGTGCGCACCTAAGAAGCCGGGTTGATATTTTCTTGAATATAGCATCTAGAATTCTGAATTTTGGCATAGATATTCTTCATTGTATATAACATAACAACAATGAATTAAATATCACAAAAAAATATGTTCTGAGCTTGAGAACGAAATAAGACATAAACTGACAATGCGCATGATTATCCACCCTATGCGGGTAACTGTGCGCACCAGTCAGGGTAACTGTGCGCAACCAGAAATCTGTAAATATATTATGGTGTATCAGGTATAATCAAAATAAGCATTACAGAAGATATATAATATTTGTTAGAACATTAACAAAATATAAAAAAACTGTAATTTAGGTACAAGAATCACAGTCATATCCTTCATAGATTTCGGTGGACCATAAAATGCTAAATCTAAAGCCTGTGAGCAATGAGATGTATGTGGTGTGATGGCTAGCAATTCAATCTTGTTTTGCTTACAAAATTTAGAATTTCATAGCTAAATTGTTAGCTACTGCATAAGAATACGCTAATCGCAGAAGTTCATTTCTTGTGACACCATAAAAAAGTTTTGCCATTTTTAGTACGTGACTCGCTAAACTATTTTCTTGGACCTGCGAAAAAATGGGATGTGGACCCACTAATATCACATCCTCCATCATATTCATCTTTCTTTCTTTTGCGAATTGTATATTCAGGTATTAAAACTTCCTTTCGCCATCTCTAACTGCTCCGTCGTTTGCAACAGATCACAAGACTTTTTTCATTTTGTCTGCGTCCCAAGAGGCTTTATTCGTTTTGCGGGTATATTTTAGCATCTGAAATTATTCAGAAAACATTTTGTTTTATACTGAATAACAACAAAAACTTCTTACTCAAAAAGTTGGCTAATTGTGCGCATGGCGCTCCATTATCCGACATGGACCTAATGCTTATGGAAATTCCCAAAATAAAACTGGATGTACTTTACCTTAGATGAATCGCTCCTACAAGAGCTAGAACCACGTTGATTATTTTAGTATAATTACCCAAACAAAAAAGTCCTCATTAACATATTCAATCTTCTTTTCGCACGCACAAAAGTTAGAGTAAACAACCAAAATAGTAGTCATACACGATGACAGCCGCGTTTGCCGCGGAAATGGCTCAAATAGCTGCGCAACTTTAACTATCTTCTAAGAGATGGCACGAAGTGTGTGAATTCCAATAAATGGTTGTCATTTTCTACTGCTCGTATGTACTTTCTGTGTATGGATACCTGCTTCCTTGTGCCAACGGCCAATTTCCAGGTATCAGGTGCTAAAGATGGAAAAAACTCAACTCACTTTTTTTATTTTTTCAGTCCTGGCTTTTATATATGATACTCAGGGAACTATTTCCATTCCATATGCAAGCAGCCAGACCGATCGTATGGGCCAAACATCCAGCCAGACAAAAATAAGGTGTCCCTATGAGTATGACAGTATGAGGGAAATATCATGATTTGTTCATTAAAGCGCAATAGTGATTATCTATGCGCGTCATGACATTTCGCTCATACTATCATACTCATAGGGACACTTCATTTGTGTCTGGCGGGATGTTTGGCCCATACGATCCGTCTGACTGCTTGCATAAGGTATTGAAATAGTTCCCTAAGTGTCATATATATAAATCAAGACTGAGAAAATAAGAAAAGTGGGTTGAGTTTTTTTCCATCTTTAGCATCTGGTTCCTGGAAATTGTCCGTCGGCACAAGGTAGCAGGTATCCATACACTGAAAGTACATAAGAACACTACTTCATCCCATACATATTATTGCTGAGAAAATAAGTAATGTCTGGCCGCTCTGGGATCTTGGACTATTAGTGTATCAATTAGGGAAATTTTTGATGTTTTGATTGTTACTTTCAAGTTTTGTCATAGTCATATTCTTCAAATTCTCTTCAGACAAAGTTCTCAATGTTACGTAAGGAACGTATAGTTCATAAGAGGATAAGAAGCAATGAAAAGCTGATTTCTCTACTACAGTTCCTAAAGCAAAATGAGAAAAATGTACCAACTAGTTTTTTCAAGCACAAGCGCATCAACAGCTTTAGCAGCCTACACTACACCCTAACAACACAGGGATGTCCTAGGTATGTCCTTTTGATGTACCGCGGTACAAGTACATGATTGGGATATCCCGAGGATGTCCCGCATTATTTGTCCAGAGGACATCCCATCTGGAATATCCATAGGATATCCCATTCATGTCCCTGGAATTTTCGATATCCACTCACATATGTAATAAGAATCATCGAAACTCGTCGAAATGTTGAAAGTGTTTATTTTTCTTCTGGAAAATAATTATGGAGAAAAAAGAAATATATCTCATACATTTCTGGGTGACCATTTCAAAAGTAGAAAATTATTCCTCTTGGCAACATTGTTTGAATTATTTGGTGTTCTGTCAACAATGTAAATTCACCTCATAATATACCTAATGCGCAAGTTTGTTTTCTTTGTTAGAAGATCAACGGCATTCTGCATTCTTATTGTTTGTGATTGGCCATTTTCGTGAGCATTTGAAGGATTTTATCAGTTGATATAAGGTGTAGTTATATAAGGTGTAGTTGAACAATTGAAAAAATTGAATTTAAGGTTGGTATAATATTAAAATATTGAATGTACTCTTTTGAATCAAATAATTGATGGAATATTATATGGTTAGTTCATTCTGAATATTAAGTATGTTTATAGTTTATTCATTAAGGGCCAAGGAGAGAAGCCACAGAGAAAAAGATGATGTAATAATGCCTGCAACAAATGCATCGTCACCCTAAAATATATATGTATAATTTTAAACTGATTAATTTATCTAGTTTCTTTCATTTATTTATCATATGAATTTATATTTAGAATGAGTTTTTGTCGGTAGTTTTTTTAATTTTTTTCTATTCTTTTGTTGATTTATCATATATATATATATATATATATATATATATATATATAAATATATATAAATATATAAATATATATATATATATATATATATATATATATATATATATATATATATATATATATATATATATATATATATATATATATATATATATATATATATATATATATATATATATATATATATATATATATATATATATATATATATATATATATATATATATATATAGAATGAGTTTTTGTTTGTCGTTTTCTGTAATTATCATATTTTAACACAATGTTACATTCTTTTATAAATTAAACTTGTTTTGTGTTGACAATCTTTGAATTTTTTTGCTCCAAATTTTCCATAAAATTCTTCAAATTATATGAATCAAGGAAATGGAAATGCCAATGCCAGGACGTTCAGGGGATGTACCTCATATATATCTTCGGGATATCCCTGGGACATACCAGAAGGACATCCCATGGGTGTCCTTTTCGGTGGAAATTAGATGTCCCTGGGACGTCCCTAGTAGGTACCATGTCCCGACAAAGGATATCCCAGGGACGTCCTAGTAGCAAATGAAGGACGTCCCTGGGATGTACCGGGGATGTACTTGTGTCGTTAGGGCAATATCTTGAGGGAGATTGGTATTTCCTTTTACTTCGGACATTTTTATGCGTGAATCTCAAAATTATTTTTATGTGCTCTACATGTTTAAACAAAATAAATTTCCTAGGCCCTAGGGAGTTATTTTTTTTAAATTACTCCCTAGAGTAATATTTCGTATTTAAATTACTCTGACATGATTTCATTATTTGTCAAATAATATACCAGTCAGACATCATTTAATTAATTCTCTCAATTTTAGATTCTCTACTAATTTCAATAGAGAAACCCTTGAGAAAAAACAGGATCATTAGGCCACTCAGATGAGATAATCAATTGACAATAATTCCAAAATTTTTCAAACTTTAATGTATGGTCGGGAAAGAGATAAAAACCAAACTATGTAATTTTGCAACCTTTTTCGAAGTCCGGAACATTGTTAAAATTGCAATAACATTAAATTTTGCTGTACGCTTGTAAAAAACATTCCAAAAGTTCTGCAAACTTGGAGTAGTATTGAATATATTATTTCATATCACGTATCAAATTTGCAACCAATTTAAGGCTACGGAACAATTTTTTCATTTAAAATTGACGTATTTCTTTGATAAACTGACCAAAAAAAAAAAGTTCCAAAAGTTATGCAAACTTGATGGATATTTCGGATAAATATACTTAACAGTTGTATAAATTTGCAACCATTTACGTTGACCGGAACATGTTTATTTATAATTTTTTCAATTCGTTATAATTTTTTCGAGCAAGATGGTCCAGAAATAAATACAAAAAATTCGAAACTCGGGGAAGCACATCTTACACACCCACAGGGGGAGCGCGCAGGTTGCAAATTTAAAAAGCAGCTATTCTGATGCCTTGCAAATTTGCAACCTTGTAGGCGGTACGGAACTTGATGTAATTTGCAAAAATATAAAAATCCAAAAATTATATTTTTGCAAATTGCATAATGTTCTGTACTGCCTACAAGATTGCAAATTTGCAAATTCATCAGAATAGCTGTTTTCAAAAAACCATCTTGCTTGAAAAATTTACCACGAATTGAAAAAATTAATATACTTGTTCCGTGTCCGTGAAAGGTTGCAAATTTATACAACTGTTTGGTATATTTTTCCGAAGTATTTTTCAAGATTGCAGAATTTTTGGAATTTTTTTTATTCAGTTTACCAAAGCAAAACGTTTTTTGTATAAAAACAATGTTCCGTACCCTTAAATTGGTTGCAAATTTGATACGTGATATGAAATAATATATTTAATACTACTCCAAGTTTGCAAAACTTTTAAAATTTTTTTCACAAGCATACAGCAAAATTCAATGTTATTGCAATTTTAACAACGTTCCGAACTTCGGAAAAGGTTGAAAAAAGAGATTTGTTGCTTTCTCTATATAGCATAAACTTGACCGAAGTTTAAAAACTTTTGGAATTATTATTAAATTTTCGATTTCCAATGTCTGACTGGCCTACATTATTATTTTTTGTTTCTACGGACTGCTTCGTGCATATTCTCAACTGTTGAACCTTTCTGACAGGTTTATTCAATACGTCACCGTATAAAATCCCGCCCATTCTTCTTCATTCCTCTGTGCTCATCTCATCTCGCGTGGAAAATAATTATGGGGAGACATTATTTACATTCTTGCTGAACGAATGGACTCCTGCCATCTCTGGTAATGACTGTCGAAAAACTCACCTCCATCGATTAGCGCATGGATATTTCTTCTACTCCTTTTCTTCTCGAAACACTAATTCTAAATAATCATAATGTCGAGTAATTTATTTATCATCCTCTGTGGTAATTTACCGAGAGGAATTTGTAGAATAGAATCGCGAGTTCTACTAAGTATTCTCTGTGTCTCTCAGCGAGGTAGCTAAGGGTGACCATACAGTGGCAGTTTAATATCGTCTTCCATTCAATGAAGTTTTTGATGAGTGTTCATCTTATGATTCAACTATATGTGTTACAAAATAAGATCTTCCAAAAGTTTAAGCTATTAAAAAAATAACTTTCATAATTATCCCAAAAAATATTTTGACATATTCATGAAAAATTAATTATTTGATGAGGTGATATCTATATTGAGTCATTAATAAAATTCAGGATTACTAGGAAATATGTCTTAAAATATTGAAAGTTATACAAATAGAGATAATAATTTATAAGAATTTAAACTTTAAAATAAAACACACTTTGCTTAAGTTTCACTATATAAAAATATTAAGATACTGTATTTAGCAGTAAAGGATAGACGACATGTTTCGAGTTATGAACTCATTGTCAAGACTGACTACAGAAGATTATTACATCTTATTTTATAAAACAGACAAAAGCAAAGGTGATACCTGAAAATCAATTTGTTCGTTTACAAGGGGTAATTTACTATTATGGGTGGAACTTATTTCGAGAATTTCAAGAAAGTCAAGGCGCTTTCCTTTGTTACCTGAATGCAACAATTGGGTTTTGTTGAAATCCAGGAAATGATTAGATTTTATACAATGTTCGGAAAAGCCAGTGGTATTTTCATTTTGTAAAATTGACTTTTTATGTTCTTCAACACGAGTGTTTATATTCCTTCCTGATGTTTGTCCAATATAGAAAGCAGGACTTTCGTCGCAAAATATTTTGTAAACACCACTGTCTTCCCCGATGTCAGATTTTTCTTTATTATTGACCAAGAATGACTTCAAGTTTCTTTTATTTATACAAATTGTTCAAATGTTGATTCAATCTCAGTTATTAAAAAAAAAATATTTTTCGGAATGAAAACATTTTTTGGCCTACTTCATTGTGCAAAAAATTGAGATGTTATCTTCTCGAAACATTGTTTTCCTTGCAGGTCTGTTTTTTTTAAACTTTGAATATTTGCATATTCAAATTCTTATCTTATTGCTGCATTTGTGAAATTATAATATTAAAACTAATTCTTAATGCTATAATTTTATCTTATTCTGAAGTTAGGAAACTCGTAGGTGGCCCTGTGAGCTCTACAGGCATTAGTAGTTCTGGCGTTGGGTATTAGTAGAGAAGAAGAAAACTTTTTTGTTCTCTAATAGGTCTAATAAGATCAGATAATCAGCCTTGAGTTGAATTAACTTGAAATGCATCAAATTTTCAATATTACGATAGATACAAACGTAGAATCCTTTGGCGAGTTGTTACTTGTTAAGTAAATTATTTGATTATTTTCATCTGACAAATGAACAATCTTATTGAAATAGTTGACATCATCCACTTCGTTTAACAAATAAAGTTCATATATTCTTAGTTCTTTAACGCAAAAACTGAGAATGAAGGTGAGATTCAGAACTAGAAGCTACATTTTTTCCGGAATAAAAGTGCTGAATTTCTACCTACTTGTTTATAATAAAATATATAAGAATTCATTTCGCGTGTGGAGACCTTTAGCCCTGTCTCTGGTTGAGCGCTAGCTGTAGCAGGACCACCCAAGTAGAACACGACCCTATGAATGAATACGGCATAGCAACCCACGGCTCTGATGAATTGTGATCTCTGTGATCCCACTTGACGGATGGTCCTGGGGCTCTGACGTACGATCCGAATCACTCTTGATATTATTCTGTGCTCTTGGTCTTGCGGTGTAGTGTAATAGACAGTCGTGGGTTATGGGCATCCAAATCGATTTCGAAATTGTTAATTACAATACTGGAGTGATTTGAAAATAGATATATTGGATGACGAGGAGAAAAATACAGTATTTGGAAGTTTACGTTTATTAGTATAGTGAAATAGGTATTAATTGATGCATTTTGCTTATGAAGAATTTCGAAGAATTTGATTTGTTGTAACAAAGTTTGTTATCGCACGTTACACTTGGCGAATGAGAGCTTGGTCGAGAAAAGTGTAACAGTTCCTTCGTCATTACAGGTTTGCTAGGCGTGCGCGTTAGGTATATGAGTAACTCTGAAAATATATATATATATATATATATATATATATATATATATATATATATAATCTCTTGATAATTATTAGCAATAACAGGCTGGTTGAATCTTAAAAAACTCGATTTAATTAATAAATTGACGTTTCACTATGACATTCATAGTTATTCAAAACTTTTGAAAAAAATTGAAAATTCTTTGACATTTATTGACTTGAAAAAATTTTATAGATAAGATTGATCTGTCTTGTTAAAAATTCTTTCAGTCTAATATTAACATTCAAAATTGTTATCATTAGAAGGCAAGGGAAACTACAGAAACCTTTACCTATGTAATGTTCGAAAATAATAATAATAGGGTACTATTTATTTAATAGAAAGAAATTAGTCACGGGAAAATATTAAAAAAGTAGAGCAGAATTATCGGTATAGAACGTTTATATGGAAGCAGCCGTTGACACGTGTTTCGGACTCTTTGGTCCTCATCAGAACGGCGTAGCTAAGTATTGGATTGAAAATTTAGAGATGAAAATAGTTTAATAAATAAAATCCTCTGTTATGGAAGAAAATCACTTATTTGTGGTTTATTGTTTGAACTCTCCGGTATGGGAGATTTGGTCAAACTTTGCCACGGAGGCGATTAATTCCATCCGAGAGATCTCAGAACAGAGGATTTTATTATAAAAATTTCATTAAAAACGGCTACTTCCATATAAACGAACTATACCGATAATTTTTGCTTTACTTGTTTAATATTTTCCCAAAACTAATTTTCTTTTTTAATATTAATTTACTCTTTCTGAGATCTCTCGGATGGGATTAATCGCCTCCGTGGCAAAGTTTGACCAAATCTCCCATACCGGAGAGTTCAAACAATAAACCACAAATAAGTGATTTTCTTCCATAACAGAGGATTTTATTTATTAAACTATTTTCATCTCTAAATTTTCAATCCAATACTTAGCTACGCCGTTCTGATGAGGACCAAAGAGTCCGAAACACGTGTCAACGGCTGCTTCAATATAAACGTTCTATACCGATAATTCTGCTCTACTTTTTTAATATTTTCCCGTGACTAATTTCTTTCTATTAAATAAATAGTACCCTATTATTATTATTTTCGAACATTACATAGGTAAAGGTTTCTGTAGTTTCCCTTGCCTTCTAATGATAACAATTTTTAATGTTAATATTAGACTGAAAGAATTTTTAACAAGACAGATCAATCTTATCTATAAAATTTTTTCAAGTCAATAAATGTCAAAGAATTTTCAATTTTTTTCAAAAGTTTTGAATAACTATGAATGTCATAGTGAAACGTCAATTTATTAATTAAATCGAGTTTTTTAAGATTCAACCAGCCTGTTATTGCTAATAATTATCAAGAGATTAAAAATAAATCACAGGCAACAACAATTCGAAATATACATTATATATATATATTTATAAATTTATATATATATAAATTTAGTTATATATAAATATATATATTAATATATATAGATCGAAACAGCTGTATGCAGATTTTGAGTCGGGGTGACTTGACAATTTCTATAATTCACCGTTCGATTGTGAATGCAGATTTTGCGTTGCTGAATACGTATAACCAGCTTCCTTGGAAAGTTGTTTGATAATTTTCTAAATTATTAATGAATTTTCCTTGTTCACTTTGTGTAATATACGAAATTGACCATGGTCGACAAGTTTGTTTTTCATGATTTGATATATATATATATATATATAATAATATATATATATATATATATATATATATATATATATATATATATATATATATATATATATATATATATATATATATATATATATATATATATATATAGTGGCACCGACTTATGAAAAATATCGGGGGGCTCATACCGGGGGTCTTGCGCCGAAAATTTTTCTAGATTATAAATGAAAAACAGTGAGTTTTAAAGATTTTTAAAGCATTTTCGAGTCATATGATCGACATTAGAACCCCGGATACACGCACGGTATTTTCGTTAGAAGGTAATTCAATTTACAATGATTTATGCTTATAGGTTATTACAGGGCAGTGAATATGTAGATCTGAAAAGACTGAAATTATATTTAAATGATTGTGAAATAGCTAATTTAAGCTTACTTCGAAAAAGGCTCAGGGTTCATTGAATAAGAACAATATCTCAATGTTAATGCTTTGAAAATATTTAAGTATTATAAAATAATAAATATAAAAATTTTTCTAGTAGGTATTTGAAAATAATTGAAACAGCACTTCTTAATTAATCGTAAACAGAGAGTAGTGTTGTTGAGAGGTGGTGTTTCATACGTATCTGAGGACCGAGTGATTACGAAGGGGGTACCACAGGGTAGTATCCTGGGGCCACTTTTGTTTCTCGTTTTCATAAATTCGCTTCCTGGAAATTGCTTATATAATGACTGTAATGCTATTATGTTTGCCGACGATACGAATTTTCTCATAAACTCTACGGATATCAGTGCTGCTCTGGCTTCTGCGGTGTCAGTTATCAATAAAGTGGGAATTTGGTGCGATAATAATAAACTAAAAGTCAATCTACAAAAAACTGAGAGTGTCTTTTTCCGATCATTCAGGTCAAAGGTTGCTTTCCCGAAGTTTGTTGGTGATGTCGAGAACCAGATACCAGTGAGAGATTCCGTGAGTTTCCTCGGTATTGCCTTGGATAAGAATTTGAGATGGGACCTTCACATTGATCAGCTCAGAAAGAAGCTGAATTCGGCCTCATTTACCCTTTTTATGTTGAGAGTCCACTTGCATGTCCTAAAAATTCTATATTTTGCTAATTACCAATCTATCCTTTCCTATGGTATCATTTTCTGGGGAGGCTCCATCCACTCTGATAGTCTCTTTATTTGCCAAAAATGGACAGTTAGATCTATGCTTCGCCTCGACTACAGACAATCTTGTCGTGGTCTCTTTAGAAAGCACAATTTATTCACTTTCTATGGGCTGTATATATATATATATATATAAAATACTTACATTTTTCCATAAAAATCAAGATTACTTTGCAAAATTTAAGAATATTAATAATACAAGGAAAAGTGTTCCGTACTTTTTTCCTATTCATTCTACCACTCTACGTGAAAGAGGTACAGAGTACATAGCACTCAAGTTGTTCAATATGTTACCTAAACATCTACAGGTTATTTCAAATCATGGGACCTTTAAGAGAAGCATTCACAAGTTAATTATGAAATGTGAACCTTACTCGGTCGAGGAGTTCAGGGTTTATTGTTATAAATAAGCTTCTGTATTTGTTTTTTGTGACTTGTTTCATTTTTATTTTGTGCATATTTATATTTAATATTTGTACGAATAATCTATGAAATTAATAAACTTATTCTATTCTATTCTATTCTATTCTATTCTAATTGAAACTAATACTTGATATAGTATTACAGTACCAATATTTCAAAACTGAAAATTTAACATTCTGTACGTATTTAATTCTCTATTCTATAGATTATTATAAGATTTTTAATATTGCTCTAAATACCATTATTAGCAGTAGAGTGTCTTTAGAAAGGTGCAAATGTTGATCGTCTAGTATAACTAATAGTAGTAATTCTTTTAAATTATTGGGGGAGCTTCGCCCCCCCCCAAAAGAGTTTTTGAGGGGTCTCGGGCCTCATGGAGTCAGCGGCACTGTATATATATATATATATATATATATATATATATATATATATATATATATATATATATATATATATATATTTATATGAAAAGTTCAGTTGTAGATTATAATTTTCGTTTTTTTGTTGTATTCGGGGTGAATGTTGTTAGTTGAGTGGATGATACTGAAGAAATAAGGCGTTTTTCAGTTTGTTGGGTGGAAGATGTTGATTGTATTCATGTCATTTGCTAAGAAATATAAATCTGACTTTCGCTGAATACCCAAAAATTTTCCGGCGTTTTTGACCCATTTCATCTTCTAAAATTTTAGAACAATCACATTTGAAATTGTTTGTTAAAATTTATATCTTTCATTGTCTCTATATTGTTTATGTTTTTGTATATTTAATATAATAATATTTAATTCAATAATATGCTTCTAATCTCTTTTGTGAATTTCCGGAAGTTAATCACAATTCTAAGAAGCTATTCATACAATTATTTATAATGGTAAGATTTACCTCTTGCTTTAGAAGATCTCTACTATATCATCAATCTTTTCTTCTTGTCGTCAATTTCCCTTTTATTATTTATTCACTAATCGAACTCAAATCATAATAGATAAGGCTATTTCACTATTGGTAATTATCTACAAGTTGGCCAGTGTATTTATCTCTTGGGTGATCTTCGTTTATTTTCGGTCATTATACGGTGGTTGAATCTAGGAAATTACAATTGGATAGTAATAATATAATAATATAATGATAATGACGATCTGTAGTAGCCATATGTTGAAATTAGACAAGAACGGCATCATTTATAAAGTTTCTTTAATCATATTAACGTACAGTATTTTGAAAAATAATTGTACCTTTGTTTACGGATCGATGCTTCAGAAGCTATTGTATCTTAGAGTTTTCTATGCTTCAAACTTCAAATGATACTTCTATAAAATCAGAAGGTGATGAATGTTCTATGACGATATACCGTGAAATTCATTCATACAAGTTTCTTGAGCATACCGTGTTTGTGATAATTTTCTGCAAATTATTTATCATTTCATTGAGAATAATATTTCTTAGAGTATTTCTTAGGGTACATACAAAAATCCTAACCTTTAATTAATTGAAGATTACAAGAGAATAATAAATAGTAGTATCTACTCAATATATCAAGAGGCCTGAAACAGTTTTCTATATTCAGTTAATTATTCAATCAATGAAAATGAATGAGGAATATATACGACACCTATATTATTGGTTCAATTATTCTCTTATCTTGATTTTCAACACTAGTTAAACAAATGTTTTTCATGAACAGCTCTCGAGTGAAACACCAGCGTATAACGGTTTCACAGATCCCCCAAGTAGGCCAAGCTACAGAGATTTAAAGTGACCATTTTGTGCAAAAAGTGTTAGAAGAAAACCAGCTCCGCCATTGTTTGTCAAATAGTTCCACATGATATAGTGATATGTTTTTCACTCGACTTTATTTATATCTTTGTGATTAACAATTTTATACAAAAAATCGCTTTTTTTTAGTTTTTTGTATATAAAATTGAAACTATCAGAGTAATCGTGATGGTGTCAATAGACTTATTGTAGAAAATGAAAAGACGAAAAAAATGAGAGGTCAGACGACTCGATCAGACCCTTAGTCTAAGGGAAAATTGGAAAAAACCGAACAAAATGCAGTTTTTTCAAAAGTTCATAACTCGGTTATTTTTTGAGTTGTAGCGTAGATCCTCCGGCCAGTATTAGCTATCGATATAAACTTCATTTGTGCGAAGATCAGGAACTGTCCGATGCATAGTTTTTGATCTGTGGCCATTTGGTTATGTTACTATGCAATTTTCCAGTAGACCTGAATGCGACAGGTATGGTTCGATTTCAATTTACTAAAAAGATTTTGAAAGTGGAATTCTCATAGTTCAAAACGTTCATCTTGGTTTTTCATAAGAAAGCTGAGAAATATGTTAAAAATAAAGCTGAACATGACAAAAAACGGCCGAGCGCGTGAGAGTAGTTGAAGAGTGGGGGTTTACAATTATTATCTGACAACATTGAGAAATTACTGTCACGTTCAAAATGCCGACGCTTTCGAATGTCATTCTTCTCCTTGCCTGCTGCTCTACGCGCTCGGCCGTTTTTCATCATGTTCAGCTTTATTTTTAACACTTTTCTCAGCGTTTTTATGGAAAACCAAGATGAACGTTTTGAACTATGAGAATTCTACTTTCAAAATCTTTTTAGTAAATTGAAATCGGACCATACCTGTCGCATTCAGGTCTGCTGGAAAATTGCATAGTAGACTAAGGGTCTGATCGAGTCGTCCGACCTCTCATTTTTTTCGTCTTTTCATTTTCTACAATAAGTCTATTGACATCATCACGATTATTCTGATAATTTCAATTTCACAAGCAAAAAACTAAAAAAAACGCGATTTTTTGCATAAAATTGTTAATAACAAAGACATAAATAATAAAGTTGAGTGAAAAACATATCACTATGTCATGTGGAACTATTTTACACACAATGGCGGACCTGGTTTTCTTCTAACACTTTTTACATGAAAAAATCTCTGTAGCTTGGCCTAAAGGTGATTTCAGTAAAAGACAGTTTATCCTAGATTTAAACCGTTGTAAGTTGTAGCAAACCAAAAACACTTTTATGTGGGTAGAGCATTTTATAATATATTAGCAGTTTGGTTAACATTTTTTGAGACATAGTTCGAGTTATTAAGATGTGTACCGAAAATTGCTGTGTATTAACTGCATACCTTGTATGACGAGTGGATTGAACACCTGGTGGAATAATGGAGGCAATGACTGACGAACACATACCATGATAATATCTGAGAAAGAGACATAAATCGGCAACATTCCTCTGATATTCGAGTGCATGAAGGCGAACAGTTAATGATATGTAATCTATTAGGCTCTCTTCTTTTTTTGAAAATTAAGTCAAGCAGGTTGAAGGTGTGCATACCCACTGCGCTCCAAGCATGATAGCAGTTTAGTCGAGAGGCTCATGAAATGCCGTCTCTTACCCTTCCTTCTCAAACATAATATTACAGCACAACATTATGGCTTCTTACCCTCAAAATGCACTAATGACGGACGCAATGTTTTCGGTTCTTAGTGAAGTATATACATCACTCAATGACAAACTTTTCACAACTTCAGTTTTTTGTGACTTCGCAAAGGCCTTTGATTGTGTTAACCATGCAATTTTAGTACGAAAACTTCAGTTTTATGGCATACGTGAATCTCCTTCAGAATGGTTTGAATCTTACCTAACCAACAGGCAACAAATAGTACGATCAAATAGTAAGAATTCAATAAATCTACCAATAGACAGTGGAATACCTCAGAGCTCGGTTTTAGGTCCTATTCCCTTTCTTCTTTTCATCAACGATGTTGTGGACTTGAAAATAAGTGGTAAAATTACTTTGTTTGCTGATGACACCAGTGTAACTTGGAGAAACTCTGATATGCAAGCCTTACAGTCAATCATAAGTAATGATTTAATGGCTATTAAGGCCTGATCTGATTCGAATGGACTTTGTTTCAACACAGATAAAACTGTAGTAATGTCTTACAGAGAAACCCTAAACCTATCACTCTAAACAATAACACAGTTCAAACAGTGAACTCAGTGAAGTTTGCAATGCTGAACATACTTGAGTCTTATAAAGCAGCAATAGCTGATTTGGCGTGAACAGAGTTTTAGCACTAAATAGATGAAATGTGTTGGACAATGTATTTTCTTCATTTGTAGAACTCTGGACTTCCATTGTCTATAAAGTACCTGAAAGAATTGAATTTTCATTATTGAATAAACGACAAGCTCAAAAAGGAAAGGATTGAAAATATAGCTGAAATAAATGAATAAATTGAAAGTAGTAGGCAAATAAATTTGACTGGAGGTACCGAGTACCTGAAAAATAAATAAAATGAAATTAGTATCAAGTTGAAACAAAAAATGAAAATTATCATAAATTAATATACACGACGTTTCGGATATTATGTATCACTTACAGTTCTCAGTAGTCATTTGAGAACGGTTAGAGATACAAAATAACTCTTCTTCTTCAAATTCATTGCAACCGGTTCTAATTTGCTGTAAATTTTAGTATTTGGTTTGCTTTCGTTATTTCGATTTTCATTTTTTATTATACCTTAATACGTTTAGGTTTTGAAGCTATGTAAATGAATAAAATATAATAAACTGTTCCTATTCGTGTACATCTAAAATTGAATATATTCGATTACAGTAAACAAATTCTCTTTCTTAATATATTAATAATGCTTGATTATCGTACAATTGTAGATATTCCGTAGATTCCGTATTCAAAAACTTTACATGGAAATTGAAACGTTAGAAGTCCACACTTAAAAGTAAATACTCAATTGACTGAAGATGTTACGACACGATATGTCCTCAAAACATGCGATGTAATAATCTCGAGATGAAAAATGTTGATATGACTATTAAATTCATTAATTCAAAGAAACTGAAATCATCAACTAATAGGTACATTCCAAGCCTTTCGGCTTTCCTTTCAAACGTAATAAAAACAGAAAATTACCAATGCCGTACTGAATATGTCACGAGAAAAGAAGAGGTCTGAATATATGAGTCTCGATCCATTCAAAAAAATTAATGATTCAAGACCGAGTTCGAATTAAATTGTATAAATATATATACAGGATGTTGAATTCGCTTGAACGTAACGTACCAGATTTGTTCCAAAACTAGGAATGTAGATAATCTCCAAAAATTTTCAGTTTTTCATTGAAATTAAGTTGCAATATTCGAGAAGTATCCGAATTGCGATTTTTGGCATTTACTTCAACTTACTAAAGAATTCTTTCTTTTATTTGAAAAGTATACTTCAAGAGTTCTTTCATTGTGATGCCACCACAACACAAGCAACCAGGTTCTTACAAAACACTACCCTCATCAATTCAAATAATTATTTGAAAAACCAAATGATTAAGCTAACCAATAAATGTAATGCCACCAAGACACAAGCAATCAATTCTCAAGAAAGACTTTTCTCATCGACTCTCAATTATTAATGCAAACCCAAATTATTAAGTCAACCAATAAACGTAATGTCGCCAAGAACACGCAACCATGTTCTAAAAAAAACTACCCTCCTCCATTCAAATTATTACTGCAAAACCAAATTAAAAGAAAAGCAATAAATGTGATTCCACCAAGACACAAGCAACCAAATTTTCAATAAAAACTACGCTCCTAGATTCAAATTATTATTTCAAAACCAAATGATTAAGCTAACCAATAAATGTAATGCCACAAATACACAAGCAATCAATTCTCAAGAAAGACTTTGCTCATAGATTCTCAATTATTATTGCAAACCCAAAAGATTAAGCGAACCTATAAATGTAATGCCAAATTATTATTGCGAAACCAAATTATTACTGCAAAACCAAATTATCAAGAAAAGCAATAAATGTAATTTCATCAAGACACAAGCAACCAGATTCTCAATAAAAACTACGCTCCTCGATTCAAATTATTATTTCAAAACCAAATGATTAAGCTAACCAATAAATGTAATGCCAAAAACACACAAGCAATCAATTCTCAAGAAAGATTTCCCTCATCGATTCTCAATTATTATTGCAAACACAAAAAGACACAAGCAACCAGATTCTCATTACAAACTACCCTCATAAATTTAAGTTATTATTTCGAAACTAAATAATTAAGCCAACCAATAAATGTAACGCCACCAACAGACAAGCAACCAAGTTCTAAAAAACTGTTCTCACAGATTCAAATTAATAAGGCAGCCAAATAAATTTAATTCGATTCGATTCAAATTATTATTGCAAATTATTATTGCAAAACCAAATAAATATAATTTGAAATATTACACTTTATAATATTCATATCTTTATATTTATATTGAGTACCTATATTACTAAGATTCACAAATACTGGTACTTACCTATCTTCATCGTCTCTATCCTCAACTTCCCCTGAATCAATTTTACAATTAATAATATTAATGAAATAAAAATTAAAAATTCACAACTATTGAGAGTAAGTAAATGAATGAAGACTGGTTATAAGTAGTACGTCACACGACTTGTGATGCTCTTGTAGGACATCGTTCTATCCTTCATTTACCAAATATTGAGAGTATAACACGCGATAACGAAATTCGATATAAATTTTTTTTTGTTGTTTATTTTGAACCCCATAAACAACCAAGTTAAACAGAAAATAGCGTTACTCCTGATCAAGATTGTTCATCTTCAGGTCACCTATATCGACTGAAATAAATCATGATAATAATGATAATAATCATGATAATAAATTTCGAATTCAAGTCGACATTTATGAAGAAAACTCTTCTCTAAATCAGACTTTTAAACCAATCGTTGCACTCCCTAATTTAAATATCAAAAACGTTCCTTCTGATATCACAATGCACAAAATTTCAAGTGTCCATCTGAAAGTCATTTCAATAGCTGGAACCTTGAAGCGGCGTCGAATTTGACAGACTAAAATGCCATACAAAACGAATGATAAATAAAGATAAATCACGAGCTAGGTGTCAGTTTTGAGAGAAGATATAAAATTCGATTAAAAAAAATAGAGAAAAAAATGTACAAAGACGATCTGGTATCATTTGTCAAGATTGTGAGATATGGTAAAAGGTCTTCTAAATTGAGCTATCATTTGTGAGTAGGACGGTGGCCCCGGGCATTAAAAATAAACGACACGGTGTTTTTTATACGATGTATGAGTCAGACAAATGAATCTTATGGAATGCCATGTGGTAGGTTGGATATGGTATCCTGTATAATGGGTCAAACTTTTGACCGGAGTTATTCAGGTAAAGCAACCCCTAATTAAAAATAAAAATGCTGAGGAATTTTCCTTTCATAGTCTTTAATGGCGACTTAATGGTAATTTTATGAAAAATAAAGAGGATCCGAAATGTAAAACTTTTTGGCGAACATAATTAATATACGGTTTGAGTGTAGCTGTAATAGTTATTTATACAACAAGAATATAATGCGATTTTTTTTGCACACTCGAGATGTTTTCATAATGAGCCATAGGCGTAAGCAGAATTTTAGTAAATTTTAAAATTTTTATTCCCCTCTGCCTTTTACCCCCTTTACCCTCCTTTGCTGACGTAAGAATTGTGAGTAGTTTTTATAAATTCAAGTTTTTTTAGCAGCTATTTTACCATTGTTATTTAGTCTATGAAAATGATTTAAGCAATTTATATAAACTATAAAAGAATGTACCTAATGCACGTTTAATACTTATGCAAAATCTTCACATATTCAAACAATATAGGTATTATTAACATATAAACGATAATTATTTATTTGATTCGATTAAAAATTTTTGTAAATTCAAAATAATAGTTTAAGACTCTTGAATCCATGGGTTTTATTCTTCGATGATATTAGATTTTTGGCAAAAAAAATACATAAACAATTATTGCTTATTTAATCTTCCTCCGTCCCTTATATCATCGAAAATTAGCTACGAAAAGAGAACCTCGCCCCCTTTGATGTTCAGGTAATACTTTAAAGGCCCCTAGTAATAATTAACAAAATGTTTATCTAATTAATTGGGCCAAAACTCAGAATACCATTGGAAAACATATTAAAAATTCAAAAGATGAAACTACACAACATGATAAATCAGGGATCTATAAGCTAACTTGTGGTTCATGTCCTAAAGTAGGTATATGTTGGCCAAACTGGCAGGAACTTTGGAGTTCAAATATCAGAACATAAAAGAAGTTACGACAAGGAAAAATTAGATTCTACTTATGCATCACATCTCCTTGAAAAAAATCATATTTTTAATAGTGAATTTGAAATATTAGGGGAGACCGGGTACAAAAGTAACGGCGGGTCGAAAGTAACAAATGCTCTGTAGGTTTAAAGAATTGTCAAAACGCCACTTAGCTGCTGTCAGGTGATAGCCAGTGGCGCCACCTTCTGTTGCATTCAATCGCTGCTCGCGCCACGCACTGTTAGATCGTGTGAGAGGACGCTACGTGATTTCACAAATCAAAAGTAAATTTTTTGACGTTTACTTATTTAATGTTTATGAAGTATTAAAGGAATGATATTATTCTGAATATTGGCTTGATGATACTCGATTAGATTGATTTTACAGTGCTTAAATTCGTTTTTGTCTATCATGTTCCGTTTCAAGGCTATCTTTCATGTTCTAACAAAACTGCTGTATGGTACAAAAGTAACGCAGCCCTATGGGTACATAAGTAACATGTTACTTTTGTCCCCATATTGATTTACTCTAAGTAAACTTTTTATGTGTGTGTGTTTATTTCAACAAAATGCCGCGACAACTCCTAATAACCACCGCACGAATAACAACTAACATGGAAGTCTATCGAAAAGCGGCTGAAGAGCATTTTAATGATGGTGAAAAAATTAGAGCCATAGCAAAAAAAGTTGAATGTCCGCCATATTACATTGCATAGATATATGAGAAAATTTAAGCTAGAAATACTAGCGCAGTTGTAGACAAGGAAAATAAATTAGGCGACGAAGATTGCTTCTACCTCGTTTGTTTAGAAAATTTAAGCAATAGTTTACTGAATGAGCAAAGTTTACATTGTTTCGATTGCAAAATGTGGTCTCATAGGTACTGAATGCGTCAATGAATTATGTGTGCCATAATTGCGAGTCTGAATAGAGAAAACTGACACTGAATTTTCCAATAAATATTTGTTTGATTAAATATGTCATATCATATTCATTACAAACCCCTTTGACCTGTAACTTTCGACCCACAACGTGTTACTTTCGGCTCGCCAACGTGGTCGAAAGTAACAAATGACAAATTTTTTTAAAGTTTCTGTAATTCATGCAAAATACACAATAATAAGGTAATTTAAGATGCTAATGTATAGAACATAAACGGAATTTATGTATGGCTATATCAATTTCACCGAAATAGTGACACCTAACGAGAAACCAAGACGAAAGTACAAACTGTTACCTACTTTTGTACCCGGTCTCCCCTACATATAGACAAAAACAGGCTATAAACCCAATTTATAAGAAGCTCTTGAAATTAATAGTATGAAACAATCCAATAATTTTTTAGATATTAATAGTTCACCGTTGTTAAATCTCTTCTAGATGTAATATTGAATATTTTGTGCCGATTGTGTTTTCCCATGTCATTAACAGTTTGTACTTTCTACCTGCTAAGTGATTGCGTTTAGGTTTACCCCATTCATATTGTACATTCCCTTCCTTCATCTTTCAACACTCTCGTTGTAAAAGGTAGTATGTATTATACAACTGAAGAAGCCACTGTGTATTGGCGAAACAATTGTCATGTTAACAAAGTATAGTGAAAATCAAAAACTGTGAAGTTTTATTTACAATAATAAAATGTTTATTTTCATAATATATAAATATATTGCATAAACTAATTGAAATAAATTATGAAAACTAATAGTTCTCAATCCTAGGATTGAAATATAATTATATAAAGTATATATTCATACACATAGACATACTTATTGATTCAAATTTAATGAATATTAAATATAATCCAAATGAAGAATGAAGCAATGAATTTATCAACCCATGAAGTTAAAAGTGTTTTTTGTAAATTTGAAATCATTCTCGTGCAAATTTATAATAGCCTAAAATTTATATAATTATAGAATTTTTTGCTATTAACTACTGGGAAATACGTTTTTTCACGAACGCTCAGCTTCATCAACGTACCGGACAGACTAATTTCGTTATTCGGACCTAGTGCCGGTGGGCACCATCTACAGCGTGTATCGTTAGAATTCATCGATTTTCATCAAAAAAATCCTCATGCGGCCCATCAGCTGTACAAACCGAAGAAGTTGATGAACTTGGACCCGCTGATTCTCCCATGGCTCAGCCGGGCCGACTAAACCAACATCGACGCGGTTCGGTAGTATATCGCGTGCCGCGGACCACACACGTGGAAACTTGTTAAATAAAACATAAAGCACGTTAACTGTCCGTCCTTCGGTTTCTTCATTACCCGGCCTCTTTTTCTACGCCCAGCGTGGATGGATATAATATAACATGTGCAAATATTTGAGCACAATGCTCTCCGACAGGTTCCCCTTCGAGAACGAGGAATGGGAAATCTTTATGAAACATGTAGAAACTATATGAGTGGAATATTGAAGCGGGTGAATTTTGAAATTATATACTGACGGTTCTGTGAGAACGCTTCCCACTATTTGTAATTTTGGAAAAACAGATTTTTTTCATTCAATATTAATAACTAATATCACCTAGAACAGAATCATATTTTTAATAGTGAATTTGAAATATTACATATAGAAAAGAAATGATATAAACTCAATTTATTAGAAGCTCTTGAAATTAATAGTATGAAACAATCCATAATAATTTGCTAAATGACCAATTAGATATGAATAGTTCACCGTTGTTAAATCTTTTCTAGATGCAATATTGAATATTTGTGCCTACTGTGTTTTCCCAAGTCATTAACAGTTTGTACTTTCTACCTGCTAAGTGATTTGGTTTATGTTTTCCCCATTCTTATTGCATATTCCCTTCCTTCATCTTTCAATATACTCGTTGTAAAAGTTAGTATGTACTATACATCTGAAGAAGCCACTGTGTTTGACAAAACAATTGTCATGTTAACAAAATATAGTGAAAATCAAAAAGTGTGAAGTTTCATTTACAATATTGATAATAATCAATAATAAGTTTGAAATACATACAATCTCTAAACAGTTCAGTACGATATTCGGTCTTCAGATCATCATCAAGCAGACTGAATTTGAAATTAAAATTAAATATATGCAATTTTTCTGCTTAGGGCAGATTATTCGGAATAATAAAGTTGCTAATTGTATACCTAATAACAGTATCAAACCTAACCTAACAACAGTATAAAATATGTTCAATATACAAAACAAAATATTCTTTAAAAGTCAAAA
The DNA here is from genome assembly GCA_030704885.1 of Cynegetis impunctata. Classification (NCBI taxonomy): domain Eukaryota; kingdom Metazoa; phylum Arthropoda; class Insecta; order Coleoptera; family Coccinellidae; genus Cynegetis; species Cynegetis impunctata. Next base: position 436,020 of record JARQZK010003654.1, read on the forward strand.
CTATCAAAATATGAAGATTCAGCAAACTCAAAAAAACGCGAACAATCCTTTGTAACAAATTAAACAGATTAAATTCTCCCAAACGATTGCTAAGAAGATCATCATTCATCAGCTGTAAACATGAATAGTTCATTGGGCTAACTAAGTTATTAATTGAATATGAATATGATATGATAAAAATTATAAAGTATCCAAAAATAACAAACTACGTTCCAAGAAGGCTGGTATATATAGAATTCTGCATAATAAAGCAGTAAAAATGTATTCAAAAGGAGCAGTTCCTATTTCATTTGAATATAGTTCATTATATATTATATATATTATATATATATATATATATATATATATATATATATATATATATATATATATATATATATATATATATATATATATATATATATATATATATATATATATATATATATAAATATATATATATATATATATTAATGAACCCTAAGACTTATTCAACGTTTGCTTAAATTAGCTATTCCACTTATTGATCAAAGTGCTATTACTGTGGGACAGCAATATTTAATGTTTTATTCTTTTAATGATAGCTCAGGATTGATTAAAATATAATTTCAGTTTTTTTCAGAGCTATATATTCACTGCTCTGTAATAGTCTAAACGTATAATTATAACTCTAAATTAAATTAGCTTTTTACAAAAATATCGTGTGTATTTCCTTCTTCGAAGGCAAAAAATGTGTCAGGCTTGTCGAGTTTCTCGGAGTGTCGAGTTATCGAAAGTCAAGTCTTCGGGGTTCTGATGTTGATCATATGACTCTAAAATGGTTAAAAAAAACTTAAAAACTGGAAAATTTCCCCCGGTATGGCCCCCCCAATATTTTTTATAAGACGGCGCCTCTGTATATATATGTATATATTTATATATATTAATATTATAACACAGACATATGCATATATGAATTTAGCCCTCTCGCTCACCTTGTCCTCAATTGAGGACAACCTACTTTGGATTTTTTCCTATGAAGTGCCGCTTGCTCTTACTTCTCTATCACATTGTTCTCAGTTGTGGACATCATATACTTCCAAATGAATATATGTGCTGCCATCTACAAGCTGATTGAAAAAAAATTCATTCATTTGAAATATAGGTTTCCGTAGGGTAGCTGTGACAGCAGTGTAGCGCTCTACTGTTTATTTTTTTTTTGGTTATATTCGTTAGACCACGTGTTTGAAAACTGTTTGTTCACGTTCACAATAAGTGTAGACTTGTTCCAAAGTAATTGTGCTTGGTGATTTTTGTGCATATTGTAATCAGCGATTTTTGAAAGTGTGGTGTCCTAATTTGAGAACATTGTGAGCTAGCGGTAAACGCAACATCTAGGTAAATATAACAGCACTTTTATTTTATTTCTGCAAAAGTTGAATTTTATACATTTTAGTACCTTCGAAAATGGACCATTCATGAAATACCATACCCTGTAATGTTATTTTAATAAAACATATTAATATTTTACCTCTGAACATATTTCTGAAAATTTTTTGTCTTCCATCAGCTCATGATGTCCTCAATTGCGGACATGTCATAGTGCCCATCAGCTCATGATGTCCTCAATTGGGGACATGTCATAGTGCCCAAACGGAGCATTTTGAAAATCTGAATTTAACATCAAAAATTTTCAAAAAATTATAAGTTGCATCACAGTAAATTCCAGATTTTTCGCTCCAATAGTTTTAATTCGTGACCGAGAGGGCTAGGTGGCCTCTTTGCTATAAACATTCCTTCATATCAAGTTTTCATTTATTCCGCTTCACCAATTTCAATTCGTTATTTTCTTGCATAAAGAACCAGCTTGATGTCATATTTAATTGAAAACAGGTATAAACATCTGCAGCAATTCCAGGACCTGACAAGAAATATCAAGTAAACCAAGCAGCTTGCTGATGGATGTGTATAATGCATTGCAAACTTGTCCCTAACTGATGAAAAATGAGAGGGATATAATATAATCAGATATAATGGAATTGCATAGGATTCGATTTCGAAACAATCGAGGATATCTACTTAATTCCAAGAATTACCTATCACATTAACTTGATGAAAAATAACTAGCTAGTACTCGAAACAGAATTCAAGCTTTGTAACATGTTTTAAATTTTTTTGTGTACATTTAGTCATAGTTATATGGAATCATTTTGTATCTGACAGTACCACAAAAAATAATTGTTGAATGTGCATAATAAGTAAGTGTTCATTCTGACAGTGATATAAACAATTTTCACAGTATATTAAGGATTCAATGTACATATGATGACAATAAATGAGAATCAATACCTAATTTATTTTTTTTTTCATCAAAATTTTTATTTAAATGTATGCAGTTTCGTAGACAGGTACTACCGACCACATTTACGAGCATATGAACATTTTTGGCATGGTACAGTTTCTGTAATAGAAGAATGTTTTACAACTTTGGTCAAGTGAAGGCTACATAGAGAAAGGAACAAATCTCATTTTGCAACTTCTTCAGAAGTTCGGAACATTGTTATAATTGCAATAACATTGAATTTCACTGTATGCTTGTGAAAAAATTTCAAAAGTTCTGCAAAGTTGGAGTAGTATCAAATATATTATTTCATATCACGTATCAAATTTGCAATTAATTTAAGGGCACGAAACATTTTTTTAATTCAAAATCAACGTTTTTTCTTGGTAAAATAACCAAAAAATTTCCAAAAGTTCTGCAAACTTGATATATACTTCGGAAAAATATACCTAACAGTTGTATAAATTTGTTACCTATTACTTTGACCGGAACATGTTTCTTTATAATTTTTTTAATTCGTGGTAATTTTTTCGGTAAAGATGGCCTCGAAATAATTATAAAAATTTTGAAACTTGGTTGCAAATTCAAAAAACATCTATTCTGATGCATTTGCAACCTTGTACGCGGTCCGCCCAAGTAACAATTTGAAGACAGTTTCTATTTATTTAGGTTTTAAAAATGCTTTAATACGTTCAATAAATCGACATAGGATTTAAAGTAACCTTGAGATAAACTAAAAGTTCTTAAAGACCACTTTTTCTTCAACAAAGAATTTAATGCACTCTTTAAATCAAAATAAAAAGGCTATTTGCTCTCAATGTCCTATTGATCTTATACTGGTTTTATGTTACTCTTAAGATTGGCTATTTTAAAACTAATTTGCTATTATTAAGAATTAAATAGCAAATTGGTTTTGAAACAATCCGTTCTGGGAAAAATAGTTTTGATGCAGTTTTATGGAGAACCCTTGTTGTATTCTTTAAAACCCATTAGGAAAACTATTTTATCCTAATGCAATACATTCAATATAATACCACATTAAATCCAAAAACATAATTTTTACCTTTTAATGGTTACGTTAAGAGTATTATTAAGTTTAAAGGTTTTAATTTAGTCAATTTGGTTAAAAGAAATACCTTTTGGTCTTTGGACGACTTCATTAAAACTAATCAAATATCCCCTCCACATTCAGTGTGGGGATATAACTGAGAGAAGCTCTTTTCAACCAGTGCACGAAAACCATAGTGCAATTGAAACTAGCGTTACTTATAAAAAGTGTCCTTTCACTTCATCTTTCAATCCGTTTGATTATGAAAGCAATGCCTGGGAATTACAGGAAGAAATCTACGAAAACGACGATCAAATTCAAAATAAATTTCAAAACGACAATGAACTCATAAAAAATCTGCTTTTCTTCGGAATAGCTTAGAGAATTGGCAATCCTTTCAAACATGAGCCAAGGCACTGTTAAACAATAATACAACTCATTAATAAACGATTTCCAAAGACTATTCTTGAGCAAGATCCACGAAAAAAAATTTTTTTAGGTTAGGATTCCATTTGAGCGCAAGACCACTTTAAATCAATAAGGTCACAATTTGAACATATTAAAGCATATTGGTTTTGAAAGGAAACGTAAACAGACTCCTGTGGGAGTGATTGGATTTATAGTGGTAAATAAAAGGCTGTTTTAAATCTTGTGAGATTTGAAACATTTAATAAATAAACAATTAGTTTTAATCAAGATCACGCCATGTTTAACTGCAATAAAGACTCCGCCATTTTGGACTTTTTCAATAGTAAACGAAAATAATATTATTATTCAAATAATTGCGTCTTGTATCTTCTCAAAAAACTGAAGAACGGGATGGAGAAATATGCCATTTGATTAAAAAATGCATTTAGATCCTTAGATGCAAAATAAAATTTGATGATATTTTTTCAGTATTTTTCAAATATGGGAAAAATACATTAAATGAGTGGCGCTCGAGTTATGTTGAAGTATTTTATTACTTTTTATCAGAAAAGTGCCATTCGTTGATGAATTTTTCACCAAAATAGGTTTCTTTCGAATATTATTTTATGATATGCTAAGCATAAGTATGCGGTTTAAAATATTACCACTCTGCCGGTCATCATACAAACTCAAAAGTTGTCGAGTGTTAGTAAACAAAATAAAACTCTTTTAGGATTCATTAATTATTTTTAAGTTAATTTAGTCCGCGTTGAGTACATTTTGAGAGCAAAATGTCAGATAATAAGTTTTAATTTATGTATTTGAAGTTGCCTTGAAGATCCCTTTAAGAATATAGAATTAAAACTTAATGGTTTTAATACAGTTTTGAAATTTAGTCTTGAAGGCCTCTTTAGGATGGGCCCTTTTTGGCTAGAAGCTGCTTTATGATGGTCTCAGGGATGTCTTGAAGATCACTTGATTTTATTCGAAATTTTATTGTATAGTTTTAAAGCGATCTTGAAGATCGGAATAAGAGCATTGATGTTACTTGGGCGGAACTTCATGCAAAAATATAAGAATCCAAAAATCATATTTTTGCATAAGTTCCGGACCGCGTACAGCTTTGCAAATGCATCAGAATAGATGTTTTATGAATTTGCAACCAAGTTTCAAAACTTTCGTAATTATTTAGAGACGCCCGAAAAAATGACTACGAAAAAAAAAATTATAAATAAACATGTTCCAGTTAACGTAAAAGGATGCAAATTTACACAATTGTTCGGTATATTTTTCTGAAGTATCTGTCAAGTGTACAGAACTTTTGGAACTTTTTTGGTCAGTTTATCAAAGAAAAACGTTAATTTCGAATAAAAAGAATGTTCCGTAGGTACCGTTAAATGGGTTGCAAATTTGATACTTGAAATGAAATATATTTAACACAACTCCAAGTTTGCAGAACTTCTGGAATTTTTTTCGCAAGAATTCAGCAAATAATCATTTATTTCATTTTTAACAATGTTCCGGACTTCGGAAAAGGTTGAAAAATTTCATAGTTTGTTTTTATCTCTTTCCCAACCTTACATTATAGTTTGAAAACTTTTGGAATTATTGTCAATGGATTATCTCAACTGACTAGATTATAATATATAACATTGAATGGAATTGGCATTTACTTGGTGAAAGTTCATATTCATAACTTTATAAAGAAATTAAAAAAAAAAAAAAAAAAAAAAACTAACTTTTCACAGGTTAAAATAAAAATCTATTGAGTAAACGCGTTTCGTCATAACATTGACTTCATCTCGTACTATATAATATATAAAATAAATTTTACGTTTTAAGTAAATATTATTTAGATAGGAGGCTCCGTGGCGGAGAGGTTATAGGTAGCGCTATGCCGTCTTCGTTGACGGAGTTGGTGGGTTCGATTCCCACCGTATTCCTGGGTGTTTGTGTGCGTTCTGAGTTTTCAGTGGTTCCCTTCATTTAGTAATTTGATGGCTAATGTCCATAGATGACGAAGCCAAATTGTACGGGGGTCGGGCGGTGTGAGAGGGCACACGTCCCACCTCTTTTAAAAAAATAATATAAATATTATTTAGATTGTCGATTTGTAATAACTATTATAAAATATAAGAATGAAAGAGAAATAAACCACATGCTAAGATACCAAAATTTCGTTTAAAACCAAATAATTAATGATTACCTTATGTTATATCAACTTACGTAAATTTGATATAAACGAATTCGTGACGTTTCTTGCCTGTATTTCGTTCTTATTTCATAATAAAAATGTAGCAATAGCATCTTTCTATTATTCATTCTCGTTCACACCCATCACTTGTATCTTATGCCGGATTAAACGGCATCTTCAGGTGTAAATAATGGGGACCACCAAAGTTGTATGATTCAGAAACAGAAATGAATTATTGTATTATTGAAACGGTATTACGTTTCGCCAAACCGCTTACTTTCTCTATTCAATCGAAGTAGATATCATCTGAAATGATGAATTGAAACGAGATTTATTGCGTCAATTATTCAGAATGTATTGCGATATATTATAATATATCTCTTGAAAAAAACCAATTCGGGTCTTGTAAGGATATATTAGAGAATATTAGAGGATAATTCGAGAGTTAAACAACGTTCATTAGCTGGCTTGAATTTGGTTAATAATAACAGGACCGTCTGAAAAGTTTTTAGCTAACTGTATGCAGAAAAAATTCTCAATATTTTTTATTGAGATTAGTTTTGATTTTCTGAGATACGTTTTCAATAATTAGTCGGATTTTCAACGAAAACTATTAACTATTACTGTATCGAAAGTTATAATTGAATATTTTGTCTGCTATTATCATTTCCATTTTTCAATAATTAAGTTGAGATTGAAAACGCAATTTTAATACCCTAAATAATTTTCTAAAAATTTTTAGTTGAATGCCTGCGAAACAAATAAAGTTTCACTAACATCGTAGTTTCATAAAACTACAAAATAAGTTTTTTTCTCGGTACGTATTGGGATCTCCATTGGCCCCCATCAGACCAAATGAACAGATAGTTTGTATCTGGGGTTGTTCTTAATGCAGAACAAAACTATCAATATTTGCGTGAATCCTTTCGAAATTTTGGCAGTACAGCAAAAAATGTGCGAGTCTTCTAAATCCTTTTGGACATGGACGCATGGAGCTCTTAAATCGGTTATTGGAAGAAAACGAAGTGCTATTGTCCGGTACAAATTTTTTCTCCGATCGCCGCTATTTCTATGTAGAGGTTTTTCTTAGTTTTGTGCACGTCTACAGCTTTTGCTGATTGAGTTAGAGACTAGAAAATTTGGTATGTTGGTTGAGTTGAAGCTAGGTTAATGTCCTTTGGCTATAATTTGTTTCCTACGCCGCTGCAATTTTGTAGCTGATTATGCTGATCGACCACATTGATTTTACATGTGGAAAACTTTTTAATTGGTTGTAACCAAAATTTTAACAAAATTTATTATCCCTTTCAAAAGTTACAGGGACCGCCCTTAACCCATTTACACCCAGTGTACATATATATATATATATATATATATATATATATATATATATATATATATATATATATATATATATATATATATATATATATATATATATATATATATATAGATATATATATAAATATATATATATATATATATATATATATATATATATATATATATATATATATATACCTACTAAGTTATAGAATCATCGAAGCTTTCGCGGTCGAAGTTATGTACGAAACTTGGTTTTCGGAATGAGTCGATATAGGATTTGTAGAATCTCGTCGTTTCGACTTCTCCTTATTTAACATTTTGCGAAATAATAATAATAATAATAATAATAAGTTCTTTATTTCCAACAGGTGTAAAACTCAATTACAGAAAATAATTAAAGTAAAGCTAAATAGAAAAGAAATCAAACCACAGCGCCAGAGACAAAAAAGGAAAACTAATATGAATAAAACAAAGGTAATATTAAAGTAGTATCAACCAGTATCCCGAAAGTTAAACCTAAACCTAATACAAAAGATTAGCTAATTTATTATTTGAATTCAAATCAGTATCAGGAACAAGAACAAGAGAAAAGAAAATTACATAACAGAAAAAAGAAAAGATTTAACGTAACCACTACTTAGTTTAACTTAATTTAATCCAAATCAATTCGATTTAAATTCAACTTCAGTACATAACTCCTAACAATAGCTGAAAGTGAATCAAATTGAACATCACATTTACCCGCAACTGAATTGAATGTATGAACCAAATGGGAGATTGCATTAACGAGTTCGTCCTTGGAGTCTCTAGGTAGAATAGTTCCATATTACGGGAAGCTTGCCTCGGAACACGAAATCTCAGAGCAGACAAGAGTGAAGGACAGTCAATACTGTTGTGCAGTAATTTGTATAAAAATTTGAGACATAAAATTTCTCTCCTACCCTGCAATGAAACTACATTGAATCGACTCAACAATGCGTCATGACTAACTCCTCTCGGTGGATAAAGTTTGTCCTCCCGATATTCAACAACCTTCTCTGAACAGCCTCAAGATGGTATTGATGACAAAGATAAATAGGATGCCAAATCATGCTACCATATTCCAACAAGCTACATATAAGAGAATGAAAAAGACTTATAAAAGTTGAAGAGTTCTTGAAATACTTGCCATTTCGAATAATGAAACCATACATTCTCAAGGCAGATGAAACAAGCTGGGAGACGTGTGGAATAAAGGAGAATTCCTGATCAATTCTGAGGAATTATGGCAAATAAGGGTTAATTCAGGTATTATGCGATATTAATCTGCTCTCACCATTAGCCGAATTACTTATGTAAGTCTCAACCCCCCTTCTCTCCGCAGTAACCTGTTGACTATCTATCTTTTCTATTTATTATTTAAGGATATTTTCTAGATTTAACAAGATCCAATTAAATACCCCAGGGTCACTTTTACAATCCAGAAATTGATTCAATCCATTCCACCAAATATATTTCTGAACAATGTTGTTATTAACCGACGATGCCCCATGGACAATTTTAATTCCAGATGTTGATTCACTTTAGAAAAATAGCAACTGCTTCTAAATGACGATAATCTTTCCATTATATACCAGCAAATTACCTACCAATTTCTATAAACGTTGCTTAAGGTACGTAATCTCAGTATAAAAATGGTTATTGTATTCCGTTCATGATCTAGTATGCGATCATATTATCGGCAACAATTCTCGGAAGGCATTCAATCTTGCGCTATTATCGTATGCGTTCGTAGAAATGCAACTATCTAACCATCATTATTTAATGACCGGTCAAATCATTGTCAATAAACTAACCTGTATCTATTATTTATAGTAATTATAGACCGTTTGTAGTAATTCCTGCTGTAATTCAATAGCTAGCTCATGTAATTGTCAGTGGTGCCATATGGTGGTTGTCAGGACTTAAATGTATGATTACCGCATGCGGTAATACTTATAATTACGCACCATTACCGCAGGCGCGTAGTATTGAGTTATCGTGTAGGGAATTCGATTTGTTTCAGGGAAAATGTTCTAAGAATTTTGTGTCAAGTGCAATGCTTGTGAATTTCATAAAAAGTAATAGACCAGGGTCGATAAAAAAAAATAGTAGGTTGAAACCCATCAGAAAAGGAGGAGAATATAATAAAAATGAAAGGAAAAATAGTTTACGGAATATTTGAGGTCGGGAAAGGAAAGGGGGTGAGTTTTCAAGGGTAAAAACGGTTTATCTCGATTTCCGGCAAAACTACAATTCCTATGAAAAATAGTCTACAACTTCCGTATTCATACATTTTTCACATAACCTCAAAATTTATGTGAAACATTTGGGTTTTTTATTTTCATCTTTTAACAGAAAAAAAAATTTTCAACGAAATTTGGTGAAAACTCACCTTTTTATGTCCCAAATACACTGAAATTTATTTGATTTGAAATATTTATTTTTTCACCTTATTTTGATTAACATCAAAAAAGCACCATAATTTTCAATCGAAAATTCTACTGTAAAAATATCAGCTTTGTTCAAAAAGTTGGTGTGCTTTATGTTCGTTGAAATCTCTACTTTCCGATGGTGTATACATTACTGTAGTAAATATTGTCAGAAGATGCAAAAAATCGAAAAAAACTCGAAATCGAAATTTTAATAAATATTTGCGCTATGTAGGAAAACATTACGTAGCAAGCAGCTATATTGTTTCTGATGGGTACCTCGAAATTAAAAAATCAGTTACTGTTACAACAGTACCAGCAGTTAATTCAACTAAAAGAGGAGAACGTAGTCGTAGAAAAACCTCAGACAATATTCCAGAATTCGATTATCAAAATTATGTAAGCATCAGCATCTTCTTCTACTCGTTTACAGGAAAATCCTTTGTGACTGTAATCTTTTCATTAACGTTTTTGTTATATTGTCCATGTTTTACTCGTTAGATAGAAATTTGTCTTGCACAAATTGTATTTTTGTATGGTTTTGATAATCGAACTCTGGAATATAGTCTGAGGTTTTTCTACGACTACATTTTCCTCTTTTAGATGGCTTAACTGCTGGTACTGTTGTGACTAACTGATTTTTTAATTTCGAGGTACCCATCACAAACAATATAGCTGCTTGCGGCATAATGTTTTCCCACATATGCGCAAATATTTATTTAGGGTAAACCGAGGAGAGATGCCCCGTTTTTTTTGTTTGGACTAAAAAGCATTGAGAAACTGAATATTTATTAAATCTTTTACAATATAACGAAAATATAAAATCTTAACTTCTATAAAAATTAAAACTAGACCTTAACTTATCAAAATGCGAAAGTAACAATAAATTTTAGAAAACACTACAAATTAGCGTCTCTCCTCGACTATAGAGGAGAAGATGCCAAAACGTGCGAGGAGAGATGCTAGTGCATTTATTTGGTTTTTAATAACATTTTCCCGCAAGGTTGACAAATATTTGTGAATGTAGTGCATCCCTCATGTAGCCAGGCATCACAGTGGATACATTGTATCCAGTCCTCTACCCTTCTTTGGTCCCATAATAGTCTTTCCCCGCTGCTTTACATGCGTATTCATCAAGTTCCTCCTTGTCCATATCCGAGTGACTGGTCGTGAACGGAGAAACCATCCTCGTCTGAACTGCTTGTCACGTTTCCACGTTTTCGCGTTGGTGCTTTTTGTTGCGAACGCTTATTTTTGGCACCCAATGACGGACCAGGCTTGGATGCACTTTCTGCTTTTTTTCTTTTCTACTATTCTTGTGCTTTTTTGCGCTTTTTGCAAATTTTCGGGAGAAGTTAGAAAGTTCCGCTACTCTTTTTGCTCTTCCTTTTGCCGCTTCTATTTTCTGTAGAAGAGGAACAATTTGATTCAAGAGCTTTTCCTGGTGTTTCATCGTTGTCCTTAGTTTCGGGGTTATCTTGGGAAAGATCTCCTGGATTATTGAAGGAACAACTGGCGCCCTAGGTTGCAGTTTCAGAACATCTTGCATTTGAGGTCACGGTTTCGCTCACGATGTTGATGCTGTTTACTTGCTCCTGCAAAACAACTCCTTCGTTTCCATGCTGGGGAAGGTCTGCATTGGGTTCTTCAGTAAAAGCGTAGTCCTGCATTCGTCTCTTGAGTGTGCGAATTGAAATTTTGTAATTTCGAGAAACTTGAGATATTTTTGCGCCGCCATTTATTTCATTCACAGCTGAATTCAAGTCCGCTTCAGTCCAGGAACCCCTCGAAGGGCATTTGCGCTTATAAAACGTCGTCATATCTGTAAAAAAAATTAACTTTGTACCGCAGACATCTCACCCTTCGTTCGTAGGTAGAACCGACCGCTACGAAGCACTAAACTCCCTTAACCTATGACATTTCATATCGGTATTTGCTTGCGAACAAATCTTTTGTTTTCATAGGGAATGAGAACGGTTTGTGTACCCCCTTAAAAACTTTGAGAGTGCATGAAAGTATTTTTGAAGCAGTACTTACCAGCAAACACAATTTTATCACATGGCACTAACACACGAGGGTTTATGCAACATACAGATCACTACGTGCCTGGTGCGAGAGCCATCTGTTCATTAGAGGCCGAAATATTGCCGTTTGGCATCTCTCCTCATGTGGCATCTGTCCTCGGTTTACCCTATGATCTCTTCCACCGTTTCATTTTTCTACTAAATTAAAATTTTGACTACGAGTTTTTTTCGATTTTTTGCGTTTTCTGAGAACATTTATCATAGTAATGTACACACCATCGAAAAGTAGAGATTTTAGTGGCCATCACCATATACTGCTTAAAATAACATTATTTCAGATAACCATCAATTGCAATGAGTTGCCTATCTTTATAAAGGTTTTTATTGTATTATCAATTTTATTATGAATAAATATCATTTTAATTTCCAGTGGAAGAGAGTTAAAAGTTCTTTGACTCATGAAATATACGCTTTGCTGAGATATTGCCTTCTTTAAAAATTAGGTACCATCAAATTAAAAACTCTATTTCGTGTTTCAAATCTGTGAGATGGAAGGACCTCAGAGGAAATATGGTTTTTCACATGTTTCGATTAACTCAAACAAAACAATTGTCGTATGTAAAAGGAGCCAGATATTCTATTCAACATATCAGTAGAAAAATACATTTAATTTTAGTATTTTTCAGATAAGGAACTTCATTCGTTTGAAAAGAGGTTCCGTTTCTTCCTAATTTTGTATAGTCTACTGAAATATAACGGAGTTCAATAAAGTGAATTGTTTTTTTTGGTAGCAATTCTCATAATTCCTCAGATGTTCAGTTTTTCTTCTCAACTGGGATGTAGGTATTGGTTCGAAGGTTTTGTTAAAATGAATAATTTGTGTACAACTTCTCATTTTTCTAACTCATCATTCAAAATTAAGAACAATCCAAAATTGAAGGAATTTTAATTTGTAATTTGAGAGAAATAATCATTTAATAATTCCTATATACCACAGAATACCAAGATAGTTCTTTTTGGCTGTTCTAAGTACGACACCTTGAAATTTCCATTTAACCTCGAGGTGGTGAGTGTGAGACATATATAGATAGTCATGAAGAGCGGATTTTCAGACAGTGGTTTCCGTCTTAATAGGAATACGTTGTTATTGTATATTAACCTATTGTGATAATTAAACAGTATATATTTTTCTCCCTGACAATCTTTCAGACGTAAGTGGTCGTATTGAAATATAATAAATTAATCTAATTTTCAATCAACCTTGAGGTTTTTCAATTTCAATTTGAGAATATTCAGTACATCATTTTGAATGCCCTAAAAGACTATGATTAACAAGCAGAAAAGCTACTTCACCTTTTATTGATCCTAAATTATTCCAGTTCAAACTGAGTCCTAGAACAACCTGTAATTATATTTTACCACATCAATCAAATGTAAAAATTGAATCAAAATATCCAACCCACTTTATACCATATAAATACTGAAAAAACAAACTCGTTTTCAAATAGACTTAATGAAGGAATGAAACGTGAATTAAATACTTAAGAAGAGATAATATAAATATGAATTGAATACGAATTATTTCAAACCTGTACTTATATCCACATTTATGGAAATCCTATGCGGTATTGCAGATTAAAACGTTTTAATTACTAAACTTAATTCGTTTGTACATTGATTGCGCACTAACAGCTATATAAGGCAAGGTCATCCAATACATGCTTCGAAAAAGGATCGCCTTTAATGTATTTAATTATAGCCCCCTGTTTAGGTGTGAAATGAAAGGACATTTATGGTCAACGTGCATTTCTAATATAAGTTAATTGTACTAATTTTTGTAGCAGCATTAATTTATCTAACTTACGAATACATAAACAAAATGACCTGTGAATAAAAACTTTCAATTTGAAGCTTTGAAGAATAAGTTTAAAATTTTAGTACTATAATTTCGCCCATAGATTAATTTGTTAAAATGTATAGGGGATAAATAGATATTATTTCCACGATTATTACAATTTAGATATGTGAAATAAATTCATGGTATTATATATATATATATATATATATATATATATATATATATATATATATATAAATATATATATATATATATATATAAATAAAAAAATATATATATATATATATATATATATATATAATATATATATATATATATATATATATATATATATATATATATATGTATATATATAATATATATATATATATATATATATATTATATAAAGACAATAATACGTTGGAATTAATTTGAAAAATTGATGATTATTCATAGTTTCATGAGACTCGACGACATGAAATTCCAATTAATCCTTCAAGGGATAATGTTAGAAAATTTGACATCTCTGCCACACACGATGGAAACACTAGACTATTTCACTCTTCAAAGATCCCATCAGTAGTGTCCCGTTCATCGACCTGTGCCCAACGACATCTAATTTATATAACCACCTCAAACCCCATACCATAATTTTTTTTTATTTTTGAATCAGTGGCCAGTTGTGGGGCAGTGTGATAGCAACGCTAGCTAAGCGTTGCCCCATTTTCAGCTGTAAATTGAGTTTCTACAGATGATAATTTCCATAATATGTTTTTTGTAAGAATTTTTTTCTAAGTGATTTTGTATTTGTGAAAAACTAGACCTTATCTTCTGTGAACTTAAATCTTTAAGCTCTCTCAATTCTATAAGCTCTTGCTCATATTTACAGTCGCAGTTTCAAAGATTGAAACGTCTCTGAACTTTACGTTGTAGAAAAAAAAACCACTACACACTTTGGGATATGAATGATATGATGGACTTCTACCACAGGTCTCTGAACTTGTAAACTAAAATATTTAGGAAGGTTCATTTTCACCAAAATGCAAAAGGGGATAAGACCTGGAGACCGGCTCCTGAAATCGATAAAGTTGATAAGTGCTTACAAATCGCTCGTTTAGACCAATTTTCGTAGAAAAGCAGTTGTTTCCCAAAATTTTCATACCAATAAAGCTATAAAAAACTAGAATCTAAACTATTTGAGACCAACTTGCGCTTCCTACGATTGTTCTTTGGCGAATTGTGGTATTTATTGAAGTAAATTAGTGATTTTGCAGCATTTTCGATATTTTTATTACCAATTTCAACTCTAACCGTATTTTCCAAGGAAACTATTTTTGATTTCTGAAGCGTAGGTATCTCAGCTCAAACTTTCCCTCTCCCTTACGCCTAACCACATTAACAGTAGGCAGCATGCATTTTTCCAAACTCCTACACCTCCTGAAAAATCAATCAAAACAGAAACCACGTACAGGAAATTTTTCATACTTATTTGCTGTCAACTCCTGCAGTGGGACTCCGTGCACTATAGCATTCTACCTGTCGCTTTCTATAATAGAATTCTACTGGAGACAGCGATAATCGCGTTTGAAGGCACTCTGTGTTACAATCGCCATCTCTTCGGGTATTTCCAGAATTTGTAGAGTATTTTGTCATTTTAAAAGTGGGATACTGATATTTTCATTTGATAAACTTCAATTTTATGTATGCCATTTCTATTTTTGTGATTTTGTTGATTTATTTGCTTCAAATTGCGACTAAAGGCGAGTTCAAACAACTTCATAACTTTAATTTTCATAATTATAATTGACGAAGTCTCGCCGCCTCGTCTAAAAAAATAATTACAATTATTAGGAACAACAAATATCTCTTTAATTCAAGTTTAATTTTCAAATATGATTAAAAAAACACATGAATTGTAAGGCTAATAAATAATTTTTAAGTGATAACAATAACATACATTTTTCCAATTCCAATTCATGTACAGCCTCGTCTTCCGCAACAAATCTTTTTCCCATAATTTAGCAGTCTTTTCTCTAAATCCGACAAACAGTAAAAATTTTGGTCATCCAACAGTTTTGTTTATTATTTTGGTAATCATTACAATAAGTTTGAATTATTATTCAGCTATAGCTCTATAGTTTAAAAAATAGCTTTAAATCGTCGCTATGCAACAACTTTTATATAAATATGCGATAATCAAACATATTTTTCACTAAAGTTATTAATTTTATCAGTATTTCAGACATACATTACTTTTATTTATATTTCAAAAACAATATAATAAACGTTACTTTGATAGCTGATAATAAAATAATAGGTATTTATTTGGTACAACTTGCAAAGTTCTGCATAAGTGAAATATAAAATAATATAAATATGTTCGTGTAATCTGGGTAATAATACAACAGTATTACTCTTTTTTCTCCATCCTTCTACTGATTTTTTATCAAAACTGTTTACTTTTTAAGCAACCGTTTGCCACAGAAGATTTCTCTTGGCTTTTCCCTCTATACTCTACTGAACTTATTGGTTACTAATTACGGCTTTTCGTCTCATACATCCAGCAATAATAATTGTCAAATGTGCATATTTATAATTTTTAATAATTATTTACCACATTACTAACACTCCTTTATAATTGATAAACAAAACAAACTCAAAAATGACAGAACAACGATACTGTTGGACAAGCTAATTTGTTGCCAAAATAGAATACCACATGTCGATACACCTCGCCAAAAATCCATCGCTTTCTTCGATGGAAACCTATTTTACGCGCGCACGGAGTGCCAGTGGTATAGAAAGAAGGCGATTAATAGTGGCGTCCGAAATTAAGATCGTAGCGCCGGAACGGCTAATATCGGTACTAGAGCATGGGAGATTAGCTGTTTGTTTACACTGATTGGTAATGGTATTTACGCTCATTTCATTTTGAGTTTTCGAACGTTTAGCTTCGTAATTTGTGTTTTTTTGGACTTCCTATTTTCTAGTGGTTCATTGTGTTTCGATTGAGGACAATATTATCTCTGTTCAACAGTAGATAACCTACCCACATCAAGTTGAAATTTACACTGAGTTTTTATCATTGAACATGAAAATCAATAATAAAATAAAGTAGAGGACGAATAAATTAATTGGTTGAAGTAACTATGTATACCTCATGAAAAGGCTGTATGATAAAACACCTATTTATTTAAAAAATAAAAAAACTTTCAAAAGTTTCAAGAAAACATCTCTGACATGTCTACTTTCATTACGAACTGAAGGATTTTTGAGTATAATGGACAAAACTAAGTACTTACCAGCAAAACTGAAAGAAACAACATGAAATAAAAGAAGAATTAATATGAGTACTCTGCTTGAATGGTTTGAACGTAATAAGTTATTATATTCTTTGAATATTCCTGACGTATAACAGCTATCCTAAAAGTACGGTGGACTTCTGAGAGTCTGGTTTTTTTGATAGAATCTCTGTTTTCCTGATTATGTAATTGAATATTTTAGTTTTTACCTAGCTATAGAGTTAAGATTTATTTCATATTCTTGATGTTATGATAAACTGTTATTTTGGTTGTGCAAATAAACCTCATTTGTTATTATTATTTTAATAGTATCTCTGGTTGTTACATGAAAGAAAATACAATAATCTCTGGATGATGGCCCAGGTTCAGATTCCGATAAAAGTAGAACATTTTTCGTTGGAATAGCATTGGACTTCAAAAACTCTACGTTTTCGGTTAGCTGAAAATTGCACATCATTAGTTGGTATAATTCTATATGGAAAAATCCACAAACTTACTGCAGGGAAAATAATTATTCTCAGTAAACTGTAAAGAACAACTCTCTTATGTTCAGATATTTTTTTTCAATCTTCAAGTTATGAATCCACACCTTTCTTCTGTCCATCATTTTCTTGTTTCCCAACTTTGTTTGGAATGCAACTTTGAATTGTCCAGCTTTCGGAAAGTTATGTAAGCTATATTCGGTTTTTTTTTTGCCCAAGATGAACAATAGAATACACAACAATAGTAATTCATCCCTTCTGAACGTTTGTAAACGATCCAAAATACAATTAAAACTCAACAACTACACGTAAACAGATGTAAACAAAGCAATCTATCTCCCATGCTCTAGTAATATTCGACACCGGTAGGGGGCGTATCACTTATTATGTTTTCCCAATAGGATACAGAGTCCCACTTGTGGTCTATTTTAAAAAGAAACTAACAGGAATTATCTCAATGAGATTTCAATAACTGATCTGTTAGTCTTGGTGAGTCCTGTACAAGTTCAATAAATCATTGCAATAAATAAGTCAATTAATACTAACCGTTTATATCTCTCGACCTCAACTAGAGCGTTATTGGGTTTTTATACTAAAACAACAAAACATAGCATTGCAATGTGCAATTACTAGAAATTTCTTATTCTCTGCATTGATTTATTCTACCGGTGATAGCTTACAAGTATTACATTTCTGTGATATCGGGCAAAATGGAGTCGAGAATAGATTGTAAATCAGTTTTGACGTTCACGAGGGAATATTTTATAAGTGTTTTATTGTAATTCTCGCGTTGAGTTATTGTTAGATGAAGATACAAGAAGGGCCGGTTAATAATAAAAAGAAACCGTTGGTCGCTCGGTAGTAAAAAGATACTTAACGGCGTAGTGGATGCGAATAAATCGTGTATTTTAGGTTAGAGTCTATAACGTATCGTTTAAATTTTATCAGATGACATTGATGTTCCAACTTTAAAATGATTGAGTAGTTAAATGGCTGAGAAGGACGGTAAATTGAGGATGTATACAGAGATATTTGATATCGAATGTCAAAACAACAAGTTTACAAAATCAATAAATAGGTATGTAATCAGGGGCGTAGATAGGTTTGTGTCTTAGGCGGTAGGGGTACTGCGCCACAGAGAAAATCGCTGACAATTTCTGGTGGGTAAATAAAATGACGCAGCCGAAATTTTTTCGGCTACTATTTTGGTAACTATTATTCTGCCAAAGATTGATATTTCCCATCTCTTTGGAGCTTTTTTTTCGTTTACATTACTTACTAACTAACCCAAATTAACTCAAATGTCTGGTAAACTTTATAAATATACGCATGAATAATACATTTTTGATCTAAATTTTATTTTAAAAAAACATCATATCAACAAAAACATTTCACACTCGAAATTATATTATATACAACAAAATAAATAAAACTTATTACCCACCTATCAGGTAATAATCTAATTTATGTTATCTACAAAAATATAAGATAAACACGTTTGTCCGCAAACGTCAAAAAATTACGACTTTCTAAACCTCAGTTCTCAATGTTAAAGTTTGATTTCGCAGACGTCCCTTTGTTTTTACTTTTTTGTCCTGCCGTAAGCGTACAAAAAAGTACACTTTTTGTACTCTGACGTCAATATCAAGAACGTCGGGCAGCGTACAGTTGGGTTCCGAATCCGACATAATTTAATCTGTGAGAAAAATTTTATATATTTTAATTCTACAAGTCATTTCTTATTACTTGGGGTACTTACCAAAAACGCACAGTCCTATAATGCGTAGATAAGTGACTTTAAATGTTTCTGACAATTATTTTGTTTAATTGTCAAATTTGTGTTGCCTTGACATCTACAAAACCAGTAAGCAAAGCAATCTAGTTTTACGTTTCTTCACCTCTAATCCTTTTTGAAAGTATCATCTTAAAGGCGGAAACACATTACTGAAATGTGATGCAACCCGACAAAACGCGACGCGTGTTGAATAAAATCAAATCTTAGTAATTTCTATGACCAGAATCACACTATGGACACTCGACACCATGCGATACAGGCAAGCGCTACCTGATCCAGTCGACGTGTTGCGCAATCTATGTTTCTAGGTAACACTCGATGTCACGCGTTCGTTCGGGAATTGTCAAGTAACGCTAATTTATTGAATTTTGACAGAAATTTGACCAAAATGGAATACACACTGATGAATGTACCTAACAAAAAGACGCATGCTTTTGAAAAGACTCCTATTAAATGTAACCTCAATACAAATCAAGGAAAGTCAAATACAATTTTGAATCGTTATAGAAATGAAGAACCTTTACTATCAGTACAAAATGAAACTTAAGAAGTAGAAGCTGAAGAGTCGCAGAATGAAAAATCAAATGATTCAAATGTGAGAGAAAGTTTTGAAGATGGAGAAATAGATTAGTTCAAAATAAATTCTTATATTAGATACTTACCTAAGACAAATAGCGAGTCTTTCCTTTGTGCTTATGGCTTCGCCAAATGTTGTTGTTTTCTTATATATGTCATCTTTAATAAAATCATGAATTACTTCAAATTGTGTTTTTGTAACCCGAAAATATGTATAAAATCTATCATTATCTTGGAGTAGGTCTGGGTATAGAGTATGATGTTCACCCAAACTTTGGGTGAACATCATAGGATAGGAGTACTTTCGATTCCAAAGTACTCCCTTTTTTATTTATTTCATGCACCCAGTAAAGTCTTCTTAATCTCTTTTTCTTTTGTGGTTATAGTAAGATATATAAACCCAAAATTTGCATCACATCTCCTTCAACATCTTCATCTAATTCGGTGTAACCCATATCATACATTTATAAACTGTCACTGTTGACAGCATTGTGATCAAAAATTGTTTGTGTGTTGTGTGGCATCGCGTGTTGGTAAGTGCACATTACACATCGAGTGTCCACACGTGTTGTCGCGTCGCGTTTCAATAATGTGTTTCGGCCCTAATTGTATCGTTTGAACACCGTTTACGGGAAAAATCGCATGTTTTATTCGGAGAAAAGCACTTTTTGTGGGTCGACTAAAGTCTCACCACAAAAAGTATCACTTTTACTTCTAATAAAACAATATACTATTCTTCTATAGAATAATATGAGTAAAAATAAATAAAAAAATATTCCGTTTGTCAGCCAATTTAACTACCTATTAGACTAGATGATAATATACCTACAAAGTAATGCAACAAACCTAATATACAAGGCACAAGGTGTTACTCTTTGCCGTTCCTAGTGCGGCTAATGCTTTATAATTATTATTTCATATTTCTGAATATATTTTTGGGCGTTTGAATATTATTTTATTGATGCATATTATTGTTTCTACTTTCTACGGTTTTAACTATTTTGTAGTTTTTCAATCCTCCAGGGGGGGTACTGTCCCCCTGTACCTCCTCCTTATCTACGCTGGTGTATATTATGTGAGACAGAAGGGAAATTTCACACTATTGATAAATGGATGAGGTGATAGTTTTAAAAGGAAATATCTGATGATGATATCATATACGAACAATGTGCATGTGACTAACATGAAGGTCGTGATGTTAGTAACAATTCTGTTTCGTGGTTGTCGGGACGAGAGCAGTTTTTGTAGAAAATTATTTCTCAGTTGGAAAACATCCTAGTGTAGATATCTGGAAACTTTGTATGATTTATTTCTTTTATTTGTTTTCAAGAGTAACAATTTTTTTCCATGATGGCCATAAATAACAATGTACATGTATATTAAAAACAATAATGCATGACATACGTTTCGGTAAAACTTCACCTCCTTCGGATACTGAGTGAAAACTGTTTGCACTTATTTGTACTACAATTTCATAGTTCTTAAGAATATAGAACATGAACCTGATAGGTTCAATAATTATTATTTAGTTTTTGGAAAAAAATATTCTTATTTGTAAAATGATAACCTCGCTATCTAGACTTATTTATATAATTTGTTCCTTATAAAAACAGTACCTATCTAGGCGTATTATTCTTGAAAAATCGTGTTTGTTTGGAAAATATATTCACAAAATTAAATTGAAATATTTTCTTCGAAGATTTTCTAGGCATTGTGGTGTGCACTTATTAATTAAAAATGAAGAATTAACCGAATTCTTGGTCTAACCAAAATAAAAACATCCAACATTTGAATAATATCCATATAGCGCCATGTCGTAAAATTTTGAACAGTTGAATATCTTCCATTGGCAACGATATAAGTACCACAAAAATTTACGAGGTGGTGTTACATAAAATTGTCAGCATGGAAATGGTCGGTGGCTATCATAAATAGTTATTAAAAATTTGTAAAATTGAGTTTTAAAAAAGAAAGAACTACCTATATAATAATATCTGAGAAAACAAAACCCTATCTGAATAAATAATTTCATGGAAAGCGTTAGAACCGTATCCGAGATAAGCAAATATATATATACCCAAATATAATTATATATATATATATATATATATATATATATAAATATATATATATATATATATATATATATATATATATATATATATATATATATATATATATATGTATATATATATATATATATATATATATATATATATATAATATGTATATATATATATATATATATATTTTTCATATAACTTAGTTTAAAAAATTCAATGAGAATAAAATTCAGTGAATATTTTTTAATTATTATTGTTGGTATTTTAAAGGTGAAAAATTATTGAAAAGCTTTTATAATAAATGTGTATTGAACTGTGTGGAATTATAAGTTGAGTTAACATTTTATTTTTGTTTTCAGGTAATTGTCTCTCCCCACGCTTGATATACATCATACGTAAGTTGTAGTTTTAAGCTTCCAAAGTAAATTAACTAAAATATGCAACAACTGTATTGTTATAAATTGTATCCAGTACTATAAATAATGAAATGAAGATTTTGGTTTATTTACGAATTTGCTTTTCTGAAATTCAAGTTTTGTAATTGCTGTTCATCGAAAAATATTACTATTTAGAATTTCGTGATTTTGTTGAAGGTCAAGTTGTATCAGTTATGAAATATTTATATAAAAAACACTTCTGTGTTAATGTTGCTTATCTTATAATTGTGAAAAAAAATTTCACATGTTAGATAACGCTCATATCTCTGCTGTTAGACAATTTACGTATAAAGAAGTCAGAGGCGCAGGAAGTTCAATCCGCAAAATTGTATATTCCTAGATAATTACCACTCGACTTTACATTATCTAAAATAGTACGTGTAGATCATATTCTTAGAACGAACTGAAAGCAATCATTCAGGGACATTATCTTGATTGTTATGTAGTACATATTAAAAACCGCTACTCTGTTTTGATACGACAAAGGTTGTAGATTGGCTATCAGATACAGATCATTCTTTAAACAGATGGGATTCTTTTATTTATTTATTCAACGATAAATAGACGGTTATTCTTGTCAAATTATTTAGCTAACGTAATTCAAAAATATAATTGATCACGTATCAAACTTGTAAATCGCGGTGTGCCGTTTCTACTTAAACCTGAACATATGTTTGCGTTTGTTATAGCAACTTAAAACGACCCTTTTTAACACGGTCCAAGCAGGAAAAGGGGACCCGCTGCGACTAAAATTCAATAATAAAAATTCAAAAGTTGGGGTTGTGGCAGGGGTACACTGTTATGACTTGTGACACAGTTAATCGTGGAACGGTTGTCAGTTAAAGCATGAAATTGAAATGGGGGACGGTGAAATGGACTGTTGATTTCAATTTTCCAGTTAGTATTATTAGATTTCATTCATACATTTTCGAAGTCATTGTTTAGTTGTAGGAGTAATTTAATCATTTTTGATATTCATAGCCAATTTGTTTTTCATTGTTTTTATTATCATTGAACAAGTTGTTTTCTACGCTTCATATTAGAAATATCCGTATAATATATATAATTAACCTTCACTAATTTTTAATAAATATTTTGGATTAAAACGACTTTTCTGTTTGTACACACTAGTCATTACTAAATATTTTTCCCGGCACGTGTATAGTTATTTATGTACCAAGTGCGTTATATAGATCCTAACGCCCGATGGGCGTAAGGATCTACGTGGCACGTGGTGCATACAAGATTTCATTGTTCACGAAAAAATTATTTTATTATAATGAAAAAGCGATTTTAAAATCGGTTTACTGCTCCTTATACTTTTCATTTTCCTTCTCATAGTAGGCATGTCATTTGTTGATATTTTGACGTTTGTGAATATTTTTGTCATCATATTTAGTGAAAGTCATTGCTGCTTTCTTTGTGTAGTTTTATAGAAATAATGGAAATGAAAATGAATTTACCAAAGAATATCATAGAAAATCCAGCCAAAGCTGCGAATAATTAATTGCTGGAGAAATCCAGAGTCGTATACGACAAGGATTATGAAGTATTAAATCAATGAAAGTTGCTTCATTTCTCCTCGTACAATTAGCGGGCGTTATGGCCTAAGACATAATGAGTGTGTTTCTAGCAACCGTATCCAAGGTTAAATAAACACATAATATACAAGTGAAAAATAAAACAGTTTTTCTTATATTCAGTTAAGAAGGACTATGGAACATGTTGAACAAATATTATATGAAATTATTTGTGGAAAATTAGATTTTACTATCATTTTCATGCTTTGAATTGATTATTTATTGATAACAGATTTTAAAACAGAAACCTATTAGACTTCTGTTTGTTGACACAGAACTAAATAATATGTTCGACTAGTTTGTTGGTAAATTCTGGTCCCGAACAACAATTAATTGTCTAATATAGTAAAATCGTGCCAATGGACCAGAGGTCCATAGTTCAATTTCAGTTAATTAACACTATCTCCACGTACCGTCCTTCAAGATTGCTTTGGCTCTATATCAATAATGAATCAACTTCAATGACCATTGGTACTAGTTCCCAATGTATATCATGCAAACTGATGAGTATAGTTTAATATTATAACGTGAACTGTTTTCCCCAATTGAAATTACTCCTCATAAAACGGATGGGGGACGTTTTTGTTCAAGAAGAAGGAGAGAGCTATTGGGTCTGATTGAGAGAGATTGAGAATGGGTGAACGTAGCATGAAGCATATAGCCATGGAGCGAAAGGAGGGATAGAGCGAGTGAGAGAGAAAGGCAAATTGAGAGAAAATACACGCTATTTGTTGATGTATTCGTTTAGTAGTTAAATATTAGAACTTTAGATGGAAATTCTGTCGTATAACGTCTTAACGCAGATCTTTTTTATTTATTTACATTATCATTAGTATGTATACAGTGAGTTAAATTTATGAATAAACATTTTGTGATAAATTTGTGAATCATCCTATACTAAGCAGTTGTTCAGAGTAAGTAATATATTTGTTATCTTTTTGTTGATTTAAAATTTTTTCTGTTAATTCGTTTGAAGGTTAAAACTTTATTTGTTTACAAATATCATGTGGAATTTTAATTTGCCACTCGTCATTTGAAAATTTAATTTACTGATTTTCATAAAATATAAAATGAAAATATTTCATAAATTCTCTTTTCTAAATTTCAAGTTTAGAAGAAAAGAGATTTAAAAATTAGTTTGCCACAGAAGTTTGTAATTATTGTAATTATCATTTACTAAACGTATTACTCATATTCTGTATCTTGCATTTTTTTCATTACCTCCTTTGTTGACGGATAATCTGCTTCTCAATTTCCCAGACGTGAATTTGCCCCACCCAGTAGACGAACGACTTAATTAATTACACATACTGTATTTGAAAACCCGTGGAATTCTTTCGTCGAGTTCATAAAATTATATTTGCTCCACTTCTAGTTCACAATTCTAAATGCAGTCATCTGTCCAGTTTGTCACCAGACTCCGTGGTGGGTCCCATCTACCATGTCACCGGTGACTCTCCCTGATCTTTATCTTCGTCCGCCGCTAGCGCTTCACCATCTACCCTCTCTTTCCCATTTAATTTGACACATAATAGGCCTACTGGATAACACCGCACAATGAAAGGGTCGCGGACCATAGAAATAGATACACACAATTGGTGTTTTGACTGTGGTCATTATTTAGGGTGGAATTTTGACAGTTGCAGAGAGATCTTTATTGTGTTATGAATGGTTTTATGCTATACGGATGGCCTAGGCATTCGTCAAATGATCGAGGAAGTTAAATTGGCTTTCATTTGTTAATGGTTCTTATTTATTATAACGAATTTGTGTGCGAGGCTTTGTTGGGATATAGATAACGTTGAAGTTGAAAATCATGTAACGGGAACAATAGATGAGTGTTATCGAAAGGTGTCATGCATGATATATAAATATTTGGTATTAGGATTTTGTGTTTCATATAAATTTTAAGGAATATGAATCTACCTGACGATTGTCGATTTCAGCCTGATAGTAGAATATACTCACTGAATATAATATATTTAAAATTTATTTTACCCATTGTTTTATTCATTTTGTTTGTTCATTTATTCAAGAAGCAATAATCTTATAAACAAAAAAGAAACTTGACAGAAATGAAAAAATTAAAAATAACGAGAAAAACATAGAATTGGTAAATTATTTTTAAAATGTTCGGTAATCAAAGAAATCCAAAGAAATTGAAGAAGGGAGAAAAGCACACTCATCCCCTGATATTTTATTCAGAACTTTCTTAGGCGTGGTTATACGGGGATAAATTTGTTTTTAAGCAAGAAGACTAATTAAATATCTTCATTTTGTTACCAAGCTAGTTGATCGAGTACTTAGCGTATGCTGGCTAGTATTCGGGAGGTCTCGGGTTCAAACCTCGGGGCCGACTGGTCTGCCATGAGTTTTTGTCAGAGGTTTCCTCATGGTAATGTAAGTCTCTGCTTGCAAACTTATAAGGCAAATGCTGGGCCAGAATTAATTCTCTGAACCCTACCCACACTTCCTATGTTCCATAAATATCCCGTCTCACCTATCCTTAATGCACTTGTACAAGTGTATCCTATCTGATCTGGCTGAAGGAGTTAATCCCAAACTCAAGCTGCCCGCCTCCCTGACACATACGTCTTCAGGGAGGAATGAAATACATGTGTTTTCTTTTTCCTTTTTCATTTTGTTGCACGAAGGAAAGAATGTTCTGTCAAATCCTGGCAACAGATATTCCTAGTACAAGTTTAATAAAATTGTAATACAAAATTTAGAGGCAGTGGAAACTAAGGCAAAACTCTTTTTTTTATAATGATTGTTCAATATAATAGCCAATTTCATAAATACAAAGATCAATTCAACGTAAACAATTGGAATGTACCCTTCTTAAAATGTGTTTTTTCATGTAAGTTTTCAACTGTTCTCACGGCAAATGGTACTTTCTGGTATATAAATAAATTGGTTCCAATCTACTTATTTTGACCTCTACTACACGTGATAGCTCTGTTTCCCAGCAATTTTGGGACACCCTATATATATATATATATCCTATATATCCTATATATATATATATATATATATATATATATATATATATATATATATAATGAGTTCAGTGTATTCACTCCGACCGAGAAGAGCTACCTGAAGATGGCAAATGTGATTTTGCAGAAACGTCGAACAGAACGAAAACGAATCCCATACGCGGATACAAACCCGGGAAACCAGACGACCATATAATATATCGTGACCTCTTCTGATATCTATATGAGACATATTTCAAACGTTTCTAAGTTATCTTAGAGCTAATTGCAAACTTAGCCAAGCGATTTTTCATTCCACTTCTGTGATCTACGATGACATTTAATTATCGAAATTTTTTCCTGCCCAACCTTTGTGGAATTTCATAAACTTCTCGTGTGTATCTATATTATTTTCAAGATCTAATCTGTTTTAATTTCACAGGCCAATATCTAACGCAAACGAACCGCCAATCATCATTCAATAAATTATATTTCTTCCTCTGCACTCCAGCGGGGGTCTAGTACTACACGATTCAATTTGCATATAGATATATTTAATAATGATGATTACACAATGCCGAATTCTTGATTAAGCTCTGCCTGCTACGCTACCGAATCATTCTTAACGTTTTAAACGTCTATATTATAAGGCCACCCACCATGAAACTGTAAAAACAAAAAAAGGAAATGATGAATATGTATAAATAAAATTGCAAACTCAATGATATACCACGGGCAGGTGAATAAACTTCGCGGAATCGTTTCTGATGAATAGGTATCAGATATGGTGGCCATTAAGGTTAAGAATGAATGAATGCTAAATTATTGGTCAGATTGCGTTAATAAAATGGCAATTATTTGATGTTCAAATCTTTTGTGTGCGGACAGTATACATGCTCAAATATTCACGCTCCTGAATATTGCAATTAATCATTCTGGATGTAGTGTAATTCGTGAAGCAGAATAGGCTTATTCCATCTAGTATCATTGGGTCATGTATCTTACCAATGTCAAGAACTTGACGTTGGTGTTGAAATTTCAGCAATAGTCACAAAGCAAAGATATTCTTTCTATTATTCTAAATATTCGTGAAATTGAAATTCCAACTAACATCCCAGAATATCTCTCGACTTCAGTTCGGAGAACCAGATTGCATTTGTGATGATGAAAGAATGAACATTGAGTAACTGCTTAAAATAGATGAGTTTTGGATGCAGCCCCATCTAGCACATGAACTGTTGAATTAATATTTTCCCGGATAATTAATTGGTAAGAGGGGTTCAATCGAATGGCCTTCAAGATCGCCAGATTTAACACGAATAGACTTTTTTTATAAGGTCATTTGAAAAGTGTTATCTATGAAACGAAACCTATTTCTTTAGAAGATCTTCGCCATTGAATAGTCTGAAACATGTTGAACAAAGAAATCTGAACATCAAATTAATTATAATTCGATTGAAAATTATTTCATTCGATTTAGTTTATGGTCAGTTTCAACTGGTTTTGTACATTCATTTCAACGTAGAATAGAATGTTTTTAGCTTTTTTGTGAAGAGAATCAAAATACCTTCAAGATGCTGTGCCACTTGAACCCCATGTGATGATTCTACATCCATGAATGGAAGATCAAAACATACCTATCTCAGGGTTTTTTAGAAAAGCCCCAACATTTATTTCAGACGTACCTACTATTGCAAATGCTCCAGTACCTAACTATATGATCCAACACAGTTTTTGTGATTATTTTGACCTAGTGTATTATATCCTTCGTAGTACAATATTATCAGTAACTTACTTATTATCATATAATTCATACTATCAATAATTTTTGATTTTGTTTTTCTGCGTTGTTTATGTATAATCAGACAATCAAGGGCCTTTCTACCCATATGGTTATGAGGTCATATTGTCAGATACTCCACATGAATCAACTGTTTATAAACCTCTTCCATTCCTTCTTATCTGGTGCAATCTTTTTTCTTTCTTTCAAGGTTTTTTCTTTGATTTTCTTCCGTTCAATCTCTGTCCCCACCATCCCAATTTCTACTCTGAGCTTCTCACTTCTAATTTTGTTAATTTTTGGTAGTATAGGTACTGATAACTTAAACCATTCCTCCATGCCGAATATATTCCACAATTGGTGTAATTTATACAAGATATTTCTATAATGACTCTACTTTTACCAATATCTGTCATTAAAATATTCTTACAATTCAAGCACCCCACGCTTTTCTACAATGAACCAATTTTTTTGTTAGTTACACTTTTCTTAATGAGCAAAAACGAAACTTGAATTTACTACGTTTATTATCACAAAAATACTTTGAAATATATAACACTGCGATTGCAATTTCGGACACTAGACCATCATCGGGTAGATTGAGTTAAGAACTGAATACAAAATTATAGATTTGCGCTTCAAATTTTGAAGTGATATCTTTGGCATTGAATAAAAATCCTGAGAGTTTTGTCTTAGGTTTGAAAGGAATTTTAATATATGAGGTAAAATTGATTACAAACCTAAGACAAAACTCTCAGGAATTTTATTCAATACCAAAGATATCACTTCAAAATTTGAAAGTTCAGGAGTTTATAGGTGATTTGTCCTGTATGCAAAGGAGTTTATATAGGTCAGACTGGTCGATCGTTCAAGACAAAATTTAAAGAACACCAACAATCTTTTTTGAAAAATAAAACGGATTCAACGTTTTCAAACCATTGCCGTGAAAACCACCACCCGTTTCCACAAATAGATAACTTTCCAATTATGCATAAATTACCGAAAATAACCAAACTTACGTACTTAGAATCATAAGATATTTTTAAACTCAATCATAATGCAAGAGATATCTTGCAGAACGACCAGATTGACTTGATATATTCTCCTATATTTAGTGTATTCAAACAATAATGATTTTTCTAAGAACATTTTATTATACCAATTTGGGAAATCCATTTCTATTAGCCCTTCTTGAACTGTATTCCTCGTGTCTATTTAGGTACCTGCAAGAATTCTTTCCCTTCCGTAAGCTCAAATCTATAATTTTGTATTCAGTTCTTAACTCAATCTGCCCGATGATGGTCTAGTGACCCAAATTTCAATCGCAGTGTTATATTTTTCAAAATATTTTTGTGATAATAAACGTAATTCAATTTTAGTTTGTTCATCATGTTAAATTATCACGTAGTAACGACGGATTCCATTAACATTTTTTTAAATTTAAATTTATTGAAAATTATTTTCTATTTTTAAGTTTTTTATTTAATTGTGCTTCTAAGTTTTTTAAAACCATTATTTATTCTAACAATAGTTTCTTATACACTTCACTTACGTAACATACCAAGTTTGCAATAAATTTGATTCAATTACTATTTCAACATGTTTTCGAATAATATTAATAGAAGATTAAACAAACTCCAACTCCGATTCGTTCTGATCGATCAAACTTCCTGAACAATTGTAAACATGTCGTATCGATTGACCTTTGGGTTATAAAAATTCGAAATTCCCCTCCTTTTTGGACAACCGTGAAATCCGGCAAATCAACGGACCCGAAGGCTGCAAAAGGCTAACATCGCCGGGAAGAATAGGTATATATGGTATTATCGAACGCTTAATTACGTCGCTCTTAGATCGTCACGACATATTCCGTGCGGCAGTGTATAAAGTCATTATTGCGCGACTACAGTCGGCCAATTGCGTAGACGTCGATTTAGAAGCGTCCAGGGACCAGTGTTTATGTGGGTAGCTGCATGGAGAAGGATGGAAGATTTGCGGATTGTGTAGCTTTTTTGTATATCTTTCACTGCGTCTACCTATTTTTAGTCGTATTTTCCCATAAAATACCTACTATTGCAGTGTATCGAAGAAAAGCAATCAGGTGCGGGAGTAGTTTTTTATCCGATTTTCTAAAAATGTATATATATATATATATATATATATCAGGGGCGGCTAGTCAAAGGAGGTTAAGGAGGCTAAGCCTCCTCAATAATATTCCGTGTATCACTAATATATTATATGGAATAGTCAGCATATTCATATTAATCAAAATCATATTATTTCATGCACCTACGTTCCTTTCAACCTACATTATATAATATAATTCATTAATTAAGATAGAAGGTATTTACATTTACTGCATTTCATTCATTTCAAGATTTGTGGCAACGCTGCGGAGGCTTAGGAAGGTATATTCTCAACATTCATTATGCCTGCCACAGAAAAGCAAACAACGGTGCAAATACTCCGAATGAATACTTCATTGCAATAGAAAAGCAAAACACATGTAAATGGCAACACCGATAGGAACCCAGTCTCATACAATGTCGACCAATCACAACTATAGAATTTCGGCGTGACATCGAGTGAATTCGTTGGAAAGCATTAATTGAATCGTAGTGTGATCGTAGTTACTAATGGCCGAAAACAGCAGCGTGTTTACTTATATTGCTCGCGTATTGTTTTAAAATGAGTTTGGTCACTGAAGTTAATTTCAAAAATCTCAATGAAGACTTAGTAGAATATTTGTTATCCCATAACTTTAGTGCACTAAGTTATGAGGATAAAGTTTTGATAAAAACATTGCGACCTACCCCTGAATTAAACAATTTGGTGCAGCGTAACAGACAACAAAACCACGGTTTTAATACAAGGAATTATGAGAGACATCCTAACCGGATCACAGGTAAAAAATAAATTATTTTGTTGGCAGTGTTTACTTTTTACTAGTGAAAATGTCTCTGTTTGGGGCCGCTTAGGATTTGAGGATTTAATTCTATACCTAGTTGAAAGTGAGTAATTTTTCACCGATAAAGTAACTTTAAATACCGCACGCGGATTAATATCTTACTTACAAGATAAGGAATTTATATATTTTTTAAACATCTTTAAATTAATTTTTGAACAAACAGAAATAGTTTTTCAAATCTTACAGCACAAGTTTTCAGATGTAATTTACTCACGAAATCGGCTCAAGTTTCTTTTGGAAAAAATTTCAGAATTTCGTGCAGAAGTTTATTTTACAAAGCTATTTTTTGTATTTCAAACTATTGATGATATGACTCAATTTAGCCCAAAACGAAAGAAATTCAGTTACGCAGATATGGAGCTTCACTATAAGCAAATATTTTATGAAATTTTGGATACTATTAGGGGTCAAATAGAAATAAGGTTCTCTGATTTGACAGAACTGCATTTCTTCGACTTACTCAATAAAAATTTGTTTACCGGATTTCGGCTATAATGACAATGAAATTTTGGGGCAAAATGAGAATCATGTGAGGACTATTAAATAACTGTTTGATAATGATTTGAATCAAGATTTACCCCAAGTTTATAAACTCTTTTGTCTAATTGTTTCTATCCCGGTGACATCGGCTTCCGTAGAGCGCTCGTTTTCCACTCTTAAGAGAATTAAAACTTATTTACGAAATTCAATGAGCCAGGATCGTTTGAAAAATATTAGTTTGTTGTCTATTGAAAAGGAATTGGTAAAACTTTTGGCGAAAGACAAAAAATTTTATGAGGATATTATAGATCATTTTGCTAACGTTAAAGATCGCAGAATCCCGCTAATCTTCAAAAATATATAATAACATTTTATTTGCTCTCACCAGCT
Source organism: Cynegetis impunctata (assembly GCA_030704885.1). Lineage (NCBI taxonomy): Eukaryota > Metazoa > Arthropoda > Insecta > Coleoptera > Coccinellidae > Cynegetis > Cynegetis impunctata. The sequence continues at coordinate 468,439 of JARQZK010003654.1, forward strand.
TAGGGTGCTTGTTTTTTCTTTAAATTATAAGGCGGTTGACCTTGAAATCCTAAATATTTTCGCCTATGGTGTATTTTTTAACACCTCTTGTAGCCTCCTCAAACCAAAACCTCACGAGCCGCCACTGATATATATATATATATATATATATATATATATATATATATATATATATATATATATATATATATATATATATATATATATATATATATATATATATATATATATATATATATATATATATATTTATATATTAATATATATATATATATATATAATATTAATTAGGAGTTTGTGGTGTTGTCGACCGTACGATTAACTAAATACTATGAAATTATCGGGAGGCGGTCTGTAGGGAAAATAAAACTCTTACGTTCTCGTTAACTCAATATTTCGTCACTCAATTTTGTGACTTCATCAGGAGTACACTGAAATGAAATAAAATTACATAATATTAAACATATCCAAGGAACACATTAAAAAACCTACAGTTGAAGAGCCGGGACATCACAAGATATGTGTGGATCACACAGTGGGTAACGCACGACTGAGTATAATATTGTATCGGGTCACTCTGGTATCTATACATTATTAGTTAAATTTTATTTTTGGATGGAGTTATTTTACATGCTTCTTATAATCCCACAATATATGTTACTGAGTTGGCCGGTATCCGATTTATAATTAATACATTTTTTGTTTTTTATAATATGACACATTTCTAGGAAAAGTCTTGTTTTGTACCTAATTATTATGTTGATCAATAATTTTTACGTTGTCAAAATCGAAGATATGTCCTGTGTTAGTCTGATGTTCGACAACAGCGCACGAATTTTTGCCCAACCGGCAGTCACTCTTATGTTGTGTAATGCGTTGTTTCAGCCATTGATTAGTTTGTCCAACATAAGTACCATCACAATGTGAACAGGGTATTTCATAAACTACGTTGTTTTTTAGCGTGGTCGGTGTTTTGTCTTTTAATTTGGAAAACAATTGGGAGGTTGTCAATATATGGTAGTTGGCAATTTTCAAGTCTGGGATCCGTTTAAACAGTGTTATCAGTTTTTGTGAGAGTTGATTTATGTTTGGTATTTTTCTATACTTCACCCATCTGTCGTCCACTTGCTCTGTAGGGCCATCATAAAATTATGGAATTGTATATAAGATGTTTTAATATGCGTTTAGGATATCCGTTGTTAAGAAAAATATCATTCAGCAATTTCAAATTTTTTTACAGAAATCTTTCATCACTGATATGTGTTATCCTATTTTTCATGGCGATTACAGTGTTGTATTTTTGGTTTCTAGGGTGGTTGGAGTGGTAGTTAAGGAATCTTCCTGAGGCTGTTGGTTTTCTATACCAGTCTAAGATGATCTCACCATCATTGAGCCTGATCACTTTTGTGTCCAAAAAAGGCACACTCTGATCTGTTTCTGTCTCCGTAGTGAACTGTATATGATTATTAACAGAGTTGAAGATATCCAGTGTCAGTTCTTCGCTGTTTTCAGGGATTGCACAGATAATATCATCGACATATTTATATATAAAAGGCATTGTGTATGGAAGTTGAGGAATAATATTCTGCAGTAGGTGATCTAACACTATTTTGGCCAAAATATTGCTGATGGGGGATCCCATCGGGGTACCAAAGGTTTGTTTATAATAACTTTCATTAAAGGTGAAGTAGGTGTTGTTGAATATGAATTTGATTATGATCAAAAAACTGTCTTGTGAAAGAGATGTGCAACTTTCGATCTTCTGCCATTCTATTTTTATTATGTCCATAACTAGATCCAATGGTATGTTCGTAAAAAGAGATATGACATCTAATGACACTAGTATATAATTTTCTGGTAACATAGTATTGCGAATCCTATTGACAAAACAAAATGTATCTCTGATGTTGAAGTCATCGTTATCATCTTCATTGAAAGCGTCACATAAGAATTTCGATAGGAATTTGGAGATGTCATAAGTTACAGAATTCACTGAACTAATGATAGGTCTTAGTGGGACAGTCGGTTTGTGGATCTTCGGTAAGCAGTATAATTTGGAAGATGTCGAGTTGTATCTGGTCAGTTTGCGGGCTAATTCTTCAGGGATCTCTTTTTTATGTTTAAGTTGTTTGATTAAATCATTATAATTTTTTTGGGTTGACGTCGTGGGGTCCTTTTGTATCCTTTTATATGTTTTTTGGTCCTGCAGTAACTCTTGAGTTTTTTTAATGTAGTCATTTCTTTTCATGGCCACTGTGCAACCTCCTTTATCGGATTGTAAGATTAACAGTTCAGGATGTAGCCTTATGAACGTTCTTACTTCATTATAGGTTTTGTGTAAAGTAGATGGTTGCCCATAGTTAGGTTTCTGCAAAAAATTTGTGATAATATTTGTGGCATTAGCTCTCAATAAATCTTGTGTATCGTTAGACGTATCTGCAATGATTGTTTCAACATCTGCTAATAATTTCTCAATTTTTATGTTTTCTTTCCTACATTGTAGCGCGAACTTGGGACCCAGAGATAAAAAATCAGAAATATTAGTGGGAATATCAATCTCGGATAAATTTTTGAACCAGTTTGAGTTATCAATGAATAATTGGTTATTGATATGGTTCATCTTAATCATCAAATTGAATTTCTTGATGTTGGCTTTCTTGATCCGATTGTGATAATTCATGAATTTCATATTCAATCTTCTCTCATATTCTCGAATAGTTTCAGTTGGAAGTATTCGAATTAACTGAGATTTAAATGTTTCAATACGGGACTGGTTTCTCTTAATATTGTTGCATGTTATTTTGATTTCCATAGATAATATTCGTCTGCACATATGTGAAATCAGATCATCTGTTTTATGAGTCATGTTTATATCATTGTTTACAAGCAATAATCTACGGATACCTTTCATGCTGTCTAGAATGTGTCGTGGAATTAGTTTCGATGTTCGACAACGAATTAGGAATATTCTTCTGTTTGTACATGCGGCCAGTTTCAAATTGGCCATGAAAAGAAATGACTACATTAAAAAAACTCAAGAGTTACTGCAGGACCAAAAAACATATAAAAGGATGCAAAAGGACCCCACGACGTCAACCCAAAAAAATTATAATGATTTAATCAAACAACTTAAACATAAAAAAGAAATCCCTGAAGAATTAGCCCGCAAACTGACCAGATACAACTCGACATCTTCCAAATTATACTGCTTACCGAAGATCCACAAACCGACTGTCCCACTAAGACCTATCATTAGTTCAGTGAATTCTGTAACTTATGACATCTCCAAATTCCTATCGAAATTCTTATGTGACGCTTTCAATGAAGATGATAACGATGACTTCAACATCAGAGATACATTTTGTTTTGTCAATAGGATTCGCAATACTATGTTACCAGAAAATTATATACTAGTGTCATTAGATGTCATATCTCTTTTTACGAACATACCATTGGATCTAGTTATGGACATAATAAAAATAGAATGGCAGAAGATCGAAAGTTGCACATCTCTTTCACAAGACAGTTTTTTGATCATAATCAAATTCATATTCAACAACACCTACTTCACCTTTAATGAAAGTCATTATAAACAAACCTTTGGTACCCCGATGGGATCCCCCATCAGCAATATTTTGGCCAAAATAGTGTTAGATCACCTACTGCAGAAGATTATTCCTCAACTTCCATACACAATGCCTTTTATATATAAATATGTCGATGATATTATCTGTGCAATCCCTGAAAACAGCGAAGAACTGACACTGGATATCTTCAACTCTGTTAATAATCATATACAGTTCACTATGGAGACAGAAACAGATCAGAGTGTGCCTTTTTTGGACACAAAAGTGATCAGGCCCAATGATGGTGAGATCATCTTAGACTGGTATAGAAAACCAACAGCCTCAGGATGATTCCTTAACTACCACTCCAACCACCCTAGAAACCAAAAATACAACACTGTAATCGCCATGAAAAATAGGATAACACATATCAGTGATGAAAGATTTCTGTAAAAAAATTTGAAATTGCTGAATGATATTTTTCTTAACAACGGATATCCTAAACGCATATTAAAACATCTTATATACAATTCCATAATTTATGATGGCCCTACAGAGCAAGTGGACCGACAGATGGTGAAGTATAGAAAAATACCAAACATAAATCAACTCTCACAAAAACTGATAACACTGTTTAAACGGATCCCAGACTTGAAAATTGCCAACTACCATATATTGACAACTTCCCAATTGTTTTCCAAATTAAAAGACAAAACACCGACCACGCTAAAAAACAACGTAGTTTATGAAATACCCTGTTCACATTGTGATGGTACTTATGTTGGACAAACTAATCAATGGCTGAAACAACGCATTACACAACATAAGAGTGACTGCCGGTTGGGCAAAAATTCGAGCGCTGTTGTCCAACATCAGACTAACACAGGACATATGTTCAGGGCCGGTCTAAGGGGTGTGCGAAGTATGCAGCCGCACACTCAAGCCTTCTGGAGGGGCATTAAATTGACCAATTTTTGTAAAAAAAAAAGTATAAATTTGGAAAATTTTTAGAAACTGATTTAAATATTGGGCAGAAATATTTAAACTATACTCGCCGGCATATCATTGGAAGCTTGGACACCAAAAAGCTGTACACTCCCCTCTACACCCCTCTCTCAGTGTCGTTGCCAGTTTGTGGATTGAAAAATTAATTCACACAACTAAAAAAGCTTCCAATGATTTGCCGCCGACTATAGGAGGAATTGTGTCTTAAAACTATTACAGTTGAAATTCAATGTAAAACCGAAGATCTACCCGGCTACCCCAATGAGTTCTGAAATACAGTAAGTCTGATGCCCTTAATCAAGGTCCAAGGTCAGTAGAACAGTCGTCTCGTGGCGGGATGCGGAAAGTGTTGTGACTTATTTTCCTGCCTTCCTCCCCCGGCTTTGATTTTCTAGCCAATTGGCGTCTGAAATTAAGATCGTAGCGCCGGAACGGCTAATATCGGTACTAGAGCATGGGCCATTAACGGATTGTTTACATTGTTTGTAATGGTATTTACGTTCATTTCATTTTGAGTTTTCGAACGTTTAGCTTCGTAATTTGTGTTTTTTTGGACTTCGTATTTTCCAGTGGTTCATTGTGTTTCGATTGAGGACAATATTTTCTCTGTTCAACAGTAGATAACCTACCTACATCAAGTTGAAATTTACAGTTTTTATCATTGAACATGAAAATCAATGATAAAATAAAGGAGAGGACGAATAAATTATTTGGTTAGAGGAACTATGTATACATCATGGAAAGGCAGTATGATAGAACACCTATTTATTTAAAAAGTAAAAAAACTTTCAAAAGTTTCAAGAAAACATCTCTGACATGTCTACTTTCATTACCAACTGAAGAGGTTTTGAGTATAATGGGCAAAACTAAGTACTTTCCAGCAAAACTGAAAGCAAAAACATGAAATAAAAAAAAAATTAACATGAATAATCTGCTTGAATTGTTTCAAAGTAATGAGTTATTATATTTTTTGAATTTTCCTGACGTATAAAAGCTCTCCTAAAAATACGGTGGACTTCTGAGAGTCTGGTTTCTTTATAGAATCTCTGTTTTTCCTGGTTATATAATTGAATATTTTAGTTTTTACCTAGCTATAGAGTCAAGTTTTATTTCATATTCTTAATGTTATGATAAACTGTTATTTTGGTTGTGCAAATAAACATTATTTATTAATATTATTATATTAGTATCTCTGGTTGTTACATGAAAGAAAATACAATTATCTAGAATCTCTGGATGATGGCCTAGGTTCAGATTCCGATAAAAGTGGAAGATTTTTCGTTGGAATAGCATTGGACTTCAAAAACACTGAGTTTTCGATTAGCTGAAAATTGCACATTATCAGTTGGTATAATTCGATATGGAAAAATCCACAAAATTACTGCAGAGAATATAATTATTCTCAGTAAACTGTAAAGAACAACTCTCTTATGTTCACAAGAACAATGAAGAGTTAAGCTTTCATTAGTTTATTTGACATAATTGTGGTTATAGTACAAGGAAGAGTACTAATCATATCAAGTCAATCAATAATGTATCATATTTTCATACATAAATTTAATGTTCTACAAGGCGCGAAAAAGCACAAAAACTGTGTTTTTGGACCTTAAATTTCAAAAAATTCCATACCCCCCCAGACCCCCGGCAGGGGCATAAAATTTGAATCTAGCACACTTGTAATTTTCGCCTTAGGCCGGCTCTGCATATGTTCGATTTTGACAACGTAAAAATTATTGATCAACATAATAATTACAAAACAAGACTTTTCCTAGAAATGTGCCATATTATAAAAAACAAAAAATGTATTAATTATAAATCGGATACCGGCCAACTCAGTAACATATATTGTGGGATTATAAGAAGCATGTAAAATAACTCCATCCAAAAATAAAATTTAACTAATAATGTATAGATACCAGAGTGACCCGATACAATATTATCACTCAGTCGTGCGTTACCCACTGTGTGATCCACACATATCTTGTGATGTCCCGGCTCTACAACTGTAGGTTTTTTAATGTGTTCCTTGTATATGTTTAATATTATGTAATTTTATTTCATTTCAGTGTACTCCTGGTGAAGTCACAAAATTGAGTGACGAAATATTGAGTTAACGGGAACGTAAGAGTTTTATTTTCCCTACAGACCGCCTCCCGATAATTTCATAGTATATATATATATATATATATATATATATATATATATATAGATATATATATATATATATATATATAGATATATATATATATATATATATATATATATATATATATATATATATATATATATATGTATATATATATATATATAATTATGTATATATATAATATATATATATATATATATATATATATATATATATATATATACATATAAATATATATATAAATATACATAGGCGGCGGTAAGGGGGGGCAAATCGGGCATTTGCCTCCCCCTGGATTGAGAAAAAACAAAGTGAATTACAACAAAATCAAAAGCATACATTCATTTTTCAAAAAATTTAAAATATTAGAACATGTTGACAATAGAAATATACAACCGGAGAACAATAAATATAATATAAAAAAAATATAAACATATTTTTTCAAATTAATTATTCTTATCACTGCATTAATAAATGCTGTATTTTCCCAGACTCTTTCACGATGAATATTGACCATACAAAGTCCGGAAATTCATCATAGTCGATCTTAGCCATGTATTGACTATCTTAATGTGCTGAAGGACCTCTTAACGGTACAGGTTGTGGCTGGAAGAGTTAATCAAATTTTTATTGCTTCCGTTACAGAGGGCATATTGCCCAATGAAAATTTAAGCAGGTCGATATATTTTAATTTTTCGATTTCTGGAGGAGTAAGTTCAGACAACTTCCATATCTCATACCCACAAGGTTAGTGCCTCTGGCAGAAAGTTATCCAAAACATCACCGTATAAGTCTTGAATAGCGGCTGCTACATACCTCTAAAAATGTTTTCAAAGTCATGCTCCGCATGGTTTTTGGATGCAGTTCATATGAGTTGTATATTTCGAATTTTTTTTCTGAAAATCGATACTCTAGAACTATATACTGAAATAGAGCTTCTAGATATAGAATGAAAATTCCTCTTCGATAGTACGCGCCCAATGACATTGATGGATGATTTTTTCGATTAATCTGTTTCGATTCACATGGATTTCGCTATAAGATATTACCCAGCTAACCTGCACATTTTCACGTTCAGTATTTTTTAAAACAAAAATTCAAAAATCAATGGGTTATATTCCTTCAGATAGGTATTAACAGACTTATACAAAAAACTGATGAAATCAAGCATTAGAAATAAATTTAAAAGAGTAAATTTTCAAATTTTGGATTGATTCGGCCGATACATGGTGTGAATTAATGAACATATTAAAACCATTGTTTTAATAGAAGTAAATTTTCGCCAGCGGCGCTCCACCAGGAATAAGACAACCCCCGGGCCTCCAAATCTTGCTTTGAGATTTAGGCAAATATCAAACATAACCTATTGTGCAAACTCCAACTTTATTTGTGATTTGAAAAAAAATTCATGAAAAATATATTGAGATATTCTAAAGGAGATTGCTTTTCCAATCATTCGTTCATCTTCAGTGTTGACGTATAAAGATGTGAACAGAATGATGTAATATCCGGTATGCATTGCTTTCGCGTAGGTAAATCTTTTTGAGTAATTGAAAATCAATTTGTTCTCGAGTTAAGTAAAATAACAACTTTCATCCTATTTCGTTGTTTGGAAAACAAATCCGGTGCTTCAAAATATACTCAACCATTCGTTCATCTTCAGTGCTTGGGATAAATTTCTCACGTCTTCAACTTATTTCGAATGTGAACAAACATTTGTTTGAATGCGAATATTCGAAAGTTATCTGAAAATTAATAATCTTTAAAAATCATTCAAGTTCACTGACTGTATGAGTCAGAAGAATCAGCATTACTCAATATAATAATTGCGTGTTAGAGAAAAATGATAAATCACTTCAACTATGAAAAAGAGAAGGTTGTTTTGTTCTTAATAGATCTCACCAGTGTTCCTTATTCGGTAAGGTGTGAATGGACAACATTTTTTTTTGTTGATCCTAGCTATCTTTATGATCGATGAACGAAGCAGAACAGATGTATAAATTCATTTACGTAATATTCAGATTTACTTACCTGGGACTGAATATATTGATTGATCTAAAAATCGCTTTATATTCGGAGATGTATTAGGTACATAATGTTCTAATCAAACTAAATTTACATGCAGATGTATCAATATAAATATATATATATATATATATATATATATATATATATATATATATGTATATATATATATATATATATAAATATATATATATATATATATATATATATATATATATATATATATATATATATATATATATATGTATATTATATATATATATATATATATATATATATATATATATATATATATATATATATATATATATATATTCAGGAGCAATAAGAAAATTGAAAGTGAGGAAATGTCAAATATATACAGATATGTGGTAACTTATGATTTGAGATTTGATTAAGACCTTGAAATTAACAAACAGTCATACAGAAGAAACTTAACACATTCTAAATACATATAATATAGAGATAAAGTATAAGAAAGAAAATATAAAATTATCCGGCAGATTCTGTTATTAGTAAGAAAACAATGACACATATAGGTTATGAGTCGAATCATAGAAGATGCAAAGGAACTCAGGGCTAACGAGGAGAGTCACCAGTCAATCACAAAACAATGTGTGGCAAGTACCAAACCATGTATACGTGAAATGACAACGAAATTTTAAGATCTTAATCAAATCTCGAATCGAAAGTTAACACATATTTGTATATATTTGACATTTTTTCACTTTCACTTTTCTAGTTGCTCCGGATGAAGAAACAAATATAGTTCTCGAAAGCTCGATTTAAAAAAAAAGAGTACGCTCATTTCTACCTCAAAACTGCTATCCTAAATAAATATTTTTCTTTTGGTGTACTTTGACCTATCATATTAAATTATTGGCTTTAGTATGCCATGTATGCCATACGCTAAATAATAAATCAATAAAATAAATAAATTGGCTTTAGAAAATTAGATTTTTCAAATATACGTTGGAAAGGCATTTACAGTCAATCAAATTAAATAATTCTTATACGCCGAGGTTAATTTTTATGACTCTTTTTATTTCGTTTGAATAAGAAACAACTCCTGAAATATTAACATGTTCTACACCATGCTGTGTTAAATTTATCCAATTTCATGCCAATTTCATGAAACCACAAAGGACGTGAAAATTCAGATATCTCTTACATATATATATATATATATATATATATATATATATATGTTATTGAAATAACATATAGAAATTTAATCATTCGAAACTTTTTCCAAATTCGTAAACTTCCAACTCAAAGTTAATTCGTAGATTCCGGATATTATGAAAATTTAGATTTTCATCTTCGTAAACTTGATAAATTTGAATGGAAATCAACCAAAATTTGAATAAATCAGTATGTATACATTAATAACATGAAAAATAATAAAATAAAAATCAAACTAATTAAATGAAAAATAATAATATATTAATGTAATGATAAAATATCAAAATAATAAAATATTAAAATAATATAATAATCGAACTGAAAAATTATAAAATTTCGAATAGAATAATGAAACTGAATTGTATACACATATAGAAATTCAATTCAATATAAAATTCTCAAAATTCAATGAAACTGATAAATTGAAAAAATTTTACATGAATTTTATTGATGAGAAAAAGGAAATTGAAACATCATATAATAATATACGTGTGAATATAGGCATGGTTCACTGAACTACCATATAATCCAAGAACGGTCAACTAATTGAACTAATTGGCATTTCACCTAATAAAAAGATGCCCGAAATTTCGTTAATTGACGAAGAGCAAACCTCCAACTGAGCAAAATTTGCCGCTCATGAAATCTTGAAGATATAATTTATGTAATCAACTCTCCGCAAGAAGTGGTCATTTACCTGCCTAGTAACATTGAATTAATTCATTCATTTTCTAATCGACCTTTGTGTCTGTATGTCTGTACCTCCTCGCCAGCCCAGACTCATTACGGAAACAGAAACTTAATCAAAACGTCACAAATGTATCTGAAACTTTTTCTGACGTCCGAAAAGAATCCATAAAAAACTCCAAATTATAACCCAACATAATAGTTTTATTTAAAATCTTAATCTGGCAGAGAAGAAAGTTTGAGTGCTTGTTCTCTCTTAGGTATTCTATCTTTATTCCACGGAATACGGGGTTTGCAAGAGGAGTAAGTGGACTGCCTCAACAAATATGTAATTGTACTTTCAACAGAATTCATGTTGCTAGTGGATAGTTATTCAATTGATGGGAATAAGAAATATCTTTCAAGTGAAAGTATGATCAAATAGAGTCTAGAATTATTGATTTTGTTCTTTGATGTAAGTTTTTTTTGTTGTACTTTCTCCGAAAATAAGAGATACCTAATGGAAAGTCAACCAAGTAAGGTGGTGTTTTTGAATGTATTTCATACCCTCTGGACAAAAATGTTTGCGATTTCTTGATGTTTGATATATATATATATATATATATATATATATATATATATATATATATATATATATATATATATATATATATATATATATATATATATATATATATATATATATATATATATATATATATATATATATATATATATATATATATATATATATATATATATATATATATAAACAGTGAAATCTACAATCTCACCAAAAATGGGATTACTTTTGCTCTCAAGAAAGTTTCAACCTAAAATATAATCGAAAAAAAAGCATTTTTCTGTATATATATGTATATATATATATATATATATAAAGATTTATAAATAAAAATATATATATATATATATATAAATATAAATATATATATATATATATATATATATATATATATATATATATATACATATAACAATCTTGAGAGCAAAAGTAATTCCCTCTTTGGTTAGTTTGTAGTTTTTATTGTTTTCCTTCAAAATTTATTACAACCAAAATAAAATGTAACATTATAATACCAATATCAGGTAACTAAAAAATGAAAGATCCAAAATATATCTGACAAATGGGAAAAAGTAACCTCACAATATCAGTGAGAATGTTGGGAACTTGGTGATATGAAGAACAAGACACAACATCAACATGTATTACAATGAAGCAAACAATGTATGTTATATAGACAATTAATTGTAACAATTCGTAGAAAATTTTTATTTTAGAAAGTACCAATAACAACGAAGGTAAAATTATTCCATAAATGATCACGTGTGGAAACCAGATATATATATATATATATATATATATATATATATATATATATATATATATATATAGAAAACAGAATTCTTCGTGTTATCGAAACACGTTCGTGGAAATAAAATCAAGTACTAGGACATTTATTTGAAACTAATCAAACAAACCTCCTAGCGGAGCTGGTTATACGAGTTCACGAAACTTCGAAATGCCTCCATATACCTTGGACGGTGTATATATATATATATATATATATATATATATATATATATATATATATATATATATATACATATATATATATTTATTATATAAATATATTTATTTATATATATATATATATATATATATATATATATATATATATATATATATATATATATATATATGAAAAACAGAATTCTTCGTGTTATCGAAACACGTTCGTGGCAATAAAATCAAGTACTAGAACATTTATTTGAAACTAATCAAACAAACCTCCTAGCGCAGCTGGTTATACGAGTTCACGAAACATCGAAATGCCTCCATATACCTTGGACGGTGTATGTTAGAAACATTAAGTTGTTTATCACAATCAATGGAAATGATAGACAGTCTGTTTCGCCCTTATTTGGGGCTCATCAGTATCATCCAACCATCGAAAGTGATAACCAACCAAATATTTCTAACGGCCTTATATTTTCCTTGAAGTGACTTTATGGCATATAAATATGACACAGCGCCACCAGTCGGAAACAAATGAACCACATCTCACAGATAAATGAAAACATTTCGGCAACATGAACTCGTACGTCCTGACACCCGAAGGTGGTTACTATATTCGCTAAGCAAGAGTAAAGTTGCCACATCAATCCTTTAAACAGGCAGCAAATGAATAGAAAACAGAATTCTTCGTGTTATCAAAACACGTTCGTGGCAATAAAATCAAGTACTAGGACATTTATTTGAAACTAATCATACACCGTCCAAGGTATATGGAGGCATTTTGATGTTTCGTGAACTCGTATAACCAGCTCCGCTAGGAGGTTTGTTTGATTAGTTTCAAATAAATGTCCTAGTACTTGATTATATATATATATATATATATATATATATATATATATATATATATATATATATAATATATATATATATATATATATCTATATATATATATATACATATATCTATATATATATATATATATATATCTATATATAAAATATATATATATATATATATATATATATATATATATATATATATATTTATATATATATATATATATATATATATATATATATATATCTATCTATATATATATATATATATATATATATATATATATATATATATATATATATATATATATTTTTTTTTTTTTTTCCTCCTGTTAAATTTTGGCGGCTCCCATCAGACCATATGGGTTGAAACTTGGTATCTGGGGTTCTTCTTGAGGCAGGACAAAACAGTCCAAATTTTGATGTATCAAACATCAAGAAAATACAAAAACCGTGGTTCACAAGGTATGAACTGGATTTGAAATCCACTACGGCGGATTTCAAATCCATTTCATATACCTTCTGAACCAAGGTTTTTGTGTTTTTTTGATGTTTGATATATCAAAATTCGGACTGTTTTGTCCTGCCTTGACTTTAGTTACAATGCATTCGTCTATGATTTTCGGGGAAAGATGATATTTGATATCTGTGGTTGTTCTTGAGGCAGAAGAAAACAATCAAAATTTGAGTATATTCAGTATAGATTTCTTGTAGAGTGAATAAGGGTGTTGAAGGGTGGATTGAATAGATATCAGCAATAAGTGGATTGAATAAATATCAGGTATTCTTTGGGGGCTTTAACTCTCTTTCTCAATTGCATTTTAATTTAGAGATTTCATGTTTCGTGGGTTTTAATGTTTTGCTCATCTTCAGAGCCTCTCTAAATTGACTTGGAGGTTCCACCACTTACCTCTCCTAATTATGATAGACAGTTTGTGAAATCGCAATACTTTAACTTTGACTAGGGGTCGCCAAGTTCTTGAAATTTCACGATCTTGTCTTTATAGTAATTTTATCTTTCAAGACAAGACAAGAAATTTTATGTCAATATCAAGATTTCTTGTCAAGAAATCTCTAAATATCTTGACTAACAATGAAAACGCTAAAACGTATTCGTTTGTGAAAAAGATAACCTTGAACCTTTCTTCGATCAGGCTCCTTGATAAATTCTTTTTCAAATAATATTCCTTGACATTAGTGACATTCTAATTGTCTTTTTAACCCAACACTTTTCATTTTCATATAGATATACATTTGGCTAATTTATCTTTTTTTTTGCCATTCATACAGGTGTCCATTTGAATTTAAAAAAATCATGAAATGTCTAGGTAGCACTATCCTGAATTGGTGTATGCTGCTGCTTTTTTCTTTTTTTTTGCCGCTATCCCAGACAGCTACGGTTTCAGTTTTGTCATTCGCACTAGACATAGTCACGTTAAACTCACTGTCACTGACCATTTTATTCATATTTACTAAAATCGTAACCCTTCCATTTCTGTCTAGTGCTTGTTAGTAAATAATCTGAACCAGAATCGGTGCCAAATGGTACTGCAGACGTAAGGTTTACGGAAGAGTCTCTGTCACTTATCACTCTCACTTATATAATAAGAGATAATATCAAAATAATGTACTTTTTATCACCACTATTCACAAACTAGCATAAAAAATATAACAAAACAGGTACATACTACCACTTTGTAATAATAACCTTACTTAACTGAACGGGGTAAAGCATGCACCTGCGCGACGTCATTTGCGGTAATCAGAAAACAGTTAAAGATCGAGTAACCACCAGATTGCCATGTTAGCAAGCAACGCAATTGTCAGTTAGTCGGGGATTTACCGGTTAATCAAGAAATTTCCAGATCTAGAAATTTCTTGAGTCAAGACAAGATATGAGATGTTAAGAAAACGTCAAGTCAAGATGTTTTCAAATTTCAAGACAAGACAAGAATATTGTGAATAAAACTTCACAGTTTTTCATTTCCATTATATTTTGTTAACATATGGGAAGGAAGGGAATATACAAAATAGCATTCAAAACTCAGAATACCATTGGAAAACATATTAAAAATTCAAATGATAAAACTACACAACAAAATAAATCAGGGATCTATAAGCTAACTTATGGTTCATGTCCTAAAGTATATGTTGGTCAAACTGGCAGGAACTTTGGAGTTCGAATATCAGAACATAAAAGAAATTACGACATGGAAAAATTAGATTCTACTTATGCATCACATCTCCTAGAACAAAATCATATTTTTAATAGTGAATTTGAAATATTACATATAGAAAAGGAAGGCTATAAACCCAATTTATCAGAAGCTCTTGAAATTATTAGTATGAAACAATCCAATAATTTCTTAAATGACCAATTAGATATGAATAGTTCACCGTTGTTAAGTATTTTCTAGATGTAATATTAAATATTTGTGCTTCTTGTGTTTTCCCATGTCATAAACAGTTTGTACTTTTTACTTGCTAAGTGATTGTGTTTAGGTTTTCCCCATTCTTGTTGTATATTCCCTTCCTTCATCTTTCAATATTCTCGTTGTAAAAGTAAGTATGTATTATACATCTGAAGAAGCCACTTTATTGGCGAAACAATTGTCATGTTAACAAAATATAGTGAAAATCAAAAACTGTGAAGTTTTATTTACAATATTATAATGGATTTTCATCAAGTATCGTCCCGATCAATTAGTTACAAGACAAGAAGTTGTTATCAATACAAGAATTCTTCTCTTCTTGACCCTTAACTTTGACCTTCATGTATAACATTAATAAGACATTTATTGCTTGAGATTCGATTGAATTTTCGCTCTACTCTTTCCCAGATCGATTTAAGCTTAACTATCGGCTCATTACTTTCGAAAATACCCCGTACATATGTTCCAACGATCTTGGGTCAGATGACGTCAAGAATAGTTTCTTGATGAAGACATCTCCTCATGGCAGCTCCGTGTGTGGCATTCTATATTATACGACCGAATATTCCCAGCGAACATGGCAGTTTCCCTCTCTTTCCATCGTCTGACCGGCGCAGAGAGTAGGACAGAGACAACGAGATGTATACGTTTTGAGTTTGACGCGTTCAAAAGTGAGTAGGTCCAATATAGAGGATTTCCGTGTATTTATTCAGTCGGTCTTAAACGGTAGTCTTTCAGTCCGGAGCGCCACGAAGAGAATGGGGGTTGACTGGGAATGTTAGACGGGTTGGAACTCGAGAATTACAGGCAATTTGAGATGATTGAGGGTTATTCGGCTATTAGACTTTGCTATGATTAGGTCTGGTTTTGATTGGGAGGAAGATAGATGTCTTTTATGAATTCGAGTTTAAATTAATTAAATTTTAATGTTCGCATTCACGTATTTTTGTTGATGTGTGTAAAAGTTGTGCTCTTTATTAAATTTTATTGGAATGAAGTTCGTTTAAGCGACTTGTAGAATTTGACTGGTTGAAATCGTCACGAAAATATTAAAATTATAGGGGAGGGGAAAAGACAAATTATAGGGGGCTTCCTCGGAAATACATCGCGTAATGAATAATCTTGTATTAATAGCAAACGCTTATGAAAATTGGAAAATAATTAATTTTATTCAAAAAAAGAAATTCGCGAAGTGTATCGCGTAATGAAAGCGAAGCAGGTCGAGATGTGATTCGAACAGAATAGTCTCCGCGAAGAAAACCGCGGTTGTGGATGAGACTTGAAACACACAAAGGATCGTTTTTCAACATGAACTCAAACTACATAAAAAATTTCAACCCTCTAACTCTACCTACAGAAGCTGGGGAGTTGAGAAAATTTGAAAACCAGAAAAAAAATGAGAAATATTTATTAATCATGGCGGCGTTTTTTTATTGCAACTTTTTTAGTCTCCTATTTCCTTATGCCACGTGCAAATCATCAGATTAGTGAAATGCATACTCTTCTGCATGTAATTAACTCACCTTGCCTGAATCTGACGCGCTCGAGTTTTTCGAACGATCGATTTTTTTTACTAATCCGAGCGGCTGCCCTCGACGAACGGCCCCATATTAAGGGTTTATGTATGGTGGGGATACTTAACAGGGTGCAAGGTTTCCCCCAATATGTTATTCTGCCACGCTCGAGTAAATCCCAAAATCCCCGTTGGGCTCCCCTACTATTATATATATATATATATATATATATATATATATATATATATATATATATATATATATATATATATATATATATATATATAATAGTAATCAAACAAATTTCGAAAATCGTTGTCTAGGACAGGTTTTTCAAACTTTGAAGCCTTAGGGCCATAATGATTTTTTCAGTAGGTTCCAAGGGCAAAAACTGTTTTGATTTTTCTGCCCTCAATTATATTTCTAGACTAGACTAGTCGCAAAGTGCGCAACTTATCACAACAATAAGACATTGGCTGTCGCAGGCCAGATTGATGTCACTGGCGGGCCGGTTTTGGCCGCCGGCCTCAGTTTTGAGACTCCAGTGAAGAGGGTCTGAAAAAGATATTAAAAATTTTCACTCAATTGAATGTTGACTTTTGATACGATGCAATATTCTATTATATTCAAAATTACGACAAAAATATATTTATGAAACATAACGTAATACAAGGAGTGATATATGAAATTTATTTGGGAATGATGTCAATATTTTATAACAAAGTAACATTTTCACGTATTTTCCGACATAGTATTCTTACATATTATACTTTTAACCTTCTTCACAGTTGAAGCACTAAAAAAAAAAACAATTTCAATGCAATGTTAATTCAGGTGTAACTAAATACTTTTTGAACGAACAACGAAAGGAGTGGTGGGTGTGTCGAAAGCACAACGTCATTAGAAAAGAGTAATAATACACGAACTCGTCAAGTTTATGGTTTGATATAAATCTTCTATTTTACGAGGCCGGTGAAAGAAGGATTTATTTTCATCCCAGCTTAACGTGGAAAATAGGATATGAAACGAATTGGCATCAGCATTGTTCATAAGTGTTATTTGTGATTATATGTACTACCTAGAATCTAGATCAGAGGTTCGGAAACTTTTGTGTCTCAGACACTACTTTAGCATTAGTTAGTCCCTGCTTAGCTAATAGTCAAATTTTGCAAATTCGTCAAATTCAAATATGTTTTTGACAGCTGGTGTAGTGCTTCTCACTTTGAAATATTAGAATTTATTATTGTTTTGAAGTGTGGGAAAGAACAAATGTTAAGTTTTATGAATTTACTAATTTAATTCAAATCAAAAAGAATCAAAATAAATTTAAGATAGGTTGCATAAAATATCAAATTTTCACAAGTTTAGAGTTCCTATTGTCCATTTCTAAGTATTTAAATGAATTGAAAGAATATGTAATTGAAAGGCATTGTTTCAAAAAAAAAGAAAAACATATATAGTGAAGGACCTGTAATTCTTAAATTAATCGTTTTAGACCACAAGTGTGATAATTTGTTGGAATCGTTTTCTCGGAAGGAACATAGGAATGCCAAAATGTACAGGTTATCCCATTATTAATTTTGAATATGATGTCACTTGACCGACAAAAAAACGCTTATTGGGTAACATAATATAAAAAACACCTGCATCAATTGCTTCAATTTACAACCCTAAAATTACAAATCTCTACTACTCTCGGATTCCAAGATATTCCCAGTCTTTATCGTCGTGGGACACCCTGTATATTTTTGTATTTACACAACAAATATTCCTCACTGAGCTTGAGTGAGAAATTCTTTCGTAGGTTGTGACAATCTGACACTTCTTGGCCCAAGCCCCTCCCCTGGGGCATGAATCAGCTACACATGGTCCATTTTTCTCATGATATGCACCAAGATAATCTTTATCATAATGTTTCAAGAATAGTAGTATCAGGCATAACTTCTAAATAAGAGGAAATTTGTACCCTTGGCGGAAAGTCTCTTGGGTCAGCCCTAGGATCCAAAAAACTAAACTTAACCTATATGGACACTTTTAAAGAATTGTATTGGTTATTCACACATGAGTTACATAATCATTGGTACATTCGGATGTAGCATATTTGAAAACACAAGACTTTTGCCAATTGGAGAAGAAAATTCACTATATTACCTAAATTAGTTAGGTAACACAAACAACACATATCGGAGAATTAAGAATTGAATCTTCATACATCACTCATTAAAGTATTCGAAGCTTTATCAATTATTCACGCACAACTTCAAAGGCGTTCGACACAATTAATCATGAACTTTTGCTAATCAAATTGGATCGGTATGGGGTGAGGGGCCTGTGTGCGGGTCTGATTGCCTCATATTTAAAAAATAGATGTCAGACTGTGTCCATTTCCCATGATGGGCAAAATCATTATTCCGAGAGCACTTTGGTTCGGAGGGGCGTTTCCCCAGGGTTCTATACTGGGACCTTTGTTTTTTTTATTGTATGTCAATTACCTTCCCGGCTTGCTGGGTAGGGGCCTTGTTTGTCAGTATGCCGATGATACGTCGGCATTGCTGTCGAGCGGGGGTCTCGCTGGCTTGTCGGTGGGATGTTTTCGTGTGATGTAGCAAATGGCCACTTGGTGTGAGATAAACTGCCTTAGACTGAATAGCGATAAGACGGGACTTATAGTGTTTAATAAACACAAGATGAATACTGAATCATTATATATTAATCATAATCATAAAACTATACCAAATATAAACTGCATAAAATTTCTAGGCATCCATATCGTTATCCTGTATCAGCTGGGAGCATTATATTGCAAAACTTCAATCAAAACTTAACAGTGCATGTGCTTTAATACGCATGCTTCGAGACTGCATGTCACTGCACTGCATTCAACTTTTTTATTTTGCACACGTGCAGTCCCTGCTTAACTATGTAATATCCATCTGGGGAGCATCCGGATTCTCTGATACCATATTTAAAACTCAAAAAAGAATAATCAGGTGTATGCTTGGTCTTCATCCACGAACTTCGTGCATGCCATTCTTTAAAGAATTAGATATACTAACCGTCCCTGGACTATACTTTTTAACACTTGTCATCTTTGTTAGGAAAAACTTGCACATGTTCTCGACAAATGCTTGTATTCCTTTAACTTTTAAATTGTTATCTTGATATTTCATTGTCTGTGTTGTTATGGTATTTCCTTTTTATTGTCGGTTGTGTAGTACAACCCATTTATATTTTTTATATTTGTGCTTATTCGTTGTAATAATTAATTTTTTTTGAAATTTTACATAGTCATTAGCTATTGTGACGTTGATTTTTTTTCAAATTTTTTGAATTGTGTTGGCAAAAAAAAATAAATAAATAAATAAATGAACTTTCTAAACACTGATAATGTTGCAGGATATTTCCAAAATTCCCCGCATATGTACCTAAAGAAGAGTTCCATTCCAATAACGATCACTACCCCATAACTCCATAATATAATTTGAAAACGATCTACGCTTGATATGAAACGTCGTGTCGAGTGTTACACTACTCCAATTTCCGAATAAACTCAATGGGCACGTTAACCTCGATTCGAAATGAAATCGGATATTTGGATGAGACAGGCGACGAAAAATGTCGATTCATTAAATTGAAATAAGTTAATGATCCAGTGGAAGAATAAGAAGGAGATTTGTCAATTCGGATTTCAAAGAAAAGGTTGTGAAGTGAATGTTGATCCAAGTGGCACAACGTGTCGGCTGAAAACTGGTGCAATATTGGATATAGGACAGTGACGGATCAATGAAGTTCTGTAGGGAGGGGCGGATGTAATTATGGTCTGGAGTTTAAAATTTAAAAAATTCTTCAGAAATAGGCTTCGTGACAAATGAATACAAAAGTAATACTAAGTTTCAAAAATCAAATAAATATAAATATGTGATATCAGTTTTGTGTTCTAAGCTTAATTATCTTATTTGTGTGGTCTTCTCACCGAGAGTATGAAGAATATTTTATAATATTTTTAGGTTTCTTACCGTCGGAGAGGGAGATCAACCTCCCCGCCCTGTTTCCTCTTGTTAGTTCTTTTCTCTTTGTAAAACTCAAAGTGCTCAAGTTATAAATAATCCGGATGTTAATCACACCCCTTGACCTAGTTGCACATCCCTTGGTGTAACTGCATCCCTCCTTAAAGTCCTGACAAAGTGATTCACCCCTCGTATTATTTCTCGTTTCATATATGGAAAAAATTTTACTAAAAAGACTGGCTCGTTTGACCAAGAAGATGACACTTTAGGTGGGCATAACTTTCAGGACAAACATATGAAGAACATTCATGGCCAGGTTCGAAAATTACTAATCTGCTCGGTGTGGCTCCTAGGTGCTGTCAAACTGATGATATGACACACTTCTTCATCCAACCCTTGCCTAAGGCAGGAGAGCCCTTCACGTTATCTTTTTTCTATATAACATGATTTTTTCACTGTCTGGGATGAAATGTACCAGGATATTAACACTTTAGGAGGACATAGCTTGTAGGGCAACATATTAGGAACCTACATGGCTTACTTCTAAGTTTCTGGGTCGTGTCCAGATAAAATGAACAGCATTTTTCTAAAAATTACCCATAGAAGTAGGTTTATGAACTCTAGGGCCGATCCAATTGACCTGTCGACCAAGAGCAGCGCCAATTTCCTTTTATCTAGAGGCCGATCCAGAAAAAGATCGGTCACCACTTCTAGTACTTGTAGGTCCTGCTAAGACCTATTCAACGGTGTCTACCATAAGATCATGAGGCAGACGAGTATTTTCCGAAAACAATGAACTTCTCCGAGAAGCTGTTAGTTAATTTTGCAGAATATATATCCTGATATCTATTACCTATCTAGGACTGATTGTTTTCATTTATCAGTGAAAAACTTTCTTATAATTAATTCCTGACAAGGTGGATGTAATTGAAGGAGCACGTGTCGACTATATAAAATGACTGTCCTTCATCTTGCAATTCGTATTTTGATGTAGAATAATCAAATTTGCTTGTAAAAAACTTTTGATGAGTGAATGTAAGTACTTAAGAAAACTTTTATCTTTCTTCTCAGTTCACAAACAATCGTATTCTAGAGGCCTCGGTAGACCAGCGGTAAGGTGAACCGCCTTATACCGTTTGTAAACCGAGGATGTGGGTTCGAGTCCCACATCGCTCTTGGGTGTGTGTCCGGAATTTAGTGGTTATATAATATGATTTTAAAAAAAAATGTTGGGTAATGTACATAGTTTACAAGCCCATTGGCCATTCGGAACCGGCGTTAAACTGTAGGTCCCTCGAGTTAAAAAAAAATCGTATTCTATAAAGATAAGAAATTCGGAGAATTTCGTTGTCCTTGACGAAAAAACTGGAACCACCTGTTCAATTAACGTTTCCACCTAATCTACCTCTTCGACTGTCCATATTCAAATTTGCCAAATTAAACGAACCCGGCATTTCTAATTAGAAATATATAAAAACGAAAAAAGACGATCTAACAGTTTCCGTATCAGAGAACTGAAACCGAGAAATAGTCCGGCTAACTTCATCCTTGTCGGATAGCAGTGAAGTTGGATGCACCGACGAAGATAGCCGTAGATGCCGTGAGCCGTAGCGCCCAACACAACATCAAGTTAGTTTACACATACAGGAGGTCCCTCGGCAAATTAATGTGCTTTACATCCTTAATTGGTGGTCGGCCTCTCGAGCTGTGTGGCCTCAGCTATCTCTGTCGAAGCCAGCGAATAGCTAGTCGTCCGATCCTTGTTGCACCCACGGTCCGGTATCTTAGACACGGCCGTGGACAAATATTAGATAAACGTTCGGGCTAATGGGTCCTTTTTGTTTAAACATGAGCTTTAATGATTGTTTGGCTGGTTTTTTGATATGTAAAACTTCCAGTGTCATTCTTTCGGCGTCGTTTTTTGTGAGATTGATTCGGTTCAGTCTATTAAATTCGATCTGGATGTTCCAATTTCAGTTTTTTTTTTGTTCAACTGCCGTATTTCCGAATTATGTATGACTTCTGGTGTATTGATTGGTTTATTTCGGCCTGGGCCGGTTTTTCTTGGTTTTGTGCTTGAGAATAATTTGTCTGCCGGCTTGTCTTGTTCTTTGCAGAATCTATGCTCAAGACGTATGTGACT
The DNA here is from genome assembly GCA_030704885.1 of Cynegetis impunctata. Classification (NCBI taxonomy): domain Eukaryota; kingdom Metazoa; phylum Arthropoda; class Insecta; order Coleoptera; family Coccinellidae; genus Cynegetis; species Cynegetis impunctata. The sequence goes on from JARQZK010003654.1 coordinate 491,501, forward strand.
TGATATTTGCATAGAATTTCACGTTCCAAAGAAAGTCATAATTTTTGATGCGGTGTTATTGAAATGATTTGTTATTTTTGTTGAATTTCCCTCGAGAATAACATCTCCATTATAGTGTCAACGCCTGTTTCCATATATGCGGGATATTGAAGTATTGACACGTATTTCGGACTCTTTGATACTCATCAGAACGGCGTTGACAAGTACAGGATGAAAAACTTGAATATATATAAGATATACATATATATATATATAAAATAAAAATATTCTTTTGGGATATGCAGTAAAAGAGGGATAACTGTGTTTTACTTTTTTATTCAATGTCTTCTTTTATTGTTGCTGCATACCCCAAGAGAAAATTTCTTTTTAAAGATCTGAAAATGAAATTGAAATTTGTTATCTAAAGTGCAAAAAAAACGATAAAAATTTAGGTAAATTCAGTCAAAATTTTGACCTTTCCAAACTTTCGAATTAATGTTGGTACCCATAAATACCCTTCAAACTAAGTTAGAGGGTTGAAAACTTGTTCAGATTCAGTTTATGTGGGGAAATTGTTTTATGGCGGTACAATTATTTTCTTCTAACCGCAGTCATTTTATGTAGATATTCAGATTCATTTGGTGTTTTTGAGGTTTTGGGCAACTCCACAGCTTTTGCAGATTGAGTTAGAGGGTTACTAGTTGGTGCGTGGATTGACTTGATGTCAGAGAATTGCCATTTTTATGTGTAAATTTTTTGTCTGAACGCCGTCATTTACGTATAGAGATTTCTCGTGTTTACGAGGTTTTTGAGGTATTCATACCTCTACAGCTCGTCCAGAGTTAAAGGCAAGGGAAGTGCTCCTGAGTGGTGTCAACTATTTCCCTCGACCGACGACATTAGCGATTCAATTTTTCTCGTGGGCTTTATGGTTTTGATTTCCTCCATAGACACCCTAAATTAGTTAAGTGTGTTGAGAATTTGTATGTTGAAGGGGGAAATATAACCTGCTGCTCAAGAGTTTTCGTAGATACAACTTATTTTCATTTCTTCTCCATAAATCTTTATATGAAAATTCAAAAGCTTTTTATGTTTATAAAGTTGGTACTACCTATTGATATATTGGAAGGAAATTCTAATTTCAAATTCTGTTGGCAATTCCTTTATTTCAGACTAATAGTTCAATAGATTTAAATCAAATAAAAGAGGGATTTTAACATCTGTTTAACTGAAAAATGTTTCGATATACTTGAAATTTGTTGCTTGTCGTCATCAGGGAACTCTAAGAAAAACTTATGGCAGACTAAGTCAGTGAACCTGAACGCTCGGTTAACTAGTTTGGAGCTAAATATCTTGAAATTTAAGCTTTTTGAGGCTGGTTCTATTTGAGTAATTTCTGTCGAACAATCCAATACGTCAGGTCGGTCACTTTTGTGACTACCTCCGTAAAAACTCATTTTGCACCGATAACTCTCAATAATTCGTTAAACAGAAAATCCGAAGTAATTAAGAAGTATTTAATATATAAACGCGTTGAACACATCGTTTACGAATACCTGGGCAATGAAACGGGTTCATTAAAAACGAGACAGTCGGACATAAAAATTCATTTCACACGTCCCGATCATTCCGAGTAACTTGTACGTTAATATACAAACTCCGACTGTTTTCTTGAAATTTAACCGCCGGAAGTGCCCCACCATATCGAAAAGCACAACAAACATAATGCCCGTATATTGTTGTCCGGACGAGACATCTTAATTTATATCTGTCTTAATGAGTATCAGTTAATTGAATTTGTGGAACGGTCATTGTATTATGAAGTTGTATTTCATTCGCGTCTATAAAAGTCCGAATTTAGTGGTAAAGTACCATAATGCTTTCTAAATAGTTAAATATGGAAGTATAAGAAGGTTTTATGGTTGGAGTGCTGCTTGGATTTTAATGCGTTGATGCATGAGGTCGTAGCTATAAAGATGTTTATTGATATCCAGCTAATCTATTCAAAAAACTTTTTGGGGTTGATTTAGGCATTTCCATGGAAAATCAATGTTGGACTTAATCAGACGACATATACATACACGTTGTTCAGTTCAGTATAATTTAATATAAAATAAACAAATCGAAGATATAAATAAAAAGACGAAGCTTTCGCTTCATAGTATGTATTAAATAGGCATTCAAATAAATTAAAAACGTTTGTGAGTAATTGAAAGAAAGAGAAAAATAATAACAAAAGTGGAAATATTTTTTAAAAAATTTGTATGAAATGAAATTTAGGCATTAGCTTGCAAAACTGGACGAAGCTTTTGGAGTTCTAGCTTCTTCCTCCAAGAAGTTATGATCTCTCTCTCTTTGAATATCACACTAAAAGATATTTTCAAAAGAAGGTAAATATCAGGGAATATTTCTACAAGAATTGTATGAATAAATTTTTTTTTAGATATTCTGAAAAACTTTCAAAGCGTACACATTTTTTGTGCCAGCTTCTTCTTCGAAGAAGAGGTGAAAACTGTCGGATTATAACAGTAAAGGAAATTTTCAAAAGTAGGAATATTCCTTAAAAAATTGTATCAACAGAAATACACTAGGTATTCGCTTATTCCTCACAGAAGAGAATACGTTAAACGAAATTTTCATAGGTAGGAATATTTACGGGGATATACCTAGAAAAAATTGTATGCATAGAAAAATACTTTAGATATTCGCTTGCAAAAAATGTCGACGCATTTTCGGTGCCACCTTCTTCCTCCAAGAATAGATGATATATCTTTCGGAATATTACAACAAAATTCTCGAAACTAGGAATATTTCAGGGAATATTCCCAAATAAATATTGCATGAACAGAAATACACTTCAGATATTCGCTGGCAAAACTTGTCCAAGCATTTTCGGTGCCACCTTCTTCCTCCAAAAAGAGATGATCTATCTCTCGGAATATTATATTAAACAAATTCTCAAAACTAGTAATATTTCAGGGAATATTCTCAAACAAAAATTTCATGAACAGAAATTCACTTTAGGTATTTGCTTGAAAACTTGTCCAATGCATCTTTGGTGCCATCTTATTCCTCCTAGTATAAACGATCTATCTCTCGGATTATTACGTTGAACAAAATTCTCAAAACTAGGAATATCCCCAAATGAAAATTGTATGAACAGAATTACCGCACTTAAGATATTCGCTTGCAAAACTTGTTGACACATTTCCGGTGCCACCTTTCACGTCCAATAAGAGTTGATCTATCTATAGGAACATTACTTTTAACACAATTTTCAATACTAGGAATATTTTAGAGAATACTCCCAAATGAAAATGTATGAACAGAAATTCACTTTAGGTATTCGCTTGCAATACTTGTGGACACATTTTCGGTGCCACCTTCTTCACCGAAGAAGAGATGATCTATCTTCCGGAATATTAATTAAACAAAATTCTCAAAACTAGGAATATTTCAGGGAATATTCCCAAATAAAAATTGTATGAACAGAAATTCACTTTTGGTATTCGCTTGTTGACGCATTTCCGATGCCAGCTTCCTCCTCCAAGAGGAGATGATCTATCTCTCCGATTTGTTTAGAGTAGAAACCTTAACAAAAGTCTCAAAACTAGGAATATGTCAGAGAATCTGCCCAAAAAAAATTGTATGAACAAAAATTCTCTTTAGGTATTCGCTTGCAATACTTGCCAACTTATTTTCCGTGCCACTTTTCATCATCCAAGAAGAGATGATCTATCTCTCAGAATATGACACTAAACAAAATTCTCAAAACTGTGAATAATTCAGGGAATATTCCCAAATAAAAATTGAATGAACTTTGGGTATTCGCTTGCAAAATTTCTTGACACGTTTTCGTTGCCTCCTTCTTCCTCCAAGAAGAGTTGATCTATCTCTCGGAATATTACAGTAAACAAAATTCTCAAAACTAGGAATATTTCAGGGGATATTCCCAAATAAAAATTGTATGAACAGAAATTCCCTTTTTTTATTCGCTTGCAATACTGGTGGACGCATTTTTGGTGCCACCTTCTTCCCCAAGAAGAGATGATCTATCTTCCGGAATATTACAAAAATTTCAAAACTAGGAATATTTCAGGGAGTATTCCCAAATAAAAATTGTATGAACAGAAATTCACTTTAGGTATTCGCTTGCAATACTTGTTGACGCATTTTCTATGCCAGATTCCTCCTCCAAGAGGAGATGATCTATCTCTCCGAATTGTTTAGACTATAAATCTAAAACAAAAGTCTCAAAACTAGATTAACAGAAATTCACTTCAGGTATTCGTTGATCTATTTCTCGGAATATTACACTAAAAATTCTCAAAACTAGGAATATTTTAGGGAATATTCCCAAATAAAAATCGAATGAAGTGAAATTCCCTTGTGGTATTCGCTTGCAAAACTTGTCGACGCATTTTCGGTGCCACCTTCTTCCCCCAAGAAGAGATGATATATTTCGGAATATTACATTAAACAAAATTTTCAAATCTAGGAATATTTCAGGGAATATTCCCAAATTAAATTGTATGAACAGAAATTCACTCTAGATATTCGCTTGCAAAACTTGTCGACGCATTTACGCTGCCAGCTTCTTCCTCCAAGAGGTTATGATCTACAAAGAGATGTCATAGATTACATAGACTATAGATCACTCAGAATGTCACATCAAACGAACGTCAGTAACGGAATATCTCAGCGTTCAAACGCGCCCACCCAAACAGCGCCCGAAACAATTCAGCGAACATCATAGGGGCATATTATGGGCAACTCGCAATTTATATGTCGTTTGCGTTCGTTCGGATAATTAAAAGTCATATTAAATAAGAATTATCGCACTTGTTAATGTTCCTTGCGAATCTTGCGATTGCCGTCGAGTCGCCGTTTAACCCATTCCTCGAGCTTTCTGCGGACGGATACGCAGAAAGTGCATACTTGAAAACGCATAATCGCATTTTGGATTGGCTTCAATAACATATTTCGTCTTCGGTAGAGCAGTGCCGTGCTTGAAACAATTTAATGAGTTATTAATTATTTTTTCTGAATGTATATATATATATATATATATATATATATAAATATATATATATATATATATATATAAATAAATATATATTTTTTATATATATATATATATATATATATAACCAGAGGAGTATTTACAATTTTGGCGCCCATAGGCTATGGAAAATTTGCCGCCCCTACATGCAAAAAAAGTTACGCGTTGCTCTCTTAACTCTGTATTTTTATTGAAATAATTATAATATAATGATTAATAGACATAAAATAAACAAATAAACGCAATAAATATCATCTCAGAAAAATTACAACACAACAAATTCACAATTTGAAAATCATAATTTATTGAAACATGAACTAAAAGATAATCGAAACAACTTTAAAACTAAAATTTATACCAATAAATAATTACGAGTATTCATAAAGCATGACGCCTTGATATCGTTTCTACAAAAGATTGAATAATATCATCATATGACATTAATTCAATAATATCAGATTCAATCGACAAAATAGCTAATGCATTCAATCTATCTTCTGACATTTTTGACCTTAAGTAATTTTCAATTATTTTAAGACACGAAAACGAACGTTCGGCAGTAGAATTAGTCGCTGCCATACTTTTAAATATTCTTAATGAAATGTTTACATTAGATAACACTAGATCTAGTTTGCATAACCAAACGCACATTGCCACCCCAAAAAATTTGCCGCCCTAGGCTATAACCCATCAAGCCTATAGGTAATATTGAATATTTGTGCCTGTTGTGTTTTTTCCAAGTCATTAACAGTTTGTACTTTCTATATCCACTGAGTGATTACGTTTAGGTTTTCCCCATTCTTATTGTATAATCCCTTTCTTCATCGTTCAATATTCTCTTTGCTTTAGCTAAACATGTCAATGATTGTGACCACCAGATGAACTACCTTTCAACAACTGTTCTTGCAAGAGAATCACATCATTCAAAAAGATCTTTCTTAGAAATGGCCTTTATTTATCAAGACAATAACTCCATCAATAAAAAAACAGATATAAGCCATTTGAGTGAAATTTATTCTTTTTTACTTTCATTATAAAATAACACTTAATCAAATTAATTTAACGTAACGAAATAATGTCAAACTTCAATTTGAAAATAAAAAAAAAATAAAAAAATGAGTGACACCGATTTGTCATTTCGTTCAGATATTTAATTATAACTTCAAAAATGTATCAACTTTTCTAATTATTTAACAAATAGCATCATTTTCAATGTTTCTTATATCCTATTATCAACATATATGTAAACATCCTCACGATAGATTCTCCCTGATGATGGAATGAACGATTCCGAAAGCTTGAAAAAACTTCAAAGAGTTTCCTTTTACATTGCTGCACAAATAGTTTTCCTCTAAACTAGTCAGCGACTACCCTCCTCTTATATATATATATATATATATATATATATATATATATATATATATATATTTATATATATATATATATATATATATATATTTATATATTGATATATATATATATAGATATATATATATATATATATATATTATAGATATATTTTTTTCCCATGGTTTTTGAGGGTTTATGGCACGTCCACAGGTTCTGCTGAATAAGTAAGACTTCTTAGGGATTTTAAATGATTTTTCTCACCGTCGTAATTTTTATTTACAAATTTCATGCGTGTTTGTTGTTTTTCAAGCATTTTTCATCTCTTCAGATCCTCCAAATTAACTCAGTAGGTTGAAAATTTGTATTTAAAATTACTGAGAAAAAAAGATACAACCTTAGAGACGGAGCTCTGCTGCTCATTCATTTTATTTAAAGTTTGCTGGTTTAAATGTGCACTTTGATACCCTAAAACATCGATTCTCAATCTGTGGGTTGCGTCCTCAGGGGGCACACTAAAGGCAGGGGGCGCGAGCATATAATTGACACACACACACACAAAATGAATTTTGTCACAATATTCAATAATTATAACTTATTGAATTGACACAACTTACTAAGTCTAAATACTCCTAAACAAAACATACTGAATTAAAAACAAATTTAATAATTATTAGTGACTTCTTAGGGCTTGTCAGGTAGAAATTGGAAGAAGACACTCTCATTTTTTTTCTATATTTAGTTGAGATTTCTATTTTGTCTTCGGAGAAGTCACAGCAGAAAATCCAGTTTCACAATAGTAGGATGTTAAAAATGGTAATAGAATGCGAAAATCCCTTTTCTGTATTTCAGAAAACTCGTCATCTACTTAAGAGCAAAATTCAAAGAGTGATTTATCATTAAATTCTCCTTTGTTTTCGCCACTCGTCGTGAAGTATTTGAAGAATTCTTCCTCGGAAATTGAGTGCCCTTATTGAGCATGTAATTTATCAGGTTTAAAATTAAGATGGTAGTGTATATTATCAAGATACGAAAAACTCAGAATTTATTCTTATTGTATACATTTTATTATATGCGGGGGTTGCAATGAAAATAATAATTGAAAATTGGGCAGAAAATCCTGAAAGGTTGAAAAACGCTGCCCTAAAATATTACAGTCCATCAGTGACCCCTATTTGCCTCACTCGTTCCGCCACTGAATCTATCGCGATCAAACGCTAATGATCTCGTCTCTGTTCGCTATCGTGGCCAAAACCACCACCGGCATAAATTTCGGAATTAATTTCGAAAACTGCCGCAATATCTGTAGTTATGGAAAACGAGAAGGCCGTTACCCGGATTTATAGGCAGTTAAGGTGCAGTAGAAGCATAAAAATTAATTGTTATTGTTCTCGAAGCTCAGTTGGACCGACAACGTTACAGGATTATTTCCCCGTGAGATACTCGAAGATCGCTGAAGAAGAATCGACGCAAATTGGTTAATATTTTGACTTAAGTCTGGCCGCGCCTAGGCCGGTGCCGTATTTTTTGAAAAATGGGGACATTGGTTTCGCGAGTTGGATCGCACAAAGGACAATAACAATATCGCACTGACTTATTTGTATGTTATTAACGTGGAGCTCCATTCAATCTGACACTTCAATGCGGATTTAAGGTTGTTTATTAACTATTGGTCCGGGAGAGACTCGTTTTTTTCACCGGAGGATTTCAAGAAGCTCAGTATGCGAGATATTATTGATCAAGTACTTGTTTAAAAAAAACGATAAGTGGACTAGAACTGTCCGTGTCCACGTCTTGTTAAAACTGAGTTCTTCGTAAATATAATCGATACATTTGATATTTTTTCCTATCAGTTTATGAAAAATTGATTCATAAATTATGCTAAAATGATAACAATATTAACCAATTTATCGAGCCGATATTTGTTGAAAACCCATCACAATGATGTAAATAAAACTTTGGATATTATATTTATCAAAATAAAGTGAAAATCAAAAACCTAAGTTTTATTCACATTTATTTTTCCAAATAAACTGCATAATTGATATTATAACATGAGAATCTTATAATATAAAATATATAGTGAATAAAATGAAAATAATTTATATAAATTTGAATTGATAGTAGGGATAATTATACAGATGTTTATGAGCCAACTTGAAACAGTTGTCAATTATATAATAATCTGACATTTATATATATATATATATATATATATATATATATATATATATATATATATTTATATGTAAATATATATATATATATATATATATATATATATATATATATATATATATATATATATATAAATATATATATATATATATATATATATATATATATATATATATATATATATATATACATATATATGAAATGGTGAAATCCCCATGTGAGTTCATATTAATAAGATAGAAAAGAAAACACAACTCTCACAACTCCAAAGGTTTTGAATGTTTATTTAATTGCTACTAGTTTCGCGAATTTTTTCTTCGCATCCTCAGGCAACAGATGGCTGTAAGAGAATTATTCAAATGAAGAGCAATGCAAAAATACCAATCATAATGACTTACAGTGGACCACAGGGGTCAAACTTAAGACATGTCAAAATTTCCAATGTCAAAAAATTGAAATATGCACAATATGAAATGGAAGCGCTGGACGGATACAATACTTGTTCATTTAAATAGAATAAATAAATATAAGCAAACACAAAATAAAATGACATTCACTTGCGGACAATTAGTAAAATCTTAGAAAATTGATAGAAATCAGATGCTCAAGCGCACTAGACTATGCGGATACGAAACTAACGGAACAACAAAACTGAATTGACGTTGATAATTGACATCTGGTAGATCGAATTTTGTAGTAGGTACAGTACACAACACAAACACGCAACAAATGTCAACCTCACACTGCAAACCGATAAATCATTCAGGAATTTCAAACAACACCGAACAAATTGGTGGTATATCAGTTGTTAATTGAGAATTTAACACAGTTTCTTCAGTACATTTTCGAGCCCTTATTATTTCTAGTTGCTCCATGTGTGGAAGCGTTGGTCCCTTCTCAAGAATGTGCAAAGCCTTAAAGCCTGTCTGCATATCAAATATATGTCCCTCGTCGAGTAAATGTTGAGAAAACTGAGAGAATCCTGTTGATAAGGGGCTGCGAAACTTGGTGTGTTCACGTATACGTATTCCAAAACTACGAAAAGTGCGTCCAACATATATTGCAGAACAGGTGTCACAACAATAAGTCAGGAGTGTATCGGCTTCGTTGTGACACCTGTTCTGCAATATATGTTGGACGCACTTTTCGTAGTTTTGGAATACGTATACGTGAACACACCAAGTTTCGCAGCCCCTTATCAACAGGATTCTCTCAGTTTTCTCAACATTTACTCGACGAGGGACATATATTTGATATGCAGACAGGCTTTAAGGCTTTGCACATTCTTGAGAAGGGACCAACGATATTCGTGGCGAAACGTCAACTTTTTAATAAAATCGAGTTTTTTTGAGATTCACCAAGCCTGTTATTGCTAATAATTATCAAAAAGTTATAAATAGTTCACAGGTAACAACAACTCAAATAAGTAATCTATATATATATATATATATATATATATATATATATATCTATATATATATATATATATATATATATATATCTATATATATTTATATATATATATATATAATTTTATCTATATATATATATATATATATATATATATATATATATATATAATTTATATATATATAGATATATATATATATATATATATATATATTATATATATATATATATATATATATATATATATATATATATATATATATATATATATATATATATATATATATATATATATATATATATATATATATATATATATATATATATATATATATATATATATATATATATATATATATATATATATATATATATATAGGCTTGCTATACGTCCCGGTATCTTGCTCTTGTCCCGGTGTCCCGCCCGGTTTTATCGATGTCCTGGAAGACAGGGTGTAAGATGTAAAAAGTAATGAATAATGGCTATAGGTAGTTTTATTATAACAACAGGCCTATGAGAAGGGTGAGCGCTACCTAGTGGAGAGGTGTTTACACTATCACTTTATCGGACAGAGGAACGCGTGCGCTTTGTTTGAAAGCAAAGAATAACATTGTCAACTTATTAATTAATTGTTTTCAAGTATGACAAAAAAAAATTGTTATAATTTTTTATGTAGCTAGAAAGTTATAGTTGTACAAAAAATTAAATGACTTATTAATTGTTCATTCAAACAGTTTTATGAAGTATTTCTAATTTTATTATATTAACACTTCTTTCTCTTCAAAACTTATCATCAAAAATGAAAGAATATTTATTTTTAAGTAGCAAAAATTCCTTTTTTTTTCAAAAGGTGTGTAGAATAAAAAATTGAGTGTTTCAGATTTCCTTCTGCCGTCACTTGAGAGTCTTAAAAATAGGCTTACAACTCAGCATTCTGAAACTGATTTTTTAAAAATTTTCCTGGGATGACCCCGCTCTACCCCGGCCACCCTCCGGTAAGGCCCTTATGTGCCATATGAATGTGTCCCGGTTTCACCCACCAAAAATATGGCAAGCCTATATATATATATATATATATATATATATATATATATATATATATATATATATATATATATATATAACTGTAATTAGGTTATTGGGTGAAACGGCTCAAAGGGCTATAATTTTGTAAACTCTTCTTTATTACATCAACGTTTCGGTCCAACCATTGGGACCTTCTTCAGGATTACTAAAATTACAAAAAATCTACAATAAATCACCATCCACTGACAATATGGGACTCCGACTTACATAAAATGAGATTATCGATATTAGACTACAACATTCCCCTTGAAATCTCACTGCCATAAGTGGTAATCGCTTTCAAAAAACAATTTTAATCAGTCAAAAAACATCTTGAAAAACTACAATCTCTAACAAGGATAACTAATTACATCTAAATACATTAAGAAAACACAAATCAAGAAAATTATAAGAAACGGATCCGTCAAACAGCTGATTCAATAATCATTAAATGAATCTTAGGTTGACGGTCATAGAGTAAATTACAATGACAACCGACAGACTGAGCACAGAATTACAGAACCAATCCAATAAAAACTAAACAAAACTACACTGTCACACCAACCATAACCATTACACTACTTTATTTTCAGATCCTCCCGTCTTTCTCTGGTCTCAAAGTCTCCCCCTCCTCTCTCGCAATTCGAACAGAAAAGAGTAAATATTACTCACATTGGCCACATCACTCCTCTGGTTCATAACATTGTCATGGGATCTGATGTTGAACATTTCTAGGAAACATCTCTTCCTGTAATTACGTTCCACTTCCAAAATCTTTGCCTCCATGAATTTCATCACATGACCCGTGTCTCTACAATGTAAGGCTAGAGCACACTTCTTTGTCAAAATATTTATGTAAATAACTATATATATATATATATATATATATATATATATATATATATATATATATATATATTATATATGTTTATTTTTTTGCCTGTATCTATTATTAGCAATAATAGGCTATTGATGTTTGAAAAACAATTTTACTGATGAGTTAACGTTTCAGCACGAAATTAATGACTATAAAACCTATTGAAAGAGCAAAATTACAGTGACATGAACTTTAAAAAAGTTGCAGCAAAGCATATTAATGGGCGTGATTGGTGGTTGAGTTAACGTTCTGAAGATGTGAGTGGTGTTACAATTTTTTTTTTTGAGCAAGTGACGGAAGAATAATTTTATGAGCGCATGTAGTTGAGAACATTCAAAAGCATGCCAATATATGCATAAATTTCCATATAGTTCTTCGTTTTTATGCATAATTTGTTTAAAGGGTAACCAAATACCAACTCAGCAAGATTTTACAACGACTTAAAATCTCCACCCTAATCTCAACCCTTCCAGATGAAACTGCCGATTTGCCGGTTGTAATTTGCCCTGTCATGCTCCACTAAAATCCAACCCCAGATAAAAGGTGGACCTTTTTTCCTAATATAAATTCACGGAACGTCTCAGCGCGTTATCTAACGAAAACAGCTCGCGAAAAACTCCATTCCCCTAATTGAATCCGTATCCGGAGATCGTGGACCTTGCATCCCCGTTTTATCGACTCACTTAGGGGCGGCAATATTGAAAGCGTCACCCCTACGCGCTCACTACATTAATTTCTCGGTATTAGGTGGTGTTCAACTCATGTCTGGACGATTAAGTGTGTTTTACACTTTCTCATACAACGCATATCTTTATCGGTTGTTTGTGGGTTGAAAAGATTTACGGAGAAGTTTATTTTCCTAAGTTCTGGTAGATAAGAGAATACCAGGGATGAATTTTTTTGTAAATGCAGTCAACGATTGCAGAAAAATTTTTTTGTGTTTCGATTTATATGTTACATTCCATCTTCGTTATTACGTTTCTTATGATTTTATTCTCACTCAGAGTATGTCACATTTAATCAAAACATATTTCTATTTTTTTATTATTTCTTGGTGTATGTTGCATTAAATCAGAATATATTTCTAATATTCTGATTCTTACGTAGTGTATGTTGCATTTCATTTTTATTATGGTGTATCAGAAAGTATTTTAACCTCTAATGTTTTTATCTAAATGTGGAATACGATGTCTGAAACCGTTTAGTATGATTTTATGTCTACTTTGAGTATGTTGCATTTAATCAACACATATTTCTTGTATTTATTCTTACTTAGTGCATGTTGCTTTCAATCGAAACATATTTCGAATATTTTGATTCTGATGTAGTGTATGTTGTATTCCATATTCTTTATGGTGTACCAGAAAGTATTTTAAAATTCATTGTTCTCATCTAAATGTGAGCTACGATGTCTGAAACTATTTCATAGAATTTTATTACTACTGAATTTATGTTGCATTTAATCAATACATATTTATTATTTTTTTATTCTTACTTAGTGTATGTTGCATTTAATAGAAACATATTTCTAATATTTTATTTTGACGTAGTGTATGTTGTACTCCATCTTCTTCATGGTATATCAGAAAGTATTTTAACGTCAATTATTGGTGGGCTACGATGTCTGAAACTGATTCAAATAATTTTATTTTCTGTTGGGGTATGTTGCATTCAATCGATGCATATTTCTTATGTTTTTATTCTTACTTAGTGTATGTATATTGCATCACATTTTCGTTATGTTGGATCGGAAATGTACTATTTCGATTTTGACGTAGTGTATGTTGCATTCTTCATTATGGTGAATCGGAAAGTATTTAAACTGCCATTGTTTTCATTTAACTGTGAGCTACGATGTCTGAAACTATTTTTTTATGATTCAATTCCTACTCAGAGTATGTTGTATTTAATCATAACATATTTTGAAAAATATCTTATGTAAGTTTCATTACTATTCTTCAAATACTTCTTTTAAATTATGTTATTCCGCCAAATAAATCGAAGAAGCATTCTTCCTTATCCATTCAACTTATGAAAACAACGCCAAATTTTAAAAGAGCCCATAATATATAAAATTTAATTTATATAATGAATTCTCTTTCTTCCCAGGAAATAAATTCCCTGTTCCACAATTTATTTGTAAAATGTGTAACTTATTCAAGAATTCTAATTGTTTTTAGAATCTATAGTACCGACTTCGAATTAATTTTAGTTATTTACTGTTCATTTAGTTATCTCAATTTTGTGTACTACACCATCAATGCCAAAATGAGCCTTGATAATTATTGTAAATAAATATTATAACTACTTCCGATTAATTTCTGATCGCACCTCGTACAAGTGAAATGGTCCATGTTGAACGGAAAATTTAAAACATACGTCATACGAAAACATTATTTCAGATTAGACTCAAGAGTCAGAGGAGAAATATTCATGTCACGCCTCCACAGAATTCAATAAGACCTTTTCATCACGCTACATTGGACGTGCAATGGTCCGAAAGGCATTTTAACTCGAATTTTAACTGAGAAAAGCCCGATTGGTCCTTATCTGAATTTCACAGCAAATAAAACATCGCATTCCCCTTGCGAATTTTATTTTATTTCATTTCTTTGCGTTTTTATTGTATTTTCACTAATTTCCTGTTTTTCTTTTTGTTTTAGGAAGAAGTAAGTACTAGAATTTCTGCAAGAGAGTCTTTGAACATCAAACGTGAAAGTGAGTCGAAAATTAACAAATAGAAAGTAACGATTCGAAATTTCTGATTGTATTTGTTGAGAATATTTCCCATAAAGTTATGAACTAATTTTTATACAAGTTCGATTAATGAAGTCTCAATTACAATCGATATTCTAGTAGTTACTTTTGAAAGTTGTTTACTTGGTTATTTAATATTATATAAATATATATATATATATATATATATATATATATATATATATATATATATATATACACCTCTATACATATATTTGTTTGTTTGTGTGTGCCAAGTGCCAAAGGAGAAGTTTTAACCCCCCTGTGGTTGTTTTCTTGTTTATTAAAAATCATCAAAATAAATTTCACGAGAAGTGACTATACAGGATGTCCCAGATAAAAATTTTCGCTTAATATGAAGTTTCGAAAAAATTCCAAAAACAGGAGGATTTTTAATTACAGGGGGACATCGATTCAGATTATTACTTTTTTTAGTTTCAACTTCGTGTGATACATCATATGGAAGCTATTCTGGCATTGACCGAATTCTTGAAGAAAAAATTGAAATTTGGCTTGGTTTTCAGGGGAAAAATAAATTTTGTATTATTTAATAGGCGGACCACTCTGAGACAGACTCATAGTTCTCTGATTGAAGCCTGAAGGAGTTTTTCCACTGAGGACATTTGAAATAAACGATTTTTGGTAGTAATTCTGGAGATAGGAATCAAAAAGTTAACTCCATATGTTTTTGCAAATGTAATATGTTTCGTAGATAGGATGTACATTTTCCAGGAACAACTTATTAATTGTGATGAGGCTTCGATTTCAAAAAACAATTTTAAATTTAAAAATATATAATATTAGAATTAATGTTTTTTATTCTGAAAAAAATTGCTAGATTAAATTTTTTAAAGTTTATTGAGAGTTAGCCTTTTGAAACTGCAAAGTTTATATCTAGATGTACGAAACAAGTAAAATCTAATGTAAATCGATGTTCTCCTCAAATTAAAAACCCACCCGGTTTTGGAACTTTCTCGATACTTCATACTGAACTATATATTGAGGTAAAACGTTTTATCTGGAAATATGAATTCTAACAACGAAAATGGTAGAATCCGAGACACCGTTATAATGAAAACATTAACAATCAATTCGCTTGACAATAATGAACAACTGCTTAGATCTTAGAAGATCTCACAGCCTTTTTCTTTGTAATTTTATTTTATCATTTTCAAGAACGAATCTTCATATCAGATTCATCCATTTCGTTCTATAAGAATTTGTAACATAAATATATACCAACAACAATTTTTTTTTGAGATATACACCTATTAAAAAATGAAATTTTTTTTGTATCATCTCAATCAAAAATTTTGCAATAATT
>JARQZK010003654.1:512500-532500 GCA_030704885.1 Cynegetis impunctata
AGCTTGAATCTGAAGGTAAAAATCCAAAATTTTCCGAAAATTTCGACCCTCTCTATTTTCTGACTATACTCAATCTACCATAATAAAATGCGATATATATATATATATATATACATATATATATATATATATATATATATATATATATATATATATATATATATATATATATATATATATATATATATTTTTTTTTTTTTTTTTTTTTATATATATATATATATATATATATATATATAGATATAAATATATATTTATATATATTTTTTTTTTTTTCGGACTCACTCTATATATATATATATATATATATATATATATATATATATATATATATATATATATATATATATATATATATATATATATATATTATTAGGATGGTAGTTGAGAAAATTGAAATTTATTCATAAAGGAAGCATTTCCCAATTTTTCCACAATCACATATTCACCCATTAGGTACCAAGTTCTGTCAACGATCTGAAAGATCGATAGAACTTTTCCTAACTTGGCAAAAAGTACTGATCGAATTAATTGCATTTGGCCTTCATAAACGGGTGTTTCAAATAACAAATAATTAAGAAGTAGACATAAACATTAATCTCGGCATGAAATGTGAGTGCTTTGGTACGTGAAGAGAGTTAATTGAAATGAGGAAACGAAGAAATATAGCGAGTGGCAAAAAGTAGTCCGCATACGTCTCGACTTGGTGATGGCTGCCGTGTTCTTACTCTTCCATATGGAATCTTTTACTTTTCTAATTCATTAATAGCAGGTCCGGTATAAGCAGATGTTTACTGGGAAAATATCGGTTGGATTTTCGAAACAGTCCCCAGAAGATTCAGCCTTAAATTTCAATAATGTACGGCTGGTATATTAGTTGACAAATAATGAAACTATGCCAAAGTTTGTTCAATACGAAATATTACTATAGGGCGTTATTTAGACTATTTTCCTCGTCTCAATTTCCACCAATCAATATTGAATTAAAAAAATGGTTTCTAGATGACTATTTTACTCATTCCATTTTTAGTGAGAAAGTTTCCATAGCTACTCTCGTTTCACAGCGATAAAACATGCAAGCCGGCAAAACTTACTATGCTAGTATTTCAGCGACAATATTTTGACATTTCTCACATTCATAGATAGCTTGGGAAGTGAATACCATAAAGAAAACAAACAACGAAAACTTATTTGTCAAATAGCGCAATACGTGTCATAAAGTAAATTGGAGAATTCCAAAAATGAGCCTCGAAGATAGATTTGGAAATATTTCGTCGAAAGAAATACATAGTGAAATTGCCAAACTAGTGCCTTTCAACACAAGAAGAACGAGGACATCTACATGGAACCAGTTCACGGAATTTCTTCTAAAAAGAAAAAGAAAGATTAGCAGAAATATTAGAGGATTATGCTTTCAATATGAAGAAAAAAAACGGAGAAGATTATAAAGAATCTTCTGTGAAATCTTTATGTAATACCAAGGCACAGATGATTCAAGAAAAGTTTTTCAACGAATATGATAGAATGATCGATCCATTCCAAGGTTTAATTTTCAAATCAGCTCGTCTGGCCAGGGATTCAAAGCGCAAAATGTTGCAAACTTTACCAGAAAAAAGAAAATCAAGTTCTAAAGCTTTTTCGACCGAACAGTTTTTGAGAATGGGCAACTGTTACGATGAAGATAAGCCAAGTGGATTGCAAAAGAAATTTTTCCATATATGCTCCTTCGAATTGGCTTGGAGAGGCAATGAGGCAGCTAATTGCTCAATTCATTATTTTCAAAAAGAATATGATCTTCTGGAAAACTTCATTGGTCGGGTGGAATATAACCCAATATTCTCCAAAACTTCCCAAGGTGGTTCGAAAAACTTATCGAATAGTAAATGGTTAGTGAGAAATAAAGAAAAAGAAGATTCATGTCCTGTTCGCTTTTACCTTAAACTCATGGAAAATAGATCGACAAATCCAAACGTAACAACTGACAGACTTTTTTTGGCTACACATCCAAATTGGGAAAGAGGAATTTGGTACAAAAACATGCCTGTAGGAATAAATTCAATATCGAAATGGACAGCAACATCAGCAGATAATATTGGAATTAGCACAAAAAAGTTCAAAATAACAAACCATTCCCATAGAGCATCGGCCATTTCATCACTGGCCAAAAAAGGAGTTAATGAACAAGAGTTAATCAAAACTACGGGACATTCGAGTGCACACTCCTTAAAACCATATTTACAACTAGATGCAGAACATCATTTAAAACTTATTCAAAATCTTGAATCTGCCGACAATCAAAAGCATCACAGAACAGAATCACAAATATCAAATCTTTCATCAGATGGGATTCCGTCTGCTGCAATCGAAAGGAACAATTCCCAAATAATTAACTATAACAATTGTAACTTTTACTTCAAAAATTAATTTGAACATGTTCCAATTCATTATTTCAAAACATTGTTTGTCCCATGAATCGTTATTTTCTTGACTTTCTCAAATGTGATCATATTACTGTTAGACATATTTTCTCGTGAAATAGTCATGTCGAATACCACTCGAGATGAAATTTAAGCAGGTAAAATTTCTCTCTTGTAACATTCAAGTTTGATGCTTAGGAAATTTCGCTCATGACATTTTTTCCAAAATCACTCGCCTGACGGCTCGTGATTTTGATACAAATGTCATTCGCGAAATTTCCTAAGCAACAAACTTTCATATTACAATCGAGAAATTTTGCCGGCAAAATTTCATCTCTAGTGGTATTATATATGATAAATTAACTCCTATATAAAATGTCCTATTTAACGATGACATTTTTGTCAGTTTGACAGCGATAAAAAAGGTGCATCCTTTTTTATCACCGATAAAAACGCCTGTTCCTCATAACTAGACTACATCTATTAGCCGTGGATGTCACTTTAATATTTATTCTGTCAGTGGTGATTATTTAACTTTGTTGATATAAAAACCTTAAAGATGAGTCGTTTTGGTGAAGTTTCGACTGAGCATATATTCTGTCGTTAATTTATCTTGCCAAAAAACACTCGAGCTTTTCTTCTATCAGATAAATTTCTCTTCAACTCAAAGTTTTGCCAATCACAAATTTACTCGAAAAACTGACATTAGATAAAATCACTCCACCTTCGGTGTCGCGATTTTATCATATCAGTTTTTCTCGTAAAATTTGTGATTGGCAAAACTGTTTCGTTACACAGAGAAATTTATCCGATAAAAAAAAAGCTCTTGTGTTTTTACTGTTGAAAAAACTGTATGACAGCACCTACCATCAGTTTTTTCGAGTTTACTCTCGGCAAAACTTGACAACTGTTGGCACCAAAAATTATAATACCTCTGATAACAAGTAATTAATAAATAATTAAGTTTGTACTATTTTACGATTAAATGAATAACCTGTTTTTCAGTTTTCTACATAGGTAATACCTACATATTTATTATGTATGCATGTATAATAGGTAGTATATATTTTCTAAGCTATGTGTATGCAGAATCTGTTACTCATTAAATAGTCTTGTCAAATACCATTCAGGCATCTAATTTTTCGTGTGAAAAAAATCGAAAAAACACAACGCAAAGTAATGTTTTTATAATAAAATGCATTCGTGCCGGTGCAAAACCAGTAGTCATGCTTCTTGTTGAAATAATTCTTAGCAACGTGTTTTTTCGATTTTTTTCAGAAAAATTAGATGCCCTTATAATATTATTTACGAAAATAACAACCTAATAGGGCCTAGGAAATTTATTGTGTTCAAACACATAAGTAACAATTTATTTTCACTCAAGTATTTATTACGAAAATACAAACATACAAATATTTTTATTTATTCATTATGATAAATTATTTTCCAAAGTAAAACGTACAATTTTCAAATTGACCGCAGAACTCCACTTTTCCATATCCCACCGCAGTAACATTGAGAAATTTGTCGAAAGGAGATTTGGAGAATATGACTCTAACAAGTTTTGAAAATAAGTCATTAAAATGGTTTCGTAGACTTGGTATAAGTAGTGTTTCGTCAATCAGTTCTTAAAATGTATTTTTTCTCTTAAATTCAAAAAAAATGATGTTCGCTGCCAATTTATGGGACACATCATCTTTATATCTACGCAGGAGAGAATAGTCCCAATCTCTTCCAGGTAAATTATTACTTCCTGGTAAATTATTTTGAAATTTTTCTACAGTGCGACCCGCACTGTCTAGATAGTTTTTGGCAAGTTGCCTAACATTTAATAGTGTCAAAGGGAATCCCCATTCCCCACACGTGTAAATAGCCCTAATGAAAGATTTCTCTTCCGTTGTAGAAAAAACAGACTGGCCACAATTTTTACCAACACGTCGTCCATGATACTGGTTGTTGAGAGTTCCATATGGAATTTTATATTTATTTGAAGCTTTTCGTATGCCCCATCCATGATCCACAATTTTTTCAAGGGCACGTTCTACGTTCTCGTCAGAGTAGTTTTCATAACTCGGCCCAAGCTTTTTTTATAAGTTCTATAAGTTCGGGTCATGGTTAGATCCCTAAAAAATACGAATGAGTGCCAAAATTACCTGTTTTCACTTTAAAAGGGCAATCAATTTGATCCTACACCTGTGATCAATTTCACCCAACTGCTATGATCAATTACACCCCACGAGTGAAATTTTGAATTTCCCGCGTTCCTACATTAAACATTGTCAAACCGGCAGCATGCAATACATAACCAAACATCACTATTTATGATATTGTAGGTAAATGAGCTTAAAAACAAAGGGGTTTCTACATACCTTGGAAAGTTCTCGGTGTACCAAAAACGACGGAAATGTAGGACCACATTGTCAAGTTTTTTTTGGAAAAAACTTCACCACCGAACAAACCACAACCACGTTCTTGTTGTTCGTTAAACTAAATGGAACAAGGTTGCAAACTTGCTACTTTCGCATATTGCAACCGCCAAATGCAATAATATTGAAATTTGAATTAGGGATCAATTTCACCCCATTTTACGGTACTTCAGTGATTTTAGAGAGTTTTTTCCATTCATTCAACAACTCTTGACTTCAAGATAACACAACAGAAAGTAGTTCTTCAACTGATATTTTAAAATATAGAAAACTCATGTTATTCTTCTTTTCAAGAACTTTGTGCCATTCAACATTTGCTCAACATTGAACCATCTCATAGAAAAATAATAAATTCGTACTGAAAAATTAGGTACTGAAAAATAAAAAATCCGGTCCTGATTAATCAGATCCCAGATGACATGCATTTCATGATAGGGCGACTATTTCTTGCATAATTTCAAAGTGAAAAAAGTACGGGATTAGACTTCTTGATTTTGTGTGATCGGTGTGTTCTGTGTGACCATATCTGGAACAAAGTGATTTATTAACATTCATTTTAAATGACTTTCGATTTCCAAAACCAAGTGTACGTTCTCTGCGCAACTGACTTCAAAGGTACGTCTGTCAATAGTCAAATAAATTGATAGGACTGAACCGCTTAATTAACTCATTCTCTGCGTTTATCGCCCAACATTTCGTTTATAGAACAACTACTTATTATTATTACTGGAGTACGGTATCTTCATTAAAACTTTTTAGACCTCCTAGACCACGATTTTCGAAAAAAATTTCATGTCATATATATATATATATATATATATATATATATATATATATATATATATATATATAAATATATATTTGGATAACTAGTTATACAGGGTGTGCAAAAAATAAGATCTAAAATGATATTGAGAACACTGACAAAAATCAATTTTTTCAAATAAAAACCCCCCATTTTCTTTATGTTTTTTTAAAAACATATTACTCACGAGGGAGTGTGAGAATTGGCATTGCTGAAGTTTTTATGAAGGATAAGTCCAGTAAGCTAAATTATATATTATATATATATATATATATATATATATATATATATATATATATATATATATATATATATATATATATATATATATATATATATATATATATATATATATATATATATATATACAGGGTTGCGACAAAGTATGGAACCAAGTAAATATCTTTCGAACGAAAAGGAGAATATTTATGAAATTTTGCAGGTGAGTCCAATGGCGCAAAATGCATCTGACGTATGATCTTTTCTTGATAATATACTTCCGGTTGTACCGGAAATATACCCTAAGTCGCTTATTTTAAATGGGATACCCTATATATTATTACATTTTTGGATTCTACTTAAGATTCTAAGCAGATTCTATGCATCATATCCTATACCTAAGTCTAAGCGTTTTTGACATATTCAGGTTTTTATGTCAAAAACGACGATTGTAAGCCCTAATATAATAATTATCAATTGTTCCTATAAGGAAGCCTTTTTTACTTACTTTGGGTTAGATTCCTTGTTGAAAGGGACCCATTTTGATAGATTTTGAATAATATTTGGATAACTAGTTATACAGGGTGTGCAAAAAATAAGATCTAAAATGATATTGAGAACACTGACAAAAATCAATTTTTTCAAATAGAAACCCCCCATTTTCTTTATGTTTTTTTAAAAACATATTACTCACGAGGGAGTGTGAGAATTGGCATTGCTGAAGTTTTTATGAAGGATAAGTCCAGTAAGCTAAATTTTTTTTCATTTGTTTGCCTTTTCATATAATCATTGTTTATTACGTTCATATTAATAGTGCAAACTTCATATTTTTTTGAAAGGCCACGACTTTAATTACTGCCTCAACTATATGTGAGGGAGGCAGGTTGCTGGTGAGTTCCCTAACAACACAGGGATGTTCTAGGTATGTCCTTTTGATGTACCGCGGTACAAGGACATGATTGGGATATCCAGGGGATGTCCCGCATAATTTGTCCAGAGGACATCCCATCTGGAATATCCATAGGATATCCCATTCATGTCCCTGGAATTTTCGATATCCACTCACATATATAATAAGAATCATCGAAACTAGTCGAAATGTTGAAAGTGTTTGTTTTTCTCCTGGAAAATAATTATGGAGAAAAATGAAATATATCTCATACATTTCTGGAAAGTGACCATTTCACAAGTAGAAAATTATTCCTTTTGGCAACATTGTTTGAATTATTTGGTTTTCTGTCAACAATGTAAATTAACCTCACAATATACCTAATGCGCAAGTTTGTTTTCTTTGTTAGAAGTTCAACGGCATTCTGCATTCTTATTGTTTGTGATTGCCTGATTGGCCATTTTCGTGAGCATTTGAAGGATTTTATCAGTTGATATAAGGTGTAGTTATATAAGGTGTAGTAGAACAATTGAATTTAAGGTTGGTATAATATTAAAATATTGAATGTACTCTTTGGAATAAAATAATTGATGCAATAATATATGGTTGACCCATTCTGAATATTATGTTTATAGTTTATTCATTTAGGGCCAAGGAGAGAAGCCACAGAGAAAAATATGATGCAATAATGGCTTCAACAAATGCACCGTCACCCTGAAACATATATGGTATACCTAATTTAAAACTGATTAATTTATCTAGTTTCTTTCATTTATTTATCATATATATATTTATATATATATATATATATATATATATATATATATATATATATATATATATATATATATATATATATATAGGATGAGTTTATGTTTGTCGTTTTCTGTAATTATCCTATTTTAACGCAATGTTACACTCTTTTATGAATTAAACTTGTTTTGTGTTGAGAATCTTTGAATTTTTTTTCTCCAAATTTTCCATAAATTCTTCAAATTATATGAATCGAGGAAATGGAAATGCCAGGACGTACAGGGGATGTACCTCATATATATCTTCGGGATATCCATCGGACGTTCCAGAAGGATATCCCATGGGTGTCCTTTTCGGTGAAAAGTAGATGTCCCTGGGACGTCCCTAGTAGGTACCATGTCCCGATAAAGGATATCCCAGGGACGTCCTAGTAGCAAATGAAGGACGTTCCTGGGATGTACAGGGGATGTACTTGTGTCGTTAGGGTTATGAGGATTAACTCCTTCAGCTAGATCAGAGGATACACTTGAAGGTACAAAGGCATAAAGGATGGATAATAATTCATAGAATATAGGAGGTGAAATGCGGTTCAAAAGGTTAATACTAGCCTTGTAAGTTTGCAAACAGTGACTTACCTACTCCTCTGAGAAAGACCCCGGAATTTGAACCCGGGACCTCCCGAATCATATTCAACAAGCGTAAACACTCTGCTACCTAGTTCGGTTATGTGAGGAGTATTGTATATAATAATAATGAAAGTATATGTAAGTATTCCTACTTTTTTATCCAAAGAAAGTCAGTAATAAACGATAATTTTTCAAAGATATTCAAAGTTTCTTGTTCAGAAGATAATCATGCAAATTGATGAGTGTAGGTACCTTCTTTACTTTTTAAATGCAAATACTTTCGCCCAAGACAAGAAATTCGCTAGAATTTTTATATTAGCGAACACATATCTTCAATTTATGTCATATTTTACGAATTCAAATGAGTAGGTTATTGTAAGCAGGATATGCATTCGTTGATTGGAAATTGAAATTTATAACCAGCTAGTTGAATATCATATAGCGGTTTATGCTTTTAATCTTGTTATTATTCCGGAAGCGTATTTATAGACATATTTCCTTCGATACAACCTCCTCAAATGGTGTGAATTTCGTTTATTACATCTTACGGACATCCTCCAATATTATTTTTCTTACTAATTATATATACGATTGAAGCAGTGTTGCCAATATTATCAATTCACTGAAATCCTCCGATATGTTTTTCGTACCAATTACATAATATATTAGGTTCAAATAGTTCAACTCAAATGCTAAATATTCAAGAAATCGATGAAACTCAAGCTTTGAAAATTGAGGACCTGTTGTTAATATAATTTATGAACAAATAGAAGCAATCTGAAGAATGTGTAACTAATTCATACAATATTCAGAATACGTATACTGTCATTCTCTGGTAGGTTTCTCGTTTCAATTGTACATAAGATTTGAACAGTGTTGCCATTTTTCGATATCACTAGTCCAACAATGTAGTTCAATATTGATAGGATGGATGAAACGAAGCTCTACCTGCAAATTACAAGACCGAGTATTGATATAATTCACAAACAATGAAGGAGTATAAAATCTATCTATAACTCCGAACAGTGTTGCCAAATTTCGTTATCACTATTCCACCAACATCGTTCAATAGTGAAAATATCTATAAAACTCAAGCTCTGACTGCAGATTACAGGACCGTTTGTTAATAAAATTCACAAACAAAAAAGCTGCTATCAGAAAAATTCCTATCGAACAGCTTTGCCGAATTTCGTTATCACTATTCCAACTTCATCGTTTAAACTTGACAAGATCATTAAAACCCGTAGATGAGCCAAATAGTTTATTGAAAGGATTAAATTGGTTTTGGAGAAAGTATTTAGGTAAATAGAAAATACGTATATCTTCAAAATACCTTTATTCAAATAAAACGCCTTTTAGGTAGTGAATTTCTTCAAGTAATGTATTGCACTGATTTTAACACTGGTATTTGTTCATTTCATTTTATTACCTCCAGCAAATGAAGAAACCTAAATGAAATCAAAATCGCATTAAAATAATTACAACGGTCATGTCAAGTAATTGTGATTGACAGTATTACAGTTCGATTTGCAATATTTCTCTGTTGGTTATTGGTGATCTTGGTAAATAGCATGAATGCTGCAGCTAGAACTTGTTCGGCAACTGCAGGACATATAAAAATTACATTGTAATAAAAACCAATGTGTACAGTTATAAAAACCTACTCCAATTCTGAAATTTAAAAATAAAATCCACATTGCTTGTAATATAACACCACCTTTGAGCATTCTTTTCACGAGTACTTATCTTGCCAATAAAAAAGGAAAACAAACACCGATTGTTGAATGAATCGTAGAGAGTACATCAAAGAATATACTCGATGAAATTATTAAGGTGGGTAGGTATATCCTACGTATTAGGGTTACGCAAACCCTACACTTCGATCCGATGAGGGTTATCAGATGGTATTATCGGTATTTCTTTTTATATTAAACGCGAAAAGTAGACGAAAAATCTAATTAACTGTTATCTGGTACCTGATGTCAATATCGTAATTGTTGTTAGCAATTTTCATGAGTATATTTGATGGTATGTGAATCATGATATCGAAGACAGCTTTGGTGCTGGAGTATAATAAATTACTGAATAAGTAGGTTTTGAAAAATCATGTTCAACGTTCAAGCAATCTTTGAGAGCAATATATTTGAATAAATTTACTTTTCTGCAATAGTTCGGAAAAAATACTGTCCCGCACTAATGCGGAAATGTAATACTTTCCACATTGAAATGCAAGTGGATTAATGCAGAGATGTAAACTGTGCTGTAGGCTAGTAGATCATAATTATTCTTCTAACAAATACGGAAAGTTAAACCCTTTCACTGCAGTCGAGTGAGGAAAAAACATTTTTCGCACTAGTTAAAAACAACATTCTTTCTACGAGCGTGCGGAAATCAAGAAATAAATATTTTAGCTACAGTACTCATAATCAACCAGTAAACTGGAATCATATTAATTGGACACTAGAAAACAATAAACAAGTTATAGTTCCCAGAGCCGTCAGACGTCACTTATTTTCTCAGCAATAATATGTATTATTAATATGTTCTTATGTATTTTCAGTGTATGGATACCTGCTACCTTGTGCCGACTGCCAATTTTCAGGTACTAGGTAAAGATGGGAAAAAACTCAACATACTTTTCTTGAATTCTCAGTCTTGATTTTTATATATGATACTCAGGGAACTATTTCAATACCGTATGCAAGCATACCGATCGTATGGGCCAAACATCCCGCCAGAAACAAATAAAGTGTCCCTATGAGTATGACAGTATGAGCGAAATGTCATGATAGTAAGTATTGAAGGGAGATCGACGCGCATACATAATCACTATCGCGCTCAAATGAGCAAATCATGACATTTCGCTCATAGACCGGGAGCCGAGAGGGTTTTTGCATGTATCATAGGCCCCACGACAAGGCTTTGGGGGCTGATAGACAATGTTATTCCCAACTTTGAATTCTCGGTATGGCACCCCTAAAGTGTAGCTTTTAGGAGGGGTGAATTTTCAAACGTGTTGTCTATATCCGTGCCGCTGGATCATAGGCCCCACTTTGATTCTTGTAATATGTGGTCAAGCAAGTCGCCAAAGTCCGCAAACTCAATATGCCATACCAATATGGCGTCACTTAATGCCCGCCATACTTACCGAAACGTGTAATTTTTTCACTGTGAAAATGGATCATAGGCCCCACGCTGTTGTTTCGTGATCTTTGTTAACAATGAAAACTTGTAGAACGAAGATCTCAAAACGCCATACCTCTGGGGGCGTCGCCAAGTGCCGCCATACTGGGGCAAAACATGTCATTTTCATCAATGAACATGTATGATAGGCCCCACTATGAAAATGTGTCTCATTTGTTCATTTTGAGTCCTGAACAAAAGTTCTGAAAGCGCCATACCCATGCGATGTTCACCAACGTCAGATATTGGCTCTTAAAAAAGATGTCACATTTTTATAGGTTTAAGTGTATCAAAGGCCCCACTGCCATACCAGCATTTTTACGTGTATTTTGAAGTATAAAACACGAATATATCATTGCCATACCTATGGCATTGTCGCTAACGTCAGATATTGGCAAAATTGTCACATTTTTATATAGTTTAAGTGTATTAAAGACCCCACTGCCAATACCGGCAATTTTAGGCTGTATTTTGAATTATAAAGCAGGAATATATCACAGTCATACCCATTGTATGTCGCTAACGTGCACAATTAATCGTATATATATATATATATATATATAATATATATATATATACATATATATATATATATAATATATACATATATATAAATATATATATATATACATATATATATATATATAATTATATATATGTATATATATATATATATATACCTATATATAATTTTTTTCAAATTTGTATGTACCTATATGATAATATTGTGTAGAATTCTTCTGCATGTATAGACATATTAAAAAAAAATTACAACAGTGCGTTATTCTCAAGTAAAATTGTTGTCGAAATGAATACTAATAATATAATGTATATAATTCAGCTCTGCGCTGTTAAAAACAGGTGTTTTATGTTAAAAAATATTTTCGTTAAAAAACACAAACAAGTTATGAAATAAAAATAATGATGCCGAATAAATGCCTTAGCATTTCCAGGATTACATTTAAGAAGGAAATTTATTTAATTCAAAACACTTCGCTCGAAATAATTAAATTTGAAAACTGATAGCTGACATAGAAAGAAAAGGCAAAATATACTACAGATGTCAATAAAAATACAAATTATAAATATTTTTGCCCTTTTCGGTAGAGTATCTATATATTCCTATTGCTCCCTATCTCAGGTTTTACCCAGATGTTGGAAATTCTGTAAATCATAAAATAATAAAAAATTCTTCTTGACCGGACGCTGCCAGTTCACCGGGTTTCGAATCCAACCATTTTTCTGACGGCAGTTTGTGCTGAGAAGTATACGTGAAATTTCTTACCGCTATGGATAAAGACATTTTTAATGAGAAACGAGCCTGTTTATTTGTAAATTAAGTGATTAAAGCGTTATTTCATTCATTTCTTATTAAATATGAACTCACATAGGGATAATAACCAATTCATATATATATATATATTTATATAATTTATATATATATATATATATATATATATATATATATACATATATATATATATATATATATATATATATATACTATATTATATATATATATATATATATATATATATATACAGATTATGTATCTGCCCTGTAGACGCGTTTCAATTTTTATAATTATTTCATTTCTGTAATTTTTTTTGTATACATTGTAAACATAATATCAATAAATTCTCGTTGATCAGTAGTTCAACGATAAAATTCAATCATCAGTGATCTCGATAACCTATAAGTACGCATTTTCAGAAAAAAAAGGAGCATTTTGAATATTTTTTCCGCCATATTGGATCTGCCATTTTGATTTTTACAATTTTGACATCAAATTCGTAATCAGCGACCTCGAAAACCTATAAATACAAGTTTTGAGGCAATTCTGCCGAGCCATTTCAGAGCGTGGCTAAAAATTTTAAAAAAATGTTTTTTCCTGTATGGCTCCACTTTAACGACACTCTATAGGTATGGCAGTGTGATACCAGCTAAAGTGATGTAGGAGAGCATCTTAAAACCAAAACGCCATACCGCTACCTATTATACATGTTCATGGCAAAAAAATTACATGTTTGCCCCAGTATGGCGGCCACTTGGCGACGCCTCAGAGGTATGGCGTTTTGAGATCTTCGTTCTACAGTTCATTGTTAATAAATATCACGAAACAACAGCGTGGGGCCTATGATCCATTCGATCTCCCTTCTATACTTACTATCATGACATTTCGCTCATACTGTCATACTCATAGGGTCACTTTATTTGTGTCTGGCGGGATGTTTGGCCCATACGATCGGTCTGGCTGCTTGCATAAGGTATTGAAATAGTTGCCTGAGTATCATACATGAAAATCAAGACTGAGGAAATAAGAAAAGTGAGTTGAGTTTTTTCCATCTTTAGCACCTGATACCTGGAAATTGGCCGTCGGCACAAGGTAGCAGGTATCCATACACTGAAAGTACATACGAGCACTACTCTGTCCTACAAATTTTATTCCTGAGAAAATAAGTAACGTCTGGCGGCTCTGGGATCTTGCTCTATTAATTATTATTATACAAGTATTACTAAAAACATTTAGACTTCGGAACAATGAGTGAAGTCTATAGATTGATAGCTGAAGTTTGTTAATTCTGCAGAAATTTTGTCTCGTGAATTATGCTTCTTTGATGTCGTGTCAATTGAAAGCTGAGGCTCGTTTTCAATTTCTGACGATGGTGGCTTCGACAAAAATTGTGCAGATGCTTTGGTTGAGAATGTTGTTGTACCTATTTAAATTTGTGTTGATCTTTTTAGGTTACCTTCAGCTACTGAGGTAACTGAAGGGGAGAGAACATTTTTCGACGTTCAGAAAAGTAAATTCTTATTTTAGGTGGAAAGTGATACTTTACCGCACACGAAACAGTTTTTCTTTTTCACGACCCTTCAGTTACCTCAGCAGCTAAAGGGTAGTGAGGAAAAAACCTTTCGGAACTAGTGCGGCAAGTACCACTTTTCATCCTAAAATGCGCGCGAAAAAATTAACTTTTTCCGCAAACGTCAAAAACTTACGACTTTTTTTAACCTCAGTTCTCAATGTTGAAGTTTGATTTCACAGACGTCCTTTTGTTTTTACTTTTTTGTCCGACCGTGAGTGTACAAAAAAGTACACTTTTTTGTACTCTGATGTCAATATCAAGAACGTCGGGCGGCGTACAGTTGGGTTCCGAATCCGACATAATGTAATCTGTAAGAAGAATTTTATATATTTTAATACAAGTCATTTCTTAATAATCGGGTACTTACCAAAAACGCACAGTTCTATGCGTAGATAAGTGACTTTGAAAATTTCTGACAATTATTTTGTTGAATTGTCAAATTTGTGTTGCCTTGACATCCACAAAACCAGTAAGCAAAGCAATCTAGTTTTACGTTTCTTCACATATAATATTTTTTTTCTCCGATCGTGGGAAAAGTGACACTATTTTGACCTGTTTTCTATGCGCAAAGCTCAACATTCCAGAATAGTGGTCAGTTGCTAAGCAATTAGAAAATAACAGTGCGGTAATATTCTTACCGCACTGCTGTAGCGTGCGGTAATGTAACAAATGGATTATTACATTAAAATGAAACAAAGTATGGTTTTAATTTTTATAATTGTTGTTAATATTTACATTTTTTGTATCCTGTAGCTTGACGTTTTAAAACTGCTCTCAGTTTTTGGTACTGGGCAATATTAATATTATTTTTAACAGACAAAGTTGATTGAAGCATGGAATAATGTGCCCACAACGTCGAAGATTTCATTGTTTTAGCCAATACAGCAACATACGCCATCAGTACATTCTCAGAAAAGGATACACTGTTGTTTTTTCTACAAAAATTCATGAAGTGTTGGTACGCAAGTTCATACTTCTCTCTGGATTTCGCCGGAAGTAAATTAAGTGAAGCCACGTTCGCGGCTTCTACTAGTTCAGGAGCCGTGCAAGACAACAAATAATCACTATCAGTGTTCATGTTTACTAATTCTTTTTTAATTCCTCATAAAATACAACGAATCAAACAAAACCAGCTTTAAAATTATTTTACTTTTGTCATAACAGAGTAATTTCCATGGTTACTACTTCTATATTTCAATATGAACATAGAGAAACCTATTTAAACTTACTTGATTACATCTTGGATGAAATATTTTTTAATTAATTAATTTTTTTAATGTAAATCAACGATCGGAGAAAAAATAGTATGTATAATTCGTGGGAAAAGCATATTCCCAAACTCCTGTGTTATCACAGTCGTTTGGGAATATTATGCTTTTCCCACTAATTATACAATATACTATTTTAAATATCATCTATCTTAATTGTATCGTTTGAACAGAGTTTGCGAAAAATATCGCATGTTTTTTTCGGAGAAAAGCACTTTTTGTGGCTCGACTAAAATTGTGGGCTGAACGCAGTGAGGCCGAGAAATAGTAAGTCTCGCCACAAAATTTATTTTTATATGCATGATACCTTCTATAGCGAATTCAATATTTGGATGTAAGATGTTAACGAAACTCCGAAAACTATTCAATTGTTCCATTTTTGAATATCTCATGTTGAAAAATTGTTAATCTGTCCCCGTACATCGCGGTAAAATCGATCCTTTAGGATACCACCGACTAACATCTCAAACACTCCTGAACTCAAATTTCCTCATACATAAGTTGAAATGCCATAATCACTCGACGTATTCCAGTTTCCGGACGCGCCGGAAGTGACGTTTTCGCGGAACGATCTGACAGTTATATTGGTCCATCTCGAGACAGTTTCGCAATTAGCGAAATTCGGGAGTTGTCAGGTGTTGAAAAGCACTCTATCGGTTTTGAGTTATTGTCGGAATTCGTGGCCTGAGTATCTCGTTCATGACGCCAGTTCCGACAGGATTCTATGTTATCGATTCGTCTGTGTTCTGTAACTTCATATCCTGTTTAATTATTACTAATGATGACTGATCGTTGAAAGAATCGAGAGAGCAGGTAGAAATTATAAGGGCAATTATATTCGGTAATTATGAACTGGTTGATTACCTATTCAAATTTAAAACGATCTTTGTAGTCCAGTAAAATCGTAATCAAAAATCAGCCTCACGTAGGTACATGAAATCAAGTAGAAGCAATTTTTCACACAATATTTCGGATAATTTCACTTTTTTTAAATTAAATTGAATTTGTTGAATTTGAAATTTTTTTTGCCTCTGTGTAGGTACTTGATAGTTTCCGAAATACAACTTTTCAAAGTTTGGTGTTTTTTTTTCGAATAGCAAATTTTTAGCAATTTCTCTTGTTTAACTTCATAAAATCACACTTGTAGGACAAAGGTGTTGTTTCCATATATCCCAAAGTATCTATCTCTTTTTTTTTGAGGCCTCGGTAGACCAGCGGTAAGGTATACCGCTTGTACCGTTTGTGGACCGAGGATTGTGGGTTCGAGTCCCACCTTGCTCTTGGGAGTTGTGTATGTCCGGAATTCAGTGGTTCTATATATATATATAATTGAATTGTTGGGTAATGTACATCGATTACAAGCCTATTGGCCGTTCGGAACCGGCGTTAAACTGTAGGTCCCTCGAGTTAAAAAAAATCTATCTCTTTTCTTTCCCTGTTCTCTTTGTTGTATATTTTAGCACGCGGGTGAACAAATGATCCGTTCTCAACTAAATTTGCTCTTAAACGAGCAAATATCTCAAAAATCGGTTGCCTTCTTTCTGGATATCTAACAAGAAAATAATTAAAATGATAATAGAGATTTGCATAGCCATTATAGCTCACTTACCTTAGGAAATATAATTCCGAAGCTTCTTCAGAATTTGCATTGCTCTGTATAAAACATACCAGCATATCATATTTTTCATAATTTCCATAATCTGCATTATTAGAAGATATATATATATATATATATATATATATATATATATATATATATATATATAGATATATATATATATATATAATATATATATATATATATATATATATATATTCATTTGGATTGGTTTTGTATCTGTATATTATGGATTGTTGGGATTTTTCGTGATAAAACAGATATTAAATGACTAATGAAGTTGGATTTAATTTACTCGACGTTTCGGCTCTATTTTTGGAGCCTTTTACAAGAGTTTCATCAAGAGTCTGTAAGATAAAATATAATTTAAAGCTAGTTTACAATACAAAGGTTGAGGTACATTTTTAATATCAACCTTTGTATTGTAAACTAGCTTTAAATTATATTTTATCTTACAGACTCTTGATGAAACTCTTGTAAAAGGCTCCAAAAATAGAGCCGAAACGTCGAGTAAATTAAATCCAACTTTATTAGTCATGTAATATCTGTTATACCACGAAAAATCCCAACAATCCACTATATATATATATATATATATATATATATATATATATATATATATATATATATATATATATAATATCAATTAAATAATAATATCAAAAGAACGAAAAGAAACACCATATAAACCAAAAGTCGATCCAAAAACTGATGATATTGGTTTGGCATTTATTTTCGTTTCTTGTCGTGAACAATATCCATGTCCTACTATTAAATTATGTATTCAATTTCAGAAAATTCTCCTTTATTTGCGCATTTCTGAGAAAAAATTTTTACAATCATATATTTTTTAAAAGGTGAACATTCTTTTGAAAAAAAAACATAAGTTTGTTTTATAACTCGAAAATAGTAAATATTTGAAAAAAATTATCTACGCCACTACATTCTACGGAAAAAAATCTATAAGAATGTTATATTACCTTTTCGATAAGATGAAGGATAACGGCGATACGACGGGGATCCCAAAATGCAACATTTTCAAAAATGCCCTGTATCTTAAAAACCAAAAGGGCTATTAAAATTATGTTAACGGCATCTTCAGTTTCACGAAAAAGTAGCACAGTGTCGCGAAAACCAAAACCCTTCAAAAATAACGGAGATACCATTCAAAAGTACCCAAAATGGGACACCCTGTACGTGAGAATCTACTATTTTGCTGGAGTATCGTTAGAAATCGTCTAATTCATCTATTCGTTAGGGCAGATTGAAAAAGAAGTATGTATATAGGCCTCATCAATAGTTTAATGTATGTGAAAGAAGAAATCCTCAAACTTATAATCTGGCCTTTGAAGTTCCACTTTAAAGTCATACGTAATCTATAATGTAACACTGATATTATACTCATATCTTTATATTTATCTAGAGTAGGTATTTCACTACTGGTACTTAACAGCTTTCATCTTTACTATCCCCAACTTCTTCTGAATCTCTTCACCGTCCATTCTTCATTGATGAAATATCAATAAATTAACCACCTTTGAGAGTGATTGAATGAAAAATTAGGTTATGATTATTATGACTCGAACGACTTTCAAAACAAGTAACTAGAGTGCGATAAGAAATATCGTTTCAAAAAAGCAACTGAGTCGAAAATAATCTTTCTGTTTATTTTTCAGGTCCACGCACAAGAAGAATAAAGAAACCCAGTAGCGGGCCGAAAGTGACACCAACAGCAGAAGAAAAACGTCCAAGAACGGCGTTTTCTGGCGCGCAGCTGGCCAGGCTCAAACACGAGTTTGCAGAGAATCGTTATCTGACAGAACGCAGAAGGCAACAATTGAGTTCAGAGCTGGGCCTGAACGAAGCCCAAATAAAGATATGGTTCCAGAACAAGCGGGCGAAGATCAAGAAGGCCTCAGGTCAGAAGAATCCGCTGGCGTTGCAATTAATGGCGCAGGGATTGTACAATCATTCCACGATACCACTTACGAAAGAAGAAGAAGAACTGCAGGAGATGCAGAACAACTGAGATTTTCGATGTTGACTGAGATGATAGAACAATCTATGATTTGCGGTTTGCTTTGCGTTGGTGATATTTTATGCTTCCATTTCTGAGAAATACTGTGATTTTAGTTTCCCCATGACTAGGCCTGTAAAAGTAACGAAAAGTTTGTTACCCGTATGTATTCGTTACTTTATGATGGAGTATTCGTTACTAAGTATTCGTTACTTTCGTTACTTTCGTTACTTTCGTTACTTCCGTATAAGGAAAGATTTGAACGCTTTAGTGTACTTTACCGTATATACGTTAGATTTCGTTATCGTTACTTTCGTATGTTTCGTTACATTCGTTATCATTACTTTCGTATAAGATTCGTTAGTAGTTTACTTTACAGATATACCGTATATACGTTAGTTTCGTATGTTTCGTTACATACGTTATCGTTACTTTCGTATAAGATTCGTTAGTTCCGTATAATATAATGATAATTTGAAAGATTCAAGCTCATATTCCTTATTGCATTAATATTTATGTGTAGTTATTTATACTTAGTATGATTTATTGGATTATAGGACACTTTCCTGTAGGCTAGGGTTATAGATAGCTGATTGCATTTTATTAATTACAATAAAATTCTTGTGCATATTTGTAGGAAACACCATTGATGCATATTATTACTGAAATAACGGCTTTTGAATTTTTTAGGTTTTTTTTTTCAAATTATTCAACAGAGTGATCAAAAAAGGATATTATTTTGTAATAATTTCAAGACTCAAAACTCATTATTTTCAAATTGTTCATCTCCCCTTTATATTAACTCTTTGTTCAATTGCTTCTAAGATTTAAAGGCTTATTTTATATAACATTTTGAAATAAAATAATTTCACAGAAATTGGTTTCTGCAGATTACTTTCATTAAGTACTGGC
>JARQZK010003654.1:537500-545000 GCA_030704885.1 Cynegetis impunctata
TTATGAAGATATATATATATATATATATATATATATATATATATATGTATATATATGTATATATATATATAGGTATATATATATATATATAGGTATAAGGCTAATTGGGGGGAAGACGCGCACATTTTTTTTTAAAAATCAAAAAAAAATAATTAAACTTTATTCGAAAACTTACAAAGACTGTGTATTCTATTACAAATACAATAAACAAATGAATTAAACACAAAAAAGTTTTTATTTTCTTAAAAAATAAACGAAAAAAGTCTGGATAAACATTGACAGCTGTCATTTCGGCAACTTAACCCAACTACGGGGTAAGATGCCGACAGACTTGGGGTGAGATGACAAATTTGGGGTCATACTCCAGCTAAAGTGCCATCTTACACCAAGTTCCAAAGTTTTGAATGTTTTATTTAGTGACTTTTGCGCAGGGATCGCACATATTCGGCCCCGAAGCACAGGTTTCGTGTAGCCACTTGTTTGCATACCACACAGCAAATCCAGTCCAAC
Source organism: Cynegetis impunctata (assembly GCA_030704885.1). NCBI lineage: Eukaryota > Metazoa > Arthropoda > Insecta > Coleoptera > Coccinellidae > Cynegetis > Cynegetis impunctata. The sequence goes on from JARQZK010003654.1 coordinate 538,011, forward strand.
TTTGGGACCCTTTTTGTCAAACGTAAAAAGCCATCGCAAATTGCACAGAAGTCGTCCTTGTCACTGTCAGGTTCATCAGAGCTATGGTCTGAGACGATATTTTCTGCTCTAGTGACTTCTTCACTACTGCTATCGTGTGCTACTTTCATCTTTTTTCTTTTACCTTTTTTCCGAAGTTTCTTCTCTAACTTAGCTGCTTTCTCTTGTTGCTTTTTTTGTTTTTCTTCAATTTTTTGCGTTTCTTTTGCGGTGAGTGCAGGAGAAGTAAGGACTTCTGCATGTTGTTTTCTAACGTTTGGCCTACTAGGACCAGCTACGGATGGAATTGGTGCAATATCATCAAAATTTACTACAGCTACGTCGCCGCTATGTTCGTCAGAGTTTTATGCATCGACATGTTCCACTTCTTCCTGTGAATTTCCAGTTTGGTGCTCAGCTAAAGCATATGCATGGTTGGGAATTGCATCTTTGGAGCATGGATAAATTCAACAAGCCCGAAATCTAGAAACACCATTCTGAACCGTTGCGGCTTGAGATCACGCTTGGTTTAATAGTTCCCCAAACTGATACCTGTAAAGCACAAGAAACAAAGAAATATCTTTCAAACTTATTTACTTAAATCAAATTACCTAGTTATTCGACGCCCTGGATGATTTCTTATCCACTGATTACAAGTGCTATTCCATTAAACCAATCGTAGCCTGCTAATTATTTTTCTTGGTTAAATCTACATTCTAACCCATTCCTTTGCGAGAAGGTAAAAGCAAGGTATCTTACGTCTCTTGAAGTTGGAGCATAGCCAATTTTTTCTAACCGTTTTATATAAGACACCAGTCTAAGTTCATTTTCAATACCTAAGGACGCGGTTGGCCCAAGACTGCCCTTTTCAAGATTGTTATTCTTTACACGTCTCATCAAGGTTCGTAGAGGGATTCTATATTCTTTAGCAATCGCATTTGCACTCAGGGTTGGCTGCTGACGTAAAGCATTTGCAGCTGCTCTAAGGTCTTCTTCAGTCCATTCGCCTCTAGTTGATTTTCTGACGTACGTTCGTGGCATTTTACCTAAAACAAACAAGATAAATTAAGAAACTATTCAATTAGACGTACTGAAAGGAAACCACTAACCAAATTAGACGCAAACCTGAGAAAAAACAAGTGTACAGTGCAATTAAGATAAGGCATCTTACCCCACACGGATCTTGGCGTTTTACCCCAACCCTTAGGTATAAGATGCCAAACCAACAAATCAAAATAACAAAACCCTTTTTCTCATTCAAAATAGGACAGGAGTATTGTAATGAATGCCAAAACCCTACATAAATTATATTAGCACAAACAAAAAACATTTAACACTGTATATCACATAATTAATTTCTATCGTAAAAAACTTACCGGCATAAAAAAACACAACATCACCTCAAGGAACAGTTGCATGCACTTAAGCGCTTCGAAAACTATGATGTTCTCTAATAATAAACACAATAACAACGTAGCCGTGTATGTGGCCGCGATCTATTTGAGTATTATCCAAATACTTTAGATTAGGCATCTTCCCCCTTTTGGCATCTTCCCCCAATTACCTTATATAATATATATATATATATAATATATATATATATATATATATATATATATATATATATATATATATATATATATATATATATATATATATATATATATATATATATTTACTTATGGTGACAACTTGCATCCAGAAGCAGCCGTTCAAAAGTGTTTCGTACTGTGGTTCACATTAGATTAGCGTTGCTAACTAGCAGTTAAATAAATTTTCAGTTGGAAATTCCTTAGTGAACTGGAACATGAACCTCTTCATCTACCTCTGTTTGTTAAGTAGAAGCCTTCATGACGAATGTGAAGATCGTATTCCTGAACTGGGAGTATTTCACTGGAATCTGCAAATGCAAAATATTCCTCAGAAATAAGGGATTATGTAGGTTTTTTGATTTTATGTCTCCTAGTTCTTTCATGTCTTCAACTTGGCTATGTCTTCCTGATGAGGACCAAAAAGTCCGAATACCGGTTGCTTATTATGCAAATCTGATATTGGGATTTCAATTCAGTTGTATCTTTCGATGGCAATAAATATATATATATATATATATATATATATATATATATATATATATATATATCTATCAAAAAGTTATTTTTTGATAATTATTAGCAATAACAGGCTTGGTGAATCGTGATAAAGCCACGAACGTCGCGGCGAAACGTCAACTTTTTAATAAAATCGAGTTTTTCGAGATTTACCAAGCCTGTTATTGCTAATAATCATCAAAAAGTTGAGAATAGTTCACAGGCAACAACAATTCAAATAAATATATATATATATATATATATATATATATATATATATATATATATATATACATATATATATATATTTAAATATATATATATATACATATACATATATGTATATATACATATACATATACATATATATATATATATATATATACCGGGTGTATACTTTTTTCATAAAATACATATTCTATAAACTGAAAAATAAAATTAGATACCCGATCATAAACATCGAACTAAATTATTTATATCTGGTCCAGTTTTGAGCCAAGAAAAATTTGAATAATATTACCAAAATTTCACATTTTCAAATGAAACATATTCATTTTATTTATTTTTCACCCAGAAATTTCCCATATTCAGACGTTCCACGCCACTGGTTCGATCTCCTGCTTTTTGCTATACTACTCCCTGTAGCATGTGAGCATTGCTCTTCATTGTTTCTTTAATTTTACAATTCTCAGAGTTTCTGATGGCGAAAAAAGTATAATAATGTACCATTCATTTAAACACAATCGCCAGTTTGTGTGGCTCCAACAAGAAAAGGAATAAAAGCCAACATTGTGCCATTACTGTTTGAAATAAGAGATTGATAAAAAATTCGACCATATTTTAAGCTGAATAATTGCTTAATCAAGACAGCCTGTGTTTATCATTTGTTTTTGTTCAGATGTTTATAATACTGTATAATGTATAGAAGAGGAAAATAATAATTGCAGATAATCAACGTTAATTTTTAATTGAAATTGGTAGCGAATTGAAGTGAACATTTAAATTCATCTCCTGTAATCTTCCTTAGTGGAGAATGTTACGAGTAATTAGTCAAAATTTATAGGGTGTTAATTATTTCCTGTCCAAATTTGGGATATATTTTATTTCATTCATATTTATTATGAATGATCTGAACATATTTCGCAATAGAGTTCTTACCTTGCTTGAATCGAAATAATTCAAATCTGTAGTCATATCTTTGAAGTATAAACATCCTGTAAATAAATTGTTTATTAGACAATGACAGGTAGATTGATTGTTTCTATGAATGTAAATAACTGTATATAATAATGGATAGAAGATTAATTTATTTGATGTAGAGAAGAATTAAATCCAAGAGCAATATTTATTAGATAATTAATTGAAAAACATGTACATGCGCCTACTCCATATGTAAATACTTGTGTCTGTGAGTTCTAGTTATTAAGAATGTTTATTTAAACTATGAATATATTAGCACTGTATGAATATTAGCTAAGAAACTCTGTACCTATATAATTTGTTCATAGAATCTATTTAATATGTTCATTTACGAGTAGATTATGAATAAAATAATATAATATTATCAGTTTTTATTTTGTTCCTCAATTCGACTGAATTTCAGTGGATTAGGTAAGGTCAATTTTTTAAAAGAGTTGAATGATTGAAATGTGATCATTGTTAATAACGAGCACAAGCAACCTTTCGAATTAATCAGAAATTTTTCACTTTAGAACATTTCAGTGAAAGAAAAATTGGCTGTGACTTTTTGACTACTGATTCTCTGGTGTAAATGTTATGAATTTCAATTATATTGAAAATATTCAGTACATTCTGTTACGCAATCGTATAGAGACATATCAGCAGACTTTTATTCTTGATACTGAGTATAACTTTAAAAAAAAAACGTCTGGCACTCGGAGACTGCCGCGGTAAAGCTATTGCATAGCATTTTTTATCAACTGATGCAATTTAAATTATTTATTTATTTTTATTGATGCAGTATGTTTTTTTCTGTTTCTTTGATATTGTTCCAAGTTTTTTCTTTGATATTAATTCAAGTTACACTTTTTGAGCGTGGTGACCGATAAGAAAACAAATTTTTTTCTTTTATCGAATAAATGAGAAGTTAATATCGTTTAAAATATTTTTATTATCTTACAATACATGTAGGTTATGCAGGAATTTTCATCATTGAAACTATAGGTTTATGGTAACTGAAATAAGAAACATAAATTTGAGACTTGATATCCTCTAAATATCTGGAAAATACCGTGTCAATGGTGGTCCCATATTTTGTTGTGGATTCTTCTGGATCATTATTCAGCGGTTGTAAACCGCTCTGATTTTTTATCAGCGAAGTTGATGTTGAAATTGCCAGCCAAGATAAGTGTCGCCCGACTTCGGAGAAGGTCGACTCGTTGCGTGCGAGCTTCGTACAGTCGTACCATATATATACACGTTAAGCGACCGCTCGGCCGAGCTACATGGTAGGCGAAGTGGGGGGTGTTAGGTTTTATTTTCGTTACGGAATTTCTTGATTCGGTCGCCGCGCTCAAAACCCGCGATAAAAGCAAGTAATATTATATATTCAATTATAATTAGTTCATAATCAATTGATTGGGCCGATACTTGGTGAAAATCTATTACAATAATGTAAATAAAACTTGGGTTTTTGATTTACACTATATTTTTTCAAGCATAACAAGTGTTTCGCTAAACACAGTGGGTTCATCAGATAAGTAATTCGAACTAACTTTACAAATGGAATATCTTACGAATCTTTTTTTTTTTTTTTTGAGAGAGGAAAAATACCTTTTACGTACACCACAGTGGGTTTGATGGTTCGACTGTGGTAGTGTGGGACTCGGCTGTATATCTTACGAATCTAGAAATAGGAAATACAAATGGGGATTGGGAAACCTGAACGTAACCTATCGGCAGGTAGATAAAAGTTCATAAAAAGGGTTAAATATAGCATGTACAAAGATTCAATATTTCACTGAAAAAATTTAACATTGAAGAGTTATTTATATTTAATTGATCGTTTATTAAATTATTGGAAAATTTTCTAATTTCATTGAAGGATCAATTAGATATTAATAATTCTATAATTCTCCTCTGTTATATTTATTTTAGTGAAATATTGAATCTCTGTACCTGTAGAAAAACCTGTTATGTTTACCCCCTTATATACTTTTATCCCCCACCAATAGAATAAGTTCAGGTTTTCCTAAGCTGCACATGTGCTCCTAGGAGCTGAAAATCCTAATGACTTGACAAGACGTTTCTCATGATATGCTACACTTGGTGGCTCCACTTTTCTCAGGAGTGAAAGTGAAAAAAAAACTTCAAAAGGGTCAATTTTACTTTGTAGTACTATTTTTTCTCTGTTTTAGACGAAATGCACTAGCATTATCACACGTTATGATTAAGTTTTTGGTATTTTTAGATTGGGCTTGGTCTCTAGATGGTTGGAATTTGATGGCCTTCTTCAGCAGGTTATTTGATCGGCCCTAGGGTCCGAAACCCTACATGTATGGGTAGTTTTTAGCAAAATACTGCGCGTTTTGTCTCACAGAACCAAGACCTTGGCTATATAGATGCCTCATATATGATAAATCCTTCTAAGGTGGCTCCATATTGGTCAAACGAACCGTTAGAGATTGGTCATTTTGATCGAATATCTACCATATATAAAACAATTTTCGAGGGAGCAGGAAATATTGTAGGTGAGGAAATTAGTACGAGTAGTAGGTCAGGAATCAGGAATGTCCAGGGGTATGCAACTAAAAAGGGGGTTTTCGCCTATGTCAAGAGATGTAAATCTTGAGCCCTAGCTTCGCAGGTATCTATGAACTTGTTATTGCATCCCGAGAGCAATAAAACACCAAGAGGTGACTCACTTCTTGTGAAATGTCAAGGGATATGCACCTACACCAAATGGTTTGCACCTATGTCAAGAGGTGTAAAACTTGAACAATAGCTTCACAGATATCTATGAACTTGTAATTTCACGCGAGAACAATTTAACACCAAGAGGTGACTCACTTCATCAGGTATTTCAAGGGATATGCACCTACACCAAATGGATTGCATCTATGGGAAGAGGTGTAAAACTTGAACCATAGCTTCACATGTATCTATGAACTTGTGATTGCACCCCGAGAACAATAAAACATCAAGAGGTGACTCACTTCGTCAGGCATTTCAAGGGATATTCACCTACACTAAATGGTTTGCATTTATGTTAAGAGGTGTAAAAATTAAACAATAGCTTCACAGGTATCTAGGAACTGGTAATTTCACGCGAGAACGATTAAACACCAAGCGGTGACTAACTTCGTCAGGAATGTCAAGGGATATGCACATACACCAAATGGTTTGCACCCATTTCAAGAGGTGTATAATTTGAATCGTAGCTTCATAGGTATGTATTTAACACCAAGCGGTGAGTCACTTTTTCAGAAATGTCAACAGGAATGAAGGTCCATGAGGGCATGTGCAACTATGTAAAGGGTTGTGTGAACCATAGATTCTTGAATGTCTATGAACTCGTGACTGAATACCGAGAAAGATGAAGCACATCTGGATATCGTCCGAATCTGTATTAATAATTATATTACTTTAAATACAAATGGAACACAACTAGGAAGAGAAAAAAATATTGACTGAGAAGCCTTTATTTCGTAGATCAAAAATCACTGATTTTCATACCTACATAGCTGTAATAGACCAGGGTCGATAATTTTTGGAACAAAAAAAAATAATAGTAGGTTGAAACCCATTATAAAAGGAGGAGAATATAATAAAAATGAAAGGAAGAATAATTTACGGGCGATCTGAGGTCGGGAAGGGGAAGGGGGTGGGTTTTTAAGGGTGAAAAACGGTTTATCTCTATTTCCGG
>JARQZK010003654.1:550000-557500 GCA_030704885.1 Cynegetis impunctata
TGAAGTATAAATATTTCTAAAATTTAGGCATCATGCACACTGTGGTTTAGAGAATACTGAAATTTCAGTGAATTTGTGTATGTATATGTTGAAATTTCTGTCTTCTAGAGAATCTCTTTTTGAAATTCTTGTTTACGGGCTCAATTAGTCAATAATTTTCAAATATGCAATACAGTAATTTGATGAATTTTTCTAAACTCACTTCCTATAGAAAAATGTGAATTGCTAGTACTGTGGAAGTTCATCATTGTTAACATTCATTTTCTTCAACTATATAGTTTATATATCCGTGTGAGTTTCAGATTAATAATTATATTGGAAATAAATATCTACTTACATGAAGTGCATGTAGGATGTAGTTAATGATATGTTGAGTGTAATTGGAGTAGTTTCATAAGACTTGACGATAAGGAATTACCATTTATCTCTCAAGGGAGATTGTTGAAAATTTGACATCCATGTCACACACGATGAAAACATTAGGCTGTCTCGCCTTTCAACGATCTAATCAGTAATATTATGTCCATCGACTAAGTAGGCAACAACATCGAATCCACATAACTACCTCATATTTTCTAAATAACATCCTGGAATTTTTGAAAATTTTCGCAGCTTCATTATCGACAAATATGCTACGAAATATCTAAATGAATTCGATTATCGTACAATTGCATTTTTCTAAAATATATTTCGAGATAAGCTAGCAAACTCTTAAATAGACGTTCCTTTCAAAGAAACAACTAAATCAAGAAGTTGAAACGTTTCTTATAAAGTCGAATGGTTAATCTTCAACATTGTTAATGCACATTTTACTTCTGCAACTGAAGCCACTCAAATTTTCCATCTTTTGTTACTCGGATACTTGTTATGCAAATTTTCAACTTGTGTTTTCAATAAACAAGTGCGAATTGTCTTGTTTCACATCACGGAAGGGTTAAAACTAATGTTACTATTGAACATGTGATAATACCTTGTACCTACAGAGTTGTTTTTGATAGAATTTAAAGAAGAAGACTCAAAATGTTGTTTGACGTCATACCAAGAAAGATTCATAAACAATTTTTATTAATACCAAGATCTCACCAGATATTACAAACTTGTTGATTTTTGTACAAAACGACTGATATAAATCAGAAATTTACAGATAAGCAGTGTTCTCGGAGGCAATTAAATTATATTATAGTGACCCAACTGAGATCGCCATTGAATAGATTGAAATAACGAAATTTCTGCGGATGATTTAATTGCTTGCCAATTAAATCTTCTGTGTTCTGGATTTCTCAGTTTTGTCCCTCTTTTTGTTTTTGGCATATCAAAATGAGAAATCAACAATGCTTTTATGATTTTCCTCTTGAACAGTTAACGATTAATATCAATTCATTCAACATAACTGTCAAGAGAACGTTCTCGCTCAAGCAGCACTCAACTAAATCATCAGAGAAACTAAAAGCGAGAATCATTATCTTACAAAAACTCTGTGGAACAACATCGAGAGCGTCTGCGTTCACCTTGCGCTAATAAGCGGTGATTTGCGTCTTCTCAGTAGCTGAATCTTGTGCGCTGTATGGCTTAACAGCCACCCATGCATACAGAATCAATATTTGTATTATTTATTTAATATGAGATTACACTGCAACTCGACCATAGGGTCTATTGTGACCCCCATCAGAAATTTTCTCACAACTGCGCCATCTATAGCTCGCTTTCTAGCAGAGAACTAATGAAGTCTGATATCTGGGAATGCTTCAAGGTGTTACGTCCTCACTCCAACAAATTCCCTGTCCAAAACATTCATTCTGTTAGCTTCCAATAGCACCACAGAATCTACACAGTTTCTGGTGGGCCTATTCTCATCAGATGCTTTCTGAGGCGACAGTGTCCTGTGAAGAGGTGCAATTTGTTCTCACTGAGATCCAAATGTGTGAAGTTTTGATGTTCTGAAGGATTTTTTTGAAGTTATCCGTCCCCTCCTTCTCCTGAAACTCTTTCTTATACATTTCCCTATACCACAGAAAAATTCTGAGTCATTGAATGGCGTTCGTGCTCTCTTTTTGACAAGTATATTGGCCTCTTCGTTTTCTCTGATTCCTAAATGACCGGGAACCCAGGCTAAAAGGACCTTGTTATTCTTGCCTATTTCATAGAGTTTCCTTCGGCTCTCCGATATCAATCATATTGAATCGATGACATGGGCGCATGGACTATCAGAATGGATCGCTATGTTGCATTTCTGATAGTTTCTCTTCAGATCTACACATCTTTCGATTGCAAATACTCATAGAATCGATAATCCCCACTTCAACAACACAATGAGAATGTTTCCAGGCGTTATTAAACCGACCCTCACTAAATGGTTACCACTCCTTAGACACATCCCGAATCCAAATCTGCGTCGTTTGAACGCTGTTTCAAGCGAGTAAAAATAGATATAGGTCAAGAGAAACCTTCCCATACGAAATGACATCGAATATGCCAACCACAACCGCCTCCGATCTAGAAAGCCACCCACCAAACTGCAGAAAAATTCAACCAGCAATGTTATTATAATAAAAATACGTTCAGCAATTCACTTAACTAATGGTCTAGCAACGATTCAACAGAAGAGTAGGATTGTACTAGACAAACATTAAAAAAGAATGTGTATCATCCAGAATGCACAATATATCATACAAAATGTATTATACACGTGTTCCTCATCATGTAATAAAAGGTTATAATAAAAATCAGTTATCTGCCTCATGCTGTTTCTAGATACTACCTACCAATATTAAAAGAATACACCATGTTGATAGGACTTTGCAAGACCTGTTTAATGATTAGGTATACTTGGTGATTCGACCCTTTCAGATCAATATTTCGGTGTGCCACAAATTTTTTTCCTTGTCGTTAGATCGGGCAAGGAATCTAGAAAAAAGGAAATTGGTAGGCGTGGTCGGCAAGTCACTTGGGTCGGGCATAGGGTCCAAAAACCTACTTCAATGATGGGTACTTTTAAAGAAAATGCTCTGTATTTTATTTTGGCACAACCTAGAGATTAAGAACTTTACCATGTAGGTTCCTCAAATGATGCCATATTAGGTATATTCAGCTGAAGTCTTGATAAATTGGGCCGTTGAAAGTTGTAATTTTGGAATAAAATGTTTTAAGAGGGATTATGGGTGAGTCACTGTGCCAGGAATGTAAAGAGGCATTCAACTATACCAAAGGATGTGCAACGACATCAAGGGGTGTGTAACTTAAACCATCGCTTCATGGGTGTCTATGAGCTAGAAGTTCCAGGCGTGTTACCTTAGCATCTATTTTTTTGTTCATTTCTGTTTGAGATTGATCAATATCAAGTAACAGCCTATAATAATTAATTCTAGTACCTAGGCGCTTCGGTCGGATTTTTTTCGCGTTTTGACGAAAAACATATTTAGATACAAACTTAAATCAGAGTTGAATGTTTTCTAGACATTGTGATATGAAGATATTAACTACAAAAGAAAACTGAACCGTTTTCTTGATCTAACCAAAATTTGAATAATATCATATACCAAAACTATTTCCAGATCAATATTTCTCAAATCGTTAGAGCCATTTCCGAGATAAGTATTTCATGATTGAATATATTAAAAATGAAGGACACCCTACTGCGTAGCACTACGAATGATAAAACCCCTCGGCGCATGTGCATGTCGTCAATATTTTTTGAATGTATTATATAAATTAAATACAATGAAAGTCGATTTTACGAATGAAATGAAGGAAAATTGCAATAAATGTATTAATAAGTCGATATTACGTATAAAATCCGTGAAAATTTAGCAAAAAAATTCATTGATTGACTGTCGAATTTGAATATCCTATTCCGGCTCATTTTGCTGCAAATTATGAATCAAATTGATAAGATGGGAAGCAGACACAGACTCAGAATCAAGCTGAAGCTATCAACGTCGCTTGGTTACCGTGGCACACAGAGCACTTCGACGCATGTTTTGTAGGACTTCGTACATATCGACCTTGGCGCATGCGCATGTCGTAATGCCTATCTAAAAAACGCTATAATTTTTTATTCTTCGTTGGGAAAAATTGAGAATTAAAATTCCCTGATGAAATCATATGTGTTTTATCGATATCCGTTGGAATATTTAAAATCGGACCAGATCCCAACTTTTTGTCGTGAGACTATAACCCCTTTAGCTTCGCCTCGGGGTAAATATACAATATTCAAATTCTTTTATAATTGCATTAAACATGTTATTACTTGGCACGCCAGTTCTTTTTTTCTGGCTCAAATACAACTACAAACTAACCTAGAAACTAAACAAAATGTTTATGTAGATTGTTCTCTGTCATTGACTTAACTCGCATGTCGGTGGAAATTAGCAACCGCTTCCTAATAATAATAATTCAATTCGCAATTCAGCTGTCGGAGCATGTAATAAACATTTTTTTTGGTAACGTAATTGAAATATTACAGACGATTTTCTAATTTTCCTCGATATTATGTCGTCCGCTGTGTTCTACATGGGTTTTACGCATAAAATTAACATTAGGCGAAGCAAATTGCTTTCAGAAATACTGTAATTGAAATATTTTTGGTGAAAACAAGTATACTTGTTTCGTGTCTGAAAGTGATTCAGCATTTTGTGAATAAGTTCATCGAAATTTGGTTGTAGTTATGGGATAGTCTATAGTTGAGATTAACTTGGGGAACAGTTAAGTATACAGGGATGTACTGTTTCATCTAAACTGCGTTGGATAGGTTTTGAAGCATTATATTGTACAGCTTTCATTATAGCTCATAATATACGACCATTAGCACACACACAAACGCACACAGACACACAAACATATATATAAATATATATATATATATATATATATATATATATATATATATATATATATATATATATATATATATATATATATATATATATATATATATATACAGTGATGGGCAAATGTGTGGAACCAAGTAAATATCTCTGGAATTATTAGAGATATCAAAATAAAATTTGGAAGGTGGATACTACAGTAGATTGCCTATTTGTTTTCATATTTTTTAACAATTTTAAACTTCCGGTTTTACCGGAAGTAATGTCGATTTTAAAATTTGCAATGGAACACCCTGTATATTATTTTAGTTTCTGATGAAACATTTTATTACGAACACAAAAATATCTGGTTCGATATTTTTTATTTCAATACCTACCGAGATATTAACAGAAAAGTTACTAAGGAAAGGAATACACAATGAATTTCATGGACTACTAGCTACCATCAAATTTTTCCTTTCCTTAGTAACTTTTCTGTTAATATCTCGGAAGGTATTGAAATAAAAAATATCGAACCCGATATTTTTGTATTCGTAAAAAAATGTTTCATCCGAAACTAAAATAATACACAGGGTGTTCCATTGCAAATTTTAAAATCGACATTACTTCCGGTAAAACCGGAAGTTCAAAATTGTTAAAAAATATGAAAACAAATAGGCAATCTACTGTAGTATCCACCTTCCAAATTTCATTTTGATATCTCTAATAATTCCAGAGATATTTACTTGGTTCCACACATTTGCCCATCACTGTATATATATATATATATATATATATATATATATATATATATATATATATATATATATATATATATATATATATATATATATGTGTGTATGTGTGTTTTAAGTCTTTTTTAAGCCTCGCAAGTGATGGCGACGGGAGGGGGAATCTGGACAACTTTCAAAAATGGAAAAGGAATTATTGCTACTCAAAAATGAATGTTTTTTGTCAAACTAAGTAAACAATTGATTAATAAGTTTACAATGTTAACCTTAGATTTCAAAACAAAGCGCTCACATCTCTCTGCACGATTAAGTGATATTGTACACCTCTCCACTAGGTATCTACCTAGTGGAAAGGTGTACAACACAGCCTTTTCATAGGCTTGTTGTTATAATCAAACTACTTGCAGCTATAATTCATTAATGTTAACATCTTGAAGATGTTTCCGGGACATCTATAAAACCGGGAGCAATCAGGAAAAAGAGCACAATACCGGGACATAAGGCTAGCCTATATATATATATATATATATATATATATATATATATATATATATATATATATATATATATACAGTATGACCCGTAAGTTGAATCCTTATAGACATTTTTTTGATTATTATTTTGGGAGAAAAAGTTATTCTTCTTCAAAAAATCTGCATGTTCTAAAATATAAAATACGATTATCATTATATCAATTCTTTTCAGTCGTATACTCGGTTTGTCAACAAATATGAATTCTGCCCAATGGTAAAGTACCACTTTTTTGACAATATGAAAAACTGTTAATAGTATGAAGAACTGTTACTGAAAAGATTTGAACGAAACTAAGAACCTCATTGTTATGAGCAATTATATCCATTTACAGGGAAAAATTAGATTTTGTTTATTTGTTAGTAATTTTTCTACGTTATAAATTATGAATTTACCTTTATTCCTTGTGATTATTAAAATGATGAGTACATTTTCGTTTAATAATTCTGTCCAAAAATTTGATATCTGACTTGTACTCCACATTTAAGAGTGTGCAGAACTTCTTGACTTTTGATTTTTTTCTGAAATTAATCGTAAAATAGTTTTCCATATGGTTTCAACTTAATACCTACTATATATATATATTTATATATATATATATATATATATATATATATATATATATATATATATATATATATATATATATATATATATATCTTCCCCCTAAATTGAAACTACTTAGCCTTAACTGGGGTGTCAATCTTCCAGAACTCGCTGTTATAAGCAACTATATACATTTAGAGGAAAAAATAAGGTTTTATCTCGTGATTATCAACACCATGATAATTTATTTTTCTACAATTAATAGAAAAATAGTTTTCACTATTATAATAGTATCAACATAAGACCTACTATATATATATATATATCTATATATATATATATATATATATATATATATATATATACATATATATATATATATATATATATATTATAAATGATATTTTCGTGGAGTCTCATTGGTTCTAATATATTAGATAGTTATTATATATTATATTTATTTATATTATATAAATTAATATAATATATGAAAACTATCTAACATACTAGAACCAATAAATACCCAAGAAAATATCACTTATAAAATATAATTGTGAAAAAATAATCATCTGTTTTTCTGACCACTCTCATTTTCTGATATGATAATTAATTCAAACATCTTCACAATTAATTTTCTCAAAGCATGAACTCAAATGCAAGCACTTCGATTCATTTGACAAATGGAAAAGTTATCCCCGTTATACACTTAATTTAATCCCTCTTATCATCAGAGTGCATTGAGAACATGAAATACCGTCTGTTGAGCCATTTTCATGTCACGAACCCTTAAGAACCGTCTGAATGTATTTTAGATATTGTGGGGGAGTATTTCATTCAAGCTAAGAAATAAATTATCTCGGTTAGTTGCA
>JARQZK010003654.1:562500-585000 GCA_030704885.1 Cynegetis impunctata
GCCACGCAACCAAATTAAACAGGTTTTCAGTAGACTTAAAGCTGTGACTCCAAAAATAAAAAAATCAAACATTGTATACAGCATACCATGCAGGGACTGTGACAAACAATACATTGGACAGACATCACAAAGACTACAAGACAGACTCAACGCACACAAATACACTAAAACTGCATCAACAGCACTGAACAAACATAAGACACTAAAAGGACATGATTTCAACTACGACGAGACTAAATTATTAAAAACAGAACCAAAACAAAGACACAGAGAGTTTTGGGAAATGATCCACATAAAACTAAATTTAGAAGATACCATTAATGATAGACAGGACATCAAAAATCTAAGCCATTTTTATACACCTTTCATATCAAGAAAAAGAAGAAAAAAAGAAGAAGAAAACAGAGAACAGAATACAACACATGAGTTTGACAGGACATAAACTAACAATGGACGACAAATTAGCTGATAAAAGTTTAAGATACCCATTTCAATTACTAATTCCTGTTAAGCAGGATAAAATACCATACTGAAATGTTTTCGTCATAACTATATCTCAACTTGAGGTAAAAGATCTTACTAACCATTTTTGTTTTGTTATTTTTGTTCACAAGGGAAAATTTTATTTACAGATAACTAGCTCTTAAAATACTGAAGAAGGAGACACATTCTCCGAAACGTCTACATTAAGGATTACATTTACCATTACCAATTTTTGTATTTCTTACCAACACCTACACTGCCAAATCCAAAAAACCCAGAAAATATATAGAAGTAGGTACCAAGAATAAACCCATTAATATATATATATATATATATATATATATATATATATATATATATATATATATATATATATATTTGAAACACAAAACAGAATAGATAAATGTAATTCAAAGAAATGGCATGGAAGAACAAATGCATTCTGAAGAGGTATAAATAAATAGATGCATCATCATATAAAACAAGATTTTCTTCACCTACCGTGAATTAAATTGAGCTGCAGTACTTGTTACTTCAGAAGCTTGATGACGCCAAATATGGTTCAACGAATGATCGTTTGTAGGAAGAGTCATGACTGGTTTCCATTTCACTGAAACAACATAAAGGTCACTTCATGAAACAACATAAAGGTCACTTCATGAAACAAAACAAATAAAGAGATCGTATTCACTTTTTGATTTTATTTTTAATTAACGTGGAAGTAATTCAACCATAAATCTTTTATAGACAATAAATTTCTTTATTGACAGTGATTGTATTATAAATACATTATGTATGAGTTATGTTATGCAAAGATGCCCCATCTTCTTCTGCTTCTCGATGTGTTCTCGTTTTACAGCAGCCCCTCAAGCCTCAATAACTTCAGGAATTTGAGGATTTTAAGGGGGGTCTAGTTTTGGTATTTCTTCTACAGTCAGCTGGTATGATCCCAGTGAGTTCAGTCTTTCATGGTGCACAGCATAGCACTCCTTCAGTATATGGTGGGGTGTTACTGGACGTTCCTTGCTGACTCTGCAGGTGCTGTCCCCCTCTAAGCCTAGCTTTCTCAGGTGTTCTTTGAGTCTGCAATGCCCCGTAAGAAATCCTGTGATTGCCTTTAGACTAGTTTTGCTGAGGTTAATCAGTGTCTTCGATCTTGCTCGGTTGAACTTGCCTAGGAGATCTTTCGCCAGTCTCAGCCATGGAAGTCTTTGCCAGTATGTTGCTCTCATTGCTTCTTCAGCTTTATTGAGTTCTTCTTGGAAGTAAGATTTTCCAAGTCCGCAGAAAGGTTCTGGCCCGATTAGTGGCGTTGACGCACTTTTTCGTGCCAGGGTGTTTGCTTGTTCATTACCCTTCACTCCGATGTGCTCCGGCACCCACAGGAGGATCACTTTGTTGTTCCAACCCAGATCGTTAAGTTTATCTAGGCATTCACAAACCATCTTTGAGTTGATATTATAAGAGCTCAACGCTTTGATGGCTGCTTGGCTATCGGAGATGATCGCAATTTCCTTGTTCCGGTATTTCCTGTCGAGGTTGAACTGAATGCACCTTTCTATGGCGTGAATTTCCGCTTGAAAAATACTGGGGAACTGGCCTATGGGTTCTGAGTATTTGGTACGAGGCCCAACGACTCCTGCTTCAGTTCCTTCGGGAGTTTTAGACCCGTCCGTATACCATATTATGGTATTTTTCTCCAGTGCTCGAATTGATTCTATGTTCGAAATAATTTCTCGAAACTAAATTTCCTGGTAATTTCCTCAGTTCGGAGGTCAGCAAGGTGTGCACTTCCGGTAAGGGTTCAGTCCCTTGCATCGTATGCCGCACCTTGGAGTCCGACTTTAGCCAACCTGAGGTTTGCTCCCCAAGCATTTCTTCTCACCATGATGTGGTTTCTCTGCCATAGGACACTATGGTTTATTATCCATATAGAAGTTTGGCCTCGATTTGTATTGGGAAACTTGGGAAACAATGAGAAATATATTAATTCATTCCGAGTTAAGTTAGCTGCGCACTGAAGAGATTTAATAAGAACGAAACAGGTGCATGCAGATCTTGAATCGGAGTGACTTGAAATTTTCTATAAGGATGAAGATTTTGCGTCACGAAATACATATAACCAACTATCTAAGAAGATTGTTTGATAATTTTAAATTATTGAAGAATCTTTCTTGTTCACTTTATGTAATATATGAAATTCACTATGGTCAACTGATATATGTTTCATGAATTGAGTGACAAAGTGAATTAACATTCACTATATTTTCATACATAGAGTTTTCTTTGAAGAAATAGACATTTGGCATGGAATGTTCTAGTATTCAACAAAGGTGCGCAAATATTCACGAAATATACATTCAACCTTCTCATGACCTGAAAATATCATAGTTTCTTTATCTCCACATTCTGGGCTTATCATAATCACCATAAATTGTCGTCATAAAAAGTAGGATTCCCTTTTAGAATGTGAATATTCATAAAATATTCATCATTTCGGACCCATGTTTCGATAAAAAGTAATATGTGTTACGATAACTAACGCCATAAAACGAAAGAATTCCCACTGATAAAATTAAGTCATTAATATTTGGTTGAAGGCACACTGTGTCCTCACGCTATTTACAAAATTATATACGTAGATATGTAAATAATGTTTTACCATACCACAAATTATATTTCGAAATTTATCAAATAGGTAATGATTTTATCATTTTTGTTATTCAGTCCTATTTTCTCCGGAAATATATAATATTGCAGTGTATCGAAGAAAAACAATCAGGTGGAGAAGTTTTTTATCCTTTTATTATTTACGAAAAATTGAATGGTTTTCGAACAAACACAACTATGTTTTGAATTGATGTGGCTGTTAATTTGTTAAAACTCATAAAATTATTAATAAAGTTTAAACTTTAAAATAAAACACACTCGGCTTAAGTTTCACAATATAAAAATATTTAGATACTGTATTTAGCAGTAACGGATAGTCGACATGTTTCGAGTTATGAACTCATTATCAAGACTGACTACAGGAGAGTATTACATCTTATTTTATAAAACAGACAAAAGCATAGGTGGTACCTGAAAATCAATTTGTTCGTTTACAAGGGGTAATTTACTATTATGGGCGGAACTTATTTCGAGAATTTCAAGAAGGTCAAGGCGTTTTCGTTTTCGCCTGATTGCAACAATTGGGTTTTGTTGAAATCTAGGAAATGATTAAATTTTATACAATGTTCGGAGAAGCCAGTGGTATTTTTATTTTGTAAAATTGACTTTTTATGTTCAGCAACACCAATGTTTATATTCCTTCTTGTTTGTCCAATATAGAAAGCAGGACATCCGTCGCAAAATATTTTGCAAACACTGTTTTCTCCGATGTCATGATTTTTCTTTAGTATTGACCAAGAATGACTTCAAGTTTCTTTTATTTGTATAAATTGTTTTAACGTTATTTTTCGATAGTCTGTTACAAATTTTGCGACTCAAATTCGGCACATAATTCATTGGAAAGTATTTTCGTTCTTCATTATTAGTTTGCGTGGGGTATATTGAATGCAACAGATTCTTTATTCGTTTTTTCCCAATGATCTTCTCGATAAGACTTTCATTGTAACCATTATTGGTGTATAGTAATTTAATTGTATTAACTTCGATTTGAAAATTTGTTTCCGATAATGGAATAGTGAACAACCTATGTATGAACCAATGAAAAGCACTGAGTTAATGTGTTGGTTACTGTCGCTGTGAATTAAAGCTTCTGTGAAGGTTGGTTTTCTATAAATTTTGAAAGTGAGAGAATTCAAATTCCTAGCAATCTGAACGTCTAAGAAATTCAAGGTACCGTTTTCGTTTTGTACTTGTTTTGTAAATTGAATTGAGTTGTAGAAAGTATTTATATATTTAAGGAAATTATCTATCTTATCTGTGCGGTCCAAATACAAAAAATATCATCTTCATAACGCCTCCATAATCAAACGTTAGTAATTAAAATATTATCAGAATTATTCATGAAAATTTCACTCAACAAAGGCGATAACGGTGATCCCATAGGCTATCCGTCTTCTTGTTTGTATAATATATTATTGAATTTGAAATAACTCTGTTTTAAACATAAGTTTAACCCTTTAAGTGGCAAAACTTTTTTTTTTTAATTTTAGATGTTTGGTGTATGCATATATTTTAACGGTGGTATGTATATCAACATGCAATTATTATTTAAAAATATCAAAATTATTGGATTTGGACAAAAAAAACACGAAATTTAATGGTAGCTATAGATACCAAAGAACATTTAGGACAATAACGATGCATTTGTTAATAAATACTCTTTGGATGCCCTCAACTACAAAATGTTTTATTTTTTACAAATAACAAAAATTACTTTCTGAACTACATATTATGGAAAGACGCAAAACATGACTTGCACAAGGCAACATTGCATTTCTTACAGATAATATTTCCGACAAATTTTGATGTTTAGTTTCACTTGTAGTTATATCTACCTTCAAACAAGTAGTTGATATTTATGCGCTTATAATATGTTGTTCGAAAACTTTATAAAAGTCTACTGCCACTAGGTTGAAACGTAATACACCGTTCTGTAAGAATCTCATCAAAAAATACCATAGTTTTTCGAAAAAGAGGAATAAAGTCGAGTGAAAAACATATCACTATATCATGTGGAACTATTTGACAAACAATGGCGGAGCTGGTTTTCTTCTAACACTTTTTGCACAAAATGCTCACTCTAAATCTCTGTAGCTTGGCCTAAATTCAAATTCTTGTACAATGAATATCTTGTCTTATTTCAAAAAACGAAATATACAACAACTCAATGCAAATGCGCACTTGGTAGTCTAGTAACCGATGATTATCATTCCTGGAGAAGTAACAGGTAGGACAGACAAATCATTCTCATCTTGCCGTATTTTTGTTTTAGCATCCGCGGTCATAAACGCTTCAGTCATAAAGGATTGAGAGGTTGGCATATTTAAGTGACTGCAGGAACACACACATTGTTCACATTATAGCTACTTAATATTTTGCAATATTACTTCTCCAAAACCATCTCGCTGATATCCTCGTCTCTTCTATAATTTAGCACCCGTTGTTACTTAAAATACAAATATGAGGTGAATTGACAATATGTACTTAGGAGTCGTTAAATTTGCGTTTTAGTGGTTCTTTGAATGTTACAATTTTCCTCGAGGTGGTTGGTGTACGGTTTGCCTTGAGTTGTTACTTGCTAAGATAACTTCAGTGTTGTACATTGTTTAATATTGGGCCTTCTTGTCGCAAATGATGATTCATCGGTGTGAAACAATGTTGAATGAGTTCAAAAAGTTAAGCTACAGTTCCACTGGAGAAACATTTTTGTTGCTGTTGCGTGTTTCCGAAAATGTTACCAAATGTTCCTATATGTTCCTTTAAAATGTTTCGAAAACAAATGTTGACTATTTCTACTTGTCACCCTTCAAGCTACGATTCCACAGGAGAAACATTTTTGTTGCTGTTGCGTGTTTCCGAAAATGTTCCCGAATGTTGTTAAATTTTCTTCAAAATTTCTTTATGTTTCGGCAACTAATGTTGACTGTCACTTGTCACCCTTCAAGTTACGATTCCACCGGAAGAACATTTTTGTTGCTGTTCCGTGTTTCCGTAAATGTTCCTAAATGTTCCTTAAAATTTCTTTATAATTCGGAAACAAATGTTGACTGTTTCTACTTGTCACCTTTCGAACAACGATTCCACAGGAGGAACATTTTTGGTGCTCTTTCGTGTTTCCGAGAATGTTTCCAAATGTTCCTGAATGTTCCTTAAAATTTCTTTGTGTTTCGGCAACAAATGTTGACTGTTTCTACTTGTCACCCTTCAAGCTACGATTCCATCGAAAAAACATTTTTGTTACTGTTCCGTGTTTCCGTAAATGTTCCAAAATGTTCCTTAAATTTCTTCATATTATATATATACCCAGCAAACGTTGTTCTGCCATTTAAATTATTTCTATCTTTCTATCTAACAATCTATCTATCCAGATAGTTATCTATCTTTCCAGCTATCGTTCTATCTATCTATCTATCTATCTATCTATCTATCTATCTATCTATCTATCTATCTATCTATCTATCTATCTATCTATCTATCTATCTATCTATCTATCTATCTATCTATCTATCTATCTATCTATCTATCTATCTATCTACATATCTATCTATCAATCTATCTGACCCGGCAAACGTTGTTCTGCCATATATAAATTACTTTTATCTATCTATTCATCTATCTGCCGATGTATCTCTATCTATCTAACTATCTATCTATCATTATATTTATCTATCTATCAATCTATCTGACCCGGCAAACGTTTAAATTATTAAAATGGCTATTAAAAAATGTGGGTTGTTGATAGAAGGGCGAAAATTTAAAGTTTTATGTATTTTTTAATGCAACATCATAAAAAAATAAAAATAAAAATTTTTGTCCAAAAAATTTATAAAAATGTTTGGGTTGGACCACCACTAATCACTTAAGGGTATGAAAAATATATTAGGACCTATTCTCGGGCGACCTATTGTCATTTTCGATTGCCATCTTGCAATACAATTGCTGATCTGTGGATGAAATTAACAAAATGAAAATCGCGATGGAAAAATAGGGGTTGATCGTAGAAGGGTAAAAAATTGAAAGTAATATAATTTTTTTTATTCCAAGTCATGACAAAATGAAAATAGAATCTCTCCAAAAAAATTGAAGTTTTTAATTAGCAAATGAATAATAGGGGTTGATCGTAGAGGGGTGAAAATTAAGAGTTGTATGTATTTTTGGATGCTGTATCATAAAAAAAACGGATGAAAAATTTTTGTTGGCCGATTCTCAGACCTACCTAATATGCTCACAAAATTTGATGAGAATCGGTCGAGCCATTTCGGAGGAGTTTAACTTCTAACACCGCGACACGAGAATTTTATATATTAGATATATATATATATATATATATATATATATATAAATATATAGTATATATATATATATATATATATATATATATATATATATATATATATAAATTATATAATTATATAAAATATATAATATTTCTAGATAACTTGATAGACCTAAGTGCTTTTTACTCAAGGTATAGTTATTTTTTTTGAAGATTGGGGAATATGAAAGAGTTCTTATCATTTTTTTTAACATCAAATTGAATTGTAGTTAAAAAAATCGCGTGAACAGCAGAGCTCCGTCACTAAGGTCGTATACTCCGTGCGAAGTGCATCGTGTTGGGATGAGATTCAGAAGGATTAATTTATTGTTTTTTAATAGATAACAGAAATAAAAACTTTAAATAATTTATTTCAATGAAAAAAAAAATTCGCGGAGTTCAGAATAACTTTTTGATAAGGGGTCATCCATAAATTACGTCACACGAATTTCATGATTTTTTGCCCCTCCCTCCGTCCTTGTCACAGCTGGTCACATTTGTGAGACTCCCCCCTCCCTAGTGTGACGTCATATATTTTGCAAATTCACATTATTGAATGAAAACAGCGGTTCCGAAATCAGTTTTATTTACATTTAAATTATATTTCAATAAAATCAACATCAAACAATCAACAAAACAAAATACAATTAATTATATTAATTGAAGAAATTAACGAAACGAAAAATGATTAGCTAGGTATGTTAATTTAAAAAATTAACAAAACAAAAAATATTAAGAGAATTATATTAATTAAAGATACAAACTAACCTAATAATCTTGAGGTCATTCTTTTAAATTATTTATAACTGACATAGCAGCCACTTCGTTCTCGTTTGGGTTGTTAATGTTAGGAACATTAGTTATGTCAACATCTTTTTCATCTAACCATACAGGATCATCGTCATCATCCACACAAAGAAGTTCTCTGGCACGTCTAGCAGCAATTCTTTGAGGACGAATCTTCGCGATAGGTAAAACTTGTTGCCTCTTATGTCATTGTTTGTGTTGATTAGTGGTCTTGTATGATGCAAAATATAGACCACAGATGCCACATGATCGCTTAAACAAGTATGCTTCTACACTAGGGCAATAGCTTTCATACGGAACTTGCTTCAAATGTGATGACGCTCAGAGATCCAAAGCTAACTGAAGTAATAGTGGAGCAAATTTACCTTCAGGGTAAGAATCCCTCTCACAATAGTCGCCAAAGACGGGATCGTCCTACAGCACAACATGTGACAACGTCGCATTTTACTATTTGTAATGAATATTGAGATTCTCGCACATGATTTGCGTACCAAGTAGATTTTGAAATGTGAAATCACGAAATTTAGGATCCCTCCCACCCCCTCGTCACACAATGTCACACTTCGTCGACCCCCTCCGTCCCCTTTAACGTGTGACGTAATTTATGGATGGCCCCTAACAAGCACTAATAAAAATTAGAAAATAGTTTATTTTATTCAAAAAATTAAAGATTAGTGAAATGCACGTATACCTACTGATGGCGAAGAAGGTCGAGATGCGAGTCGTAAGGAATAGTCTTCGCGAAATTTCAGTGCGGTTGAGAAAAAGAGTTGACATTCACAAACGATAGTATTTTAACATAAACTCAATATGATGAACAAAACTAAATTTGAATTTATTACGTTTATTATCACAAAATATTTTGAAAAATATAACACTTATATATACTCAATTAAAAGTAGGAAAATCGGAAAAATTCACATCTTTAACATATTTTAGTCCTCTAACAGAAAAAGTTGCTAATATCATACATAAAAGTAATATTAAAATTGCTTTCAAACCTAAGACAAAACTCTCAGGATTTTTATTCAATGACAAAGATATCACTTCAAGATTAGAAAGTTCAGGAGTTCATAAGTTGATTTGTCCTTTATGTAAAGGAGTATATATAGGTCAGACTGGTCGATCGTTCAAAACAAGATTTAAAGAACACCAACAATCTTTTTTGAAAAATAAAACGGATTCAACGTTTTCAAATCATTGCCGTGAAAACCACCACCCATTTCCACAAATAGATAATTTTAAAATCATGCACAAATTAACGAAAGGAACCAAACTTACTTACTTAGAATCATTAGAAATTTTTAAACTCAATCATAATGCAAAAGATACCTTGCTGAACGACCAGATTGACCTGATATATTCTCCTATATTTAGTGTATTCAAACAATAACGACTTTTCTAAGAACATTGTATTGTACCAATTTGGGAAATTCACTGGATTAGCCCTTCTTGAAATGTGTTCCTCTTGTCTATTTAAGTACCTGCAATAATTCTTTCCCACTCGTAAGCGCAAATCTATAATTCTGTATTCAGTTCTTAACTCAATCTGCCGATGATGGTCTAGTGACCGAAATTGCAATCGCAGTGTTATATTTTTCAAAATATTTTGTGATAATAAACGTAGTAAATTCAAATTTAGTTTTGTTCATCATGTTAAATTATCACGTAGTAACAACGGATTCCATCAACTATATAAA
This sequence comes from Cynegetis impunctata, assembly GCA_030704885.1. Taxonomy (NCBI): domain Eukaryota; kingdom Metazoa; phylum Arthropoda; class Insecta; order Coleoptera; family Coccinellidae; genus Cynegetis; species Cynegetis impunctata. The sequence continues at coordinate 572,476 of JARQZK010003654.1, forward strand.
CTCAATAATAATAAATCAAGTTTCAATCATCTAACTCTAATTCAATGCGTAGAAGCTGTGAAGTTGAGCAAATTTTCGAAAAAACGAGAAATTTCTACGAAAAAATGACAGCAGCTGTGAAAAATTGGTCAAATTTTGACAGTTTCGTTCTGTCTAGAAAACAGTCCTCTGTATCAAATTTCAGTTCATGTACCATGTGCAGTGAGTTTCAAAAAGTTTGCATCATGTGGGAAACGTTTTTAATATGCATTTGTCAGAAAATTTTATTCTTGATAATAATTGATGCATTGCGAAAAACTACGACTTGAGATGTGGAAATTCTGAACGGTGTACACGGAAAAACAAAAAATAGAAATTTGGATCATGAGTAAACTACTCTTATTTTCCACATTATTGAAAAAGTTTATTTAAAAAAGTTGTTTAGATTGGAAGACAATATTCAAATTTCAAATCACAGCTACCTACGCAACTATTTTTTTGTTGTTCAAGTCCCATAAAGAATACTAGTATCTCATATACACCTTAGATACCTCCCCCATATTACTTTAGTGATATGATCAATGTGAAATTTAGTCCAAATTATTATTTGAACCAGTATATTGATGTTTGTTGAAAATTGTTTAAATTTTGTCTAGTTATTTGGTGCAAATTTAATATTTCAGTATGTATGTAGGTATGTCAATAATACCTATCAATATGATTTAATGACAACAAATAATATATTTTACTAATTATAGTCATATGAGGAAGGCTCTTATAGTGTATACCTAATACATACTAGTACACTTTATGAGGGTATTGTTGCATAGGTGGCTGTGATATAAAATCTGAATTTTGCTTTTAAAATTAAACAACTTTTCTCAATGAACTGTTTTAATAATGTCGAAAATAAGAGTAGTTTACTCATGATCAAAATTTCGTTCAGTCATCAAAGAAATTTCGAAAATCGTGCTCTAAAACTACTTCCGCTCCGTACTGTTGACTTTCGATACGATACAATAGCCTATTATTTTCTGGGGAAATACTAATAAAAAACTTAAACTCATGTTTCGGTTTGTAACTTGCTAATAAGAAAAATATAAATGTGTATCCAATGCATTTTGTGCTTACTAACTTGGCACTTCCTGATATCCAAGCATTATGAAAAAAAGCGTGGGGTACTTTGTCAAAATTAATTAAAAATTCATTGAAGGTACTCAAGCAAAAATCGTTCAACGCCCAAGAACGAAAATTAACATTTTGGTTATTTTGTACTCTTCAGTGCGTTACTAGAAAAATTGAGTATTCAAAAAAAGCACATAAAAATTACAAAATATCTGGTAGTGTTTCGGACTACCTTATCTTTTCGAATCTACGGTCTGAATGCAAACTAGAAGCGCAGAGATGTTATGACGAATTTGTTAATAATGCAGAATCCGCAATAAAAAAGGACACGAAACAGTTTTGGAACTTCATCAATAAAAGGAATAATCTTAATTCAATTCCATCTTCTATGTTTTTGGAAGATAAGTCAGCTACTACAGTTCAGGAGGTCATTGATCTTTTTGCTGATCACTTTGCTTCGGTATTTAATAACCAACAACCTTCTGTTATTTCTAATTTTACACAGCATAATGCTGTGTTTCACGTGAATGGTTTTCTCACCAGTATTGATGAGGTAAGTCTCAAAATAAAAGGCCTCTCTCCCAAACGGTGCTGTGGACCTGATGGCCTACCTGCAGCATTTTTAGTGAATTGTGTGGATACGTTAGCGGCTCCTCTTTGTAGATTATTCAATTCCTCACTTCAGTCGGGCATCTTTCCTATTATGTGGAAATCAAGTTATATAACACCAATTTTTAAGTCAGAAAAGGTGAACGATGTGCGTAACTATCGCCCGATTAGTATTTTGTGTAATATTTCTAAGGTTTTTGAAACCTTTGTATCGGACAAAATTTCCTTCAATTTAGGACAAATTATTATTTCCCAACAGCACGGATTCATGAAAAAAAAATCTAGTCTAACCAATCTAGTCGAATATGTTCAGTTCATTTATAAAGAATTTCAAAGAGGTAACCAGGTGGATGGTTGCTATACAGATATCTCTAAAGCCTTTGACCAAGTTAACCACACTATCTTAGACTCTGTTGTTGAGTCAGTAGGTTTTACGGGTAGTTTTTTGAAGTGGATAAGAAGCTATTACAAAAATAGATCTCAAGTTGTAAAAGTTGAAAATTTCAAATCTAAAACAATCCTGGTTACGTCAGGTATTCCGCAGGGTAGTCACCTCGGCCCTTTTTTGTTTTCACTTTTTGTTAATGATCTATCTCTAGTTGTTAAGCATTCTAAAGTTTTGTTATTTGCTGATGACTTGAAGATCTATAAATCCATGTCCTCAGTTGCCGATGCTGCTGATCTTCAATCGGACGTGTTGGCTGTGGTGGAATGGCTTTCGGGTCTTCTGCTGAGTATGAACTTTCTGAAATGTAAATATATTACCTTCCATCGAACCAGTAACCCAGTATTTTATCCATACTCGGTTGATGGTGCAAGTCTTGAGCGTGTTAATATCATTAGTGATCTTGGCATAAATTTGGATAGTCAACTTGAGTTCAAGGAACAATTCAGAATAATGACTAACCGTGCATTGAGAGTGTTGGGGTTCATTCGTCGGAATTCAGCTGAATTCTCTGATGAGGCTACTGTGAAATTGCTTTATTTTGCTTTTAGTAGACCTATTGTTGATTACGGGTCAATTGTTTGGTCACCTCATTACGAGGCTGATTCGCAATATATTGAACGGGTGCAGAATAAATTTTTGCTTTAGGAGGTCAATTCCTCGAATCAATTTTTCCGTAACATTTATTCGAACTCAGTTGGGTATACAGCCTTTATCAGTAAGAAGAATTATATCTGATTTGGTGTTTCTCTTTAAGTGTCTGAATAATCTTGTTGACTCTAATGATTTACTTGGCCAAATTTGCCTTCACGTACCGTTCAGAAGAACTAGGAGTGACAACTTATTCGCGTACCCCGTCTGTCGTACTAACTATATGATTAATGCACCTATTAATAGAATGTTGGGTTATGGTAATCGCTATTTAAACGCTGACTTATGTTTTTGTACCTCACTAAAGCAGTTTCGCTGTGAGGTAAATGCTAGGTTAATCTAGATTTAAGATTTTAATTTTTTGTATTTTTTTATGTAAATGGGCTTCCCGTTGATAAATAAATAAATAAATAAATAAGTTTTTTTTTAAAATTTTCAATCTTGAATCTTGAAATGGACTTCTTTCTTTGAAAAATTTAACAAGAATAAGATTCATAATTTTGAAATACTACCTGGAAAGTTAGTAGCCGGGCAACTGTGTAGAACATGATGTATAAGACCATCATGTTCTACACAGTTGCCCGGCTACTTCGCCATTTTGCAATGAATTTAAAAAGATTTTCAATAACTTTTTTCTAACGCAGATACTTGGATCAACATAGAAATAAAACTATTGTGTTGTCATCCAAACTTCATACACTTCTGGAATTTCGAATCCATACGACAGTTAGTTGTAGGTTAAAATAAACTTTCCACATTTTTTTAAATACCTACCTACCTACTTGGTTAATTACATACAAGTGAATATAATACCTATGAAGCGTATATAGAAGGCATTCAAATCAAGTTTATGTTCATCTTTCAGTTACTATAGAAGCTACAAAACTGCTGCATAATTTTGTTTCAAGAATACACTTTTTATATTTCAATTCTGAAAACTTGTTATTCTTTTAAAATTTTAATTATATAATTTTTTTATTCTTATAATTTTATGTGTTAGTCTAGGATGAGAAAATAATTATATATAAAACTGTAATATTATTTCTTTCTTCATTTTGTTAACTTCTAATTTCTGTGATAATAAAAGACATAATTTTGATAATTTTGTCTACTTGTACCTTAAAACAATTTATTGTGATATAACCTCAATGTCTATCTTCTCCGATTGTATTTAAAACCTCAGAAGGTATTGATTTCTCATAAGTCTACTAATGTGTTTTACTCTTTAACTGTTTGTGTTGTTTTGATGTCAAAAAATGAATAAATATTTCGCCCTCTTCTCTTTAACAATAATTTGATAATTTTGGCGATGCTATTAATAAAATACATTGCTATTTGATAGTTGTTCTTGATTTAAGACCATTGCCATTAATCCTTGCTTATATTGTAGAGTACGTTCATAATACTTCTCAAATTCAATATTCAGCAAGTGAATATTTTTCTTTTAATACTCCTATCTTCATCTTGATTTGCATTCATTAGGCCCGCCCACCGATCTTCGTCTCCTGGGGAATTCTACATGACTCACTGCACTTCTTCCATCGTGAGACTGAACGGCATTCCCGGGTCGAAGGACATGGGCCACCCAAGTGGACTCGAAGTCGGGACATCCATCAGAGGCGCGCCCGCCTACCATCGCCGCTACTGATCTACATTTCTCGCATTCTTGATTTTTTCGTGAAACACATTGCACGCGGCTCGGCCTTCTAGACTTTGTGGTTTATCGATAAGATCTGGGGTGCTACCGGGTAAATAGTTCAACGGTTGATATCAGATACCATGGAAAATGGGACAGATGCACTGTTTTAGAAAGAATTATTTAGTATTATATAATATTCATACTCTGTTGTATATCGACTATAGGAAGTTGTTTTAATTCCAAAAATCTGGCTCAAAAGGAGATAACTAAATTTTGATAACGGTTTCATCAGTGTTGTTTACTCCAGGTGAAATGACTCGCAAAACTTTTTTTGATCTCTACAACTAATAGCTTAATTACTAACGTTTATATCTACTCCATCGTTAGCCAGAAATTATAGCAAGACAGTAATGAATTAACTGAGCGAGTAATATGTATAAATTTGATCTAAAATTTAGGAACAAATAATGGTACAACGATTAAAAGTCAACAAATGCTTTGATCATGTTTGGTTTCATTATTATTGTTCACTCACAGTGTAATGAATCGCTAAAGTTTAAATAATTTCTATGTATCATGATATAATTATTGGAGAAATTTATATCGAATTAAACGTCAGCAATTCACTATAACAATTCAGCTAGATCATTTTTTTCTGATTCAATAAGCTTGTTATTGCCAAAACAAATAAATAAATAAAAACATCAATGTATATGTATACATATATATATATATATATATATATATATATATATATATATATATATATATATATATATATATATATATATATATATATATTTATATTCAACCAACATTGTTATTTGAATATTATGCTTATATCTAATATGACATACAAGGTCGACATGTCTCAAAATTGACCCCTTTGGTCTACTGTATGTCATGAGAAATTGTACTAAAAATGCGAAAAAACTTTCGCGAAACCGAGTAGCTATTAACCAATAACATTAAAAACTGTTATTTATATATATATATATATATATATATATATATATATATATATATATATATATATATATATATATATATATATATATATATAACTATATATATATATATTTATATTGTTATATATATTTATATATATATATTTATATTTATATATATATATATATATATACATATATCTAATATATAAAATTCTCATGTCACTGTGTTCGTAATTAAACTCCTCCAAAATGGCTCCGATTCTCACGAAATTTTGAGTGAATATCGGTTAGGTCTGCGACATGTCGTAATATTGACCCCTTTTTTCTTCTGTAAGTCATGAGAAGTTTTACTAAAAATGCGAGATAACTATCGCGAAACAGAGTAGCTATTAACCAATAACATTAAATACTGTTATATATATATATATATATATATATATATATATATATATATATATATATATATATGTATATACATATATATATATATATATATATATATATATATATATATATATATATATTTATATATATATATACATATATCTAATATATAAAATTCTCATGTCACTGTGTTCGTAATTAAACTCCTCCAAAATGGCTCGACCGATTCTCATGAAATTTTGTGTGAATATCGGTTTGGTCTGCGAATCGGACAACATCCACTTTTCATCTCCCTAAATGTTTATTTATATTTTATTTTTTAAACAAAATCGTTTGTTTTTTTTATGGTTTATCATTCAAAAATACATATAACCCTGAATTTTCACTCTTCTACGATCAATCCCTATTTTTCCATCACGATTTTTATTTTTTTTTTCATTTCATCCACAGATCCGCAATAGGGTTGTAAGATGACAATCAAAAATGATGAATGTCGGTCTGAGAATAGGTCGTAATATATTTCTCATACTACTAAGTGATTAGGGTGGTCCACCCCAAACATTTTTATAAATTTTTTGGACAAAATTTTTTATTTTAATTTTTTTATGATTTATTAAAAGATACATACAACTCTAAAGTTTTACCCTTCTATTAACAACCCACACTTTTTAATAGCCATTTTAATAATTTTAACAACGTTTGCCGGGCAGATAGATTGATAGATAGATATATAGATAGATAGATAGATAGATAGATAGATAGATAGATAGATAGATAGATAGATAGATAGATAGATATATAGATAGATAGATAGATAGATAGATAGATAGATAGATAGATAGATAGATAGATAGATAGATAGATAGATAGATAGATAGATAGATAGATAGATATATAGATAGATAGATAGAAATACATAGGCAGATAGATGAATAGGTAGAAAGATAGATAGATGAAAATAATTATGGCAGAACAAAGTTTTCCGGGCCAGATAGTATATATATATATATATATATATATATATATATATATATATATATATATATATATATATATATATATATATATATATATATATATATATATATATATATATATATATATGAATTCTTGATTTTTACCTGTTTATCGTATTCATTCCAAGAGATATCAATTATTGGTATAACAGGTTTATTTCAAACATTACATTTTAAAATTGAAATTCATTGGACGTTTCAATGGAGTTTCCATCTTCATCAGCTAAAATCGGGATAAAATACAATTCAAATGCCTAAATATAAAACATATATACACATACACTAAAATAAAATAAAATAAATTGTATCTCACCAGAATGTTCGTCGGTAGTTGTCACAATACTCCTTGACTCTTGAATCTCAGTTTAACCGATGTATAATCGTTCATGCGCATAGAGCTCATGTATTACAATAATGGGGCATATAAAGATATAAAGGGCCTAAGTTCGATATATGCCCCATTATTGTAATACATGAGCTCAATGCGCATGAACGATTATACATCGGTTAAACTGAGATTCAAGAGTCAAGTAGTATTGTGACAACTACCGACGAACATTCTGGTGAGATACAATTTATTTTATTTTATTTTAGTGTATGTGTATATATGTTTTATATTTAGGCATTTGAATTGTATTTTATCCCGATTTTAGCTGATGAAGATGGAAACTCCATTGAAACGTCCAATGAATTTCAATTTTAAAATGTAATGTTTGAAATAAACCTGTTATACCTGATATCTCTTGGTATATATATATATATATATATATATATATATATATATATATATATATATATATATATATATATATATATATATACAGGGTCACTCACGGTGGATGGTAGGTTAGACGTTTACGGAGAACGGGACATGAGATTATTCTGAAAATTTGGTTTCATGGGTAATTGATCTTGCTCTATCGATCTAAAATGATAGTGGCGCAGCGGCGTTGCCGCTTATACAAAAAAGTAGCAGCAACTGTAAAATTTCAAATGAGACACTTTTCTATACCTATCTTCAGAGGTTTTCGAGAAATTGAATGGTTTCCTTATTTTTTTGTGCAAAACATAGCTTCAATTAAATGTTCATTACTAAGGTATTCGTAGATTCGTAGGACGTAGGACGCAGAAATTTTAGGTGTAGTTTACCAAGTTCCGACGTATTAGGAATATTTTAAGGACTATGTTCTCCATTATACAGGGTCCTTCAAAATTTGCGATTTTAACGGTAAATACAAAAATAGTAAAAAGTGCATTTTTTCAAATGTAATACCCTATATATTATTGAATATCTCGAAAGAATATTGAAATTTCTTTCAAATGATATATCATGTTCCTATACGTTCATTAACGAAAATTTGATTTGAAAACAATCAAAATGGAAGGCAATAACTATTATTCTCATGAAGTTTTTATGAAGTTATTTATTGTACATGGTCAATGTGACCAAATAATAGCAAGAACATGCAGAAAATTCAATGAAATATATACCTTAACGTTTTCTCAATTTAAATACTCATGTCACTGTATTAACATGGTTTATTTCTGTTATACCGTTCTGTTATTTATTATTTTACGTAATGCAAAATGTTTCTTATTAGTTTAGTAAATTTTGTTTCGCTTTCAGTATTGACCCATAAGTGATAAAATTATTTTGTAAACGTACAAATTTTCTCTTATTGGTTGTCAATAGGTATAAATTTGATTGAATTTTCTGCATTTTCTTGCTATTATTTGGTCACATTGATTATGTACAATAAATAACTTCATCAAAACTTCATGAGAATAGTTATTGCCTTTCATTTTGATTGTTTTCAAATCAAATTTTCGTTAATGAACGCGCGAACGTTTTATTGTTGATGGACTAATTGTCAAATTTTCATAATGACATCTTTCTTGACATTTCATAGCTACCTAATACAAAATATGGCTAAATAATCCGATTTTTATAGAAACTTGTTTTATTTCGGAAACCTGACTTTTTAGGTATAGGAACATGATATATCATTTGAAAGACATTTTAATTTTCTTTCGAAATATTCAATAATATACAGGGTATTATATTTGAAAAAATGCACTTTTTACTATTTTTGTATTTACCGTTAAAATCGCAAATTTTGAAGGACCCTGTATAATGGAGAACAAAGTCCTTAGAATGTTTCTAATACGTCGGAACTTAGTAAACTACACCTAAAATTTCAGCGTTCTACGAATCTGAATGCCTTAGTAATGAACATTTAATTGAAGCTATGTCTTGCACAAAAATATAAGGAAACCATTTAATTTCTCGAAAACCTCTGGAGATAGGTATAGGGAAGTATCATACAAAAACAATTGGAAAATAGCAGAGAAGCTAAAAAAGGAATAATATATAGGGTGTCTCATTTGAAATTTCACAGTTGCTGCTACTTTCTAGTACAGCGCCACTATTATTTTAGATCGATAGAGCAAAATCAATTACCCATGAAACCAAATTTTTAGAATGATCTCATGTCCCGTTCGTTCCGTTCTCCGTAAACGTCTAACCTACCATCCACCGTGAGTGACCCTATATATATATATATATATATATATATATATATATATATATATATATATATATATATATATGCGTTATCGGTTTTAGATCCAATATGTATGTCTATGTTTAAGTAATTTATGAGATCATTCTAATTCGAAATGCCTATGTTTTACAGGCATGCATCATTCACAGTTCTGTCATGTCATAATTTCTCGAGCACACCTTGCAACAAACTAGGAACACAGAACCATAACTCAATTGAAATATTTCTGTCTATGTAGCACATGACATCTTCGCTGTATTGGTTTGTTTGATACTATTGGCCTTCGCAAATATATCAAACTCGATGATAGTTTTCTCTCTCCGGGCATACTTGTATGTCTATGTAAAATAATGTTTCGCGCTTGCTATAACCGAGAGGAATTGCTCATAAATATGGTCTGTTGCTCTCCTGAAATAACTACGTCAGTTATGAATTCTATTAGGGTCGGAGGAGACGAACCGAGAATTTATTAGCGGTAGTTATCGCCGGGTTATTTTGGTTATAGAGTGCGGATTAATTTGGGACAGAATTACATTTGATATTTCGACTAGTTTGTGATAATGACACTACGTATTTCTTGGGGTGGAAAATGAAGCACTTGCCATTGCTATAAATATAAATCAACGTTAATAAATTAGTTCAAGTAGATATATAACATATTCTTACCTATATATATATATATATATATATATATATATTATATATATATATATATATATATATATATATATTCCAGAGTATTATTTATTGGTATAACAGGTTTATTTCAAACATTACATTTTAAAATTAAAATTCATTGGACGTTTCAATGGAGTTTTCCATCTTCATCAGCTAAAATCGGGATAAAATACAATTCAAGATGCCTAAATATAAAACATATATACACATACACTAAAAATAAAATAAATAAATTGTATCTCACCAGAATGTTCGTCGGTAGTTGTCACAATACTACTTGACTCTTGAATCTCTGTTTAACCGATGTATAATCGTTCATGCGCATAGAGCTCATGTATTACAATAATGGGGCATATATCGAACTTAAGCCCTTTATATCTATTTTGTTGTTAACTGTGTTGTCTTGGTTATTCTGTATAAAGATCATTTCAAGGATTTCGCGTGATTTTAGGTTTTTTTCTATAGTTAGTATGTGTGTTTCATCGTAATCGAAATCAAGTCTTTCTGATTGTTTGTGTTTGTTCAGTGCAGTGTTCGCTGTTTTGGCATATCTGTGGGCTTTTAGTCTATCTTGTAGACGTTGTGAGGTTTGTCCGATATATACTTTATTGCAATCTTTGCAGGGAACGCTGTATACTTATATATATATATATATATATATATATATATATATATTTATATATATATATAATATATATATATATATATCTATATATATATATATATATATATATATATATATATTATAATATATATAATATATATATATATATATATATATATATATATATATATATATATATATATATATATATATATATATATATTAATATATATATATATATATATATATATATATATATATATAATATATATTTATGAAAAACTTGGTTCTCGGGATGAACCGCGTAAAAGATTTGAAAAATCTCGACGTTTCGGCTCCTTTTGCGAAGCCATCTTCAGGAGAATTACAAGGGAAAATAATTCAGATTCGTGGAGTAGGCAGATTGAGGCCACGTATCTGAATTATTTTCCCTTGTAATTCTCCTGAAGATGGCTTCGCAAAGGGAGCCGAAACGTCGAGATTTTTCAAATCTTTTACGCGGTTCATCCCGAGAACCAAGTTTTTCAAATACTTTCGACCGCGTAAATATTTCTGTACATATATATATATATATATATATATATATATATATATATATATATATATATATTATATATATATATATATATATATATATATATAATATATATATAATATATATATATAATATATTATATATATTATATATATATATATATATATATATATATATATATATATATATATATATATATTATATATATATTATATATATATTATATATATATTATATAATATATATATATATATATATATATATATATATATATATATTTAAAATTCTCCTGTCACGGTGTTAGAAGTTAAACTCCTACGAAATGGCTCGACCGATTGTCATGAAATTTTGTGTGCGTATTGGTTAGGTCTGAGAATCGGCCAACATTTATTTTTCATCCCCCTAAATGTTCAGGGTAGTCCACCCTTCAATTTTTTATTTTTATTTTTCAGACAAAATTTTCTATTTTATTTTTTTATGATAGCACATTCAAAAATACATAAAATACTTTATTTTTACCCCTCTACGATCAACCCCTATTTGTCATTTGTTAATTATAAACTTGGCAAGATTTTTATTTTTATTTTGTCATGACTTAAAATTTAAAAAATTCATATTACTCAAAATTTTTCACCCTTCTATGATCAACCCCTATTTTTCTATTGTGATTTTTATTTTTTTAAATTTTAATCACAGATTCGCAACAGGATTGCAAGATGGCAATCGAAAATAACAATAGTCTGTCTGAGAATAGGTCGTTATATATTTTTAATACCCCTAAACGATCAAGATCCACCCAGAACATTTTTATAAATTTTTTGGACAAAACTTTTCATTTTTTATGATGTTGCATTAAAAAATACATACAACTCACCCTTCTATCAACAACCCATATTTTTTAATAGCAATTTTAAAAATTTAAACAACGTTTTCCGGGTCAGATAGATTGATAGATAGATATAAACATAGATAGATAGTTAGATCGATAGATAGATATAAACATAGATAGATAGTTAGATAGATATAAACATCGATAGATAGTTAGATCGATAGATAGATATATATATATATATATATATACAGGGTGATTCATTAATATGTGTAAATATTTTAACGGGAGAATTTTGAGCTCAAAATATGAAGATCTAACACAAATTGCTTATACAAAATATTTCTCCTTACTGATTTACAGGGTGTTTTTTTTAGATTATAATAAATGTATTTTGTTCATTACTTTATTGCTGCTTGATATTTCTTCATGATATTTGGCAGTAAGTTAAAGGTAGTTTGGGACACATTAAATAATAGTAAAGAAGACTTTTTCGCTATCACCAGTGGCGTACGGC
>JARQZK010003654.1:595000-621580 GCA_030704885.1 Cynegetis impunctata
GAAATTTTTTCCAAAAGAAATTTGAGCCGATTTCGTGAGTAAATTACATCTGAAAACTTGTGCTGTAAGATTTGAAAAACTATTTCTGTTTGTTCAAAAATTAATTTAGAGATGTTTCAAAAATATATAAATTCCTTATCTTGTAAGTAAGATATTAATCCGCGTGCGGTATTTAAAGTTACTTTATCGGTGAAAAATTCCTCACTTTCAACTATAGAATCAAATCCTCAAATCCTAAGCGGCCCCAAACAGAGACATTTTTCCTAGTAAAAAGTAAACACTGCCAATAAAATAATTTATTTTTTACCTGTGATCCGGTTAGGCAAGGATGTCTCTCATAATTTCTTGTATTAAAACCGCGGTTTTGTTGTCTGTTACGCTGCACCAAATTGTTTAATTCAGGGGTAGGTCGCAATGTTTTTATCAAAACTTTATCCTCATAACTTAGTGCACTAAAGTTATGGGATAACAAATATTCCACTAAGTCACCATTGAAATTTTTGAAATTAACTTCAGTAACCAAACTCATTTTAAAACAATACGCGAGCAAAATAAGTAAACAAACCGTTTTCGGCCATTAGTCACTACGATTAAATTAATGCTTTCCAACGAATTCACTCGATTTTACCCGAAAGTCTATAGTTGTAATTGGTTGACATTGTGTGAGACTTAGGCTCCATCGGTGTTGCCATTTACATATGTTTTGCTTTTCTATTGCAATGAAGTATTCATTCGGAGTATTTGCACCGTTGTTTGCTTTTCTGTGGCAGGCATAAAGAACGTTGAGAATATGCCTTTCTAAGCCTCCGCAGCGTTGCCACAAACCTTGAAATGAATGAAATGCAGTAAATGTATATACCTTTTATCTTAATTATAAAAGTATATAAGATGATGTATGTTGTAAGGAGTGTAGGTGCATAAAATAATATGATTTTGATTAATATGAATATGCTGAATGCTGACTATTCAATATAATATATTAGTGATACACGGAATATTATTGAGGAGGCTTAGCCTCCTTAGCCTCCTTTGACTAGCCGCCCCTGATTTCTTTCTGATTCTTTAAATTATAAGGCGGTTGACCTTGAAAAATTTCCGCCTATGGTGTATTTTTTAACACCTCTTGTAGCCTCCTTCAACCAACACCTCACGAGTCGCCACAGATATATATATATATATATATATATATATATATATATATATATATATATATATATATATATATATATATATATATATATTTCAGGGGTAGGTATAGTATCAGTGATCTAGTCTGTATATTCCAATATTTTTTGTAAATACTGTTCAATAATAGGTACTTATTATTTTGAATATTTTCTGTATTAAAAAAGGTACGTACATAACAATGTTATATCACACTTAATTGATATATTGAATTGTTAAATAATTCTAGCTTTGAGTAAAAAAATTTCTCTCGATTAAACTTTCTTTATTTGTGCTACATTTCACAACTTAAAATGTATATGAAATTTTCATAGAATACTGAAACGTTGAAGTATTTGTGAAATAACTCCTGACAAAAAATATAAATATTCAAAATTCTAAAGATTGAAACAAGTTCGCCACTTGCCTCCTACGTATCAAGGGCTATATTGATTGGCTTCCAGAACATGATTATCAGATATCATCTTCTATATTAAAAATAGTAAACAAAGTAAATAATCTGATTATGAGCTTCAAGAGTGAAAATAAATAGCTGTTATTAACAAAGGTCTGTATAATGTGAAAGATAATGTACCCACTAAAATAAAATTTTGATTCAACTATGTCAATTGATATAGTAAGGATAATTATTTAATAAAATTTGATTCATCTTCTATGGGTTTTCCTATTTCTGACAAATTTTGATTGAGTTATTTAATTTTAACCGGACGCTGAAGACGTATCAACAGGTGACTTTAATATACCTACTCAAACGTAAATAATTAATGCAAATTTTTTTTTTCAGTTGAATTGGAATCGAACCCGCAGCATTTCCATTCATTATTATCTTTCTGCTATCGATTGGTTTAATTTTGTACCTAGTGGTTGAGAAATTCCTTCGAAATAATGTATTGAAAAATTCATTCTAGTATGAAAATGCTTCATATATTTATTTGTCTATTCTGACGGAATCAGAATTGTTTTGAAAACAATCCTTATTCCGCTAATATCGATTGGTTCAGTTGTGTACCAAGCTCGATTTGTCGACTTAGCAACCTTATCTGCTTGAAGAAACAACCTCAAAAATATAAGATAATCCGACCAACAGCTAAATAGAAAAAATTATGTAAATCTTTTTCGTCGCATTTCCCCGAAAATAATAAACTATTGCACTGTATCTGAAGTAAACAGCGAGGTGCGAGAGTAGAGTTCAAATCGTCTTATACCTCATGAACCACAAGCCTTGATGGTCTTTGTATGTCTAATATATATATATATATATATATATATATATATATATATATATATATATATATATATATATATATATATATATATATATGTATATATATATATATATATTTACATACATTCAAACAATTATGTAACACTTCTGATGGTTTGGGTCGCTTCTCGAAGATCATACTTGTACTTTGCTCCAAAACTCTTCAATTGTATACTTCAACAATAAATTTGATAGAAAATATCAACCGCTTTAAACAAGAACTGCAAAATCACATACTTCGAAGTAAGAGAATTAGACTTCAGCGAATATTTGAGTAGGTATATAATAACTCAACATTACATAAAGACAAGTACCTATTCTTTAAGTCCGCTTGATATTTTGAGGTGTTTGTTTCTCATCTTGAGTTGTATTTGTTTTTATTATTTTGATATTTCAATTGTATTGATATTTTGTGTACTTTGATGACTCCTATTTTTCATCCTTTTATATAGTGTAAGTTTGTAGTTTTTATATAATTTATGTGTATACCTATGCGTATATTTTGTGAGTGTAGACGTGCATGTTTAGATAAATGCATACATTAATGTTTTTGTATGAGTTTATACACAGAACGAAAAACGTACGTGAATATAATGAATAAAACCATTGAGATAATGTATTCGGACATCAATTTTCAACCGATGCTCAAGTTTATTGATTCAATGTATTATTATTGATTGCTTGATGTTCAAGTGATTATATCAATCCCCGAGAGGCATTGACTTCATCACCTGGATTTCAAAACCAAAGTACATTTTACTAATGACCATTGTGTACAGTCAATCAACATCAGGCATGATATTAATGTTTTCTGTACATCAACGATCACCTGCAGTTCATTGAATAAGGAATCCAGGACATTGACTCATATCAGCGATACATTGATTCTAAGCATGCCCGCAATGACTTTCACGAGAACATCGTTCAGATGTTCGAAGACGTTAATATAATGTAAAAATACATCAATCTGGAGCCTACATGTTGCACCTTTGTTTTCATAAATAAATAGACTAACTTATATTTATATTAAATATATATATAGATTTTTATTATATATATAGATATATTATATAATAAAATATTATATTATTATATATATATATAATATATATCTATATATATATATATATATATATTATATATATATATATATATATATATATAACATATATATATATATATTATATATTGATCATATATATAAAATAAATATATATTATATATATATAAAATAAATATTTATAATATAAAAATAGATATATTATATATATATATATTATAATATATATATATAATTTATATATATATGTATATAGTGCAGGTTATAATTGGCCAATAGGAAAAATGTCTATATATATTGCATAATGCTCAAGCAATTATGGATGCACTGTCGACGAGTTACGTTGCACAAGATAACTACAAGCAGGACAAAAAGATGGCATTGAATTGGAATAATAACAATTTATTTTTCAAATATTTGAATAGATATGTGTTTTACTGTATACCAATTCCTTGACGTTAAAAAAAAGTATTCAATAAACGACCGGACACATAATACTTTCTGGAAGAAAAACTCAAATTCGAAACATATAAAATTTTTAACAACTATCAGACAGCTCTTATAACATAGGAAAACTTATATCTAATTTCCATCGAAGTAGGTATACTTTTTGTTATATTCTTCGCAATTGTTGAAGATTTGATGAAGTTTTCTTAGAATTTAAAAAGAGTATATCCATTCTTCAATTTGGTGTTTTGCAGATATAAAAATGACTGCTGTAAGTGAAAAATTTTGTGTTATTCAATTTTTTCCAGTGATATTTTTCTTCACAACTTTGTTGGTGGTTGCTCATCTCGGTTCATCCTAGAAAAAAAATTAGTTTTATGGTCCGAGAATTGGAAAAAAGGTGAATTCCAGATATTGGACTCTACTTTTTAATGAAATGAGTATGTATCTTATGAACTTTAAATATGATGTTCAAAGAAATATGTTATCAAAATTACTCTGAAAGCTGTCATTTGATTTTCATACGATGAAAAAATGGTTTTCTTTCAACCCTGACTAGAACAACCATCATGACATTAGAATATAATATTCAGCTCTGGTTTGAACTACTAACATTAGCATCACGGGGTGAACACATCACTCAAAAACCACAATCTACAACAAGCATGATACTTACTTTCCTCAATGATTTCGATTTCAATGGGCCTTTAGTAAAAACTCAAGTCGCCTTGTCTTCGGACATTGCCATTTGAACAGAAATGCAATGATTTTCGCACTTCTTTTTCACGTTTTTGAAGAAAAAACAATTATCATTTTCGTTCGCATGGTTGAGTCCATATCAATCTAAGAAGTAATGTTATAATAGTTAGTTGCAACTATAGCTATATTATATTGAATATTTAGAGGTATTACATAAAATTATACAAGAATTAAATTTAAAAATCATTAAAAATATACCATCGACAATTTAATATATTAATTAAAATGAAACAAGGAAATTCTTAATAACTTTTGAAAAAACATAACCTAACGCCACAGTGCAAGTAAGATTCTCATGTCAGGAAGCTTTGTATCTAGCGACGGGTTTCTGCGATTTCATCCGCGGTGAATTGATGGTTTCCAATATCTTTGGTACGATGGCCCTGTTGTTATACAGAAAGTAGTCTGACCATGATTTGTATGGGGAAAAGTAAATACTTGAAAAAATATGAAGGGCATGGAATATTCGGTTTCTACTTTAGATTCCAGATTCACACTCACAAGTATGGTCACAAACCTGCAATAAGTGATTATTTTTCAAGATGATGTTGAAATAGTGTAGACTCGTCCAATTTTAGTGAAATAGTAGATTTTTTTGTAAATTTACAATTTCTTTTCAGTAATTTACTGAATTTAAAGGGGTATTCGGCCAAACAAATGTATGAGCAAAGTCCATTATTGAGCATATCGATTTATAGCAAAATTCCCATAGTAGTTCGCGAAAATAATGTAAGAATTGTTCAAAATGCAATACATTTAATATATTTTGCTACAAGTGCCGAAACACACCATGTTTCATTCTTTCGTCTCTTTCAAACAGTGTTCAGTGGTAACTACGTTTATTTTTGAGATTGTATTCTGGCAAAGAATATTTTCGTAACTTTTATTCAAATGTTATAAAAAACTAACAGATTAAAATAATACAGTTTACTGACTTACCACCTTCTAAGAACTGCTTCGCCACAAAAAATTTTACTTATACACAATAATACTTCACCGTTTGGCTGTTATGCCAGTTAGATAGATACCCGTAGATTAGTCGTTTATAGCGAATTAGGCGAATTTGGCATATTTACCGTTGAAGACCGGTGGGGATGCAGCAAGAAAATTCATTCAATCCATGTATCTGTATGCCTTGTCCCAATTGCTTCTCGGACATTGACCGAATGACTTAAAAACAGTTAGTGATGAACGCAGGGCATTGCTATGATGAACTTCATAGTTATGTTTTCCAAATCATTAATGTTATGCCTATTGAAATAGCTTTATCAAAAGAGGATTTTATGACATGGTGTCGTGAGATTAAAGGTACATAGTATTGGGATCACTATGTAGTCATTACTTGAGTATTTTTTACATTGTCGTCTGAGGTAAAAAACATTATAAAGTGTACTTTTTTCATTAGATTCATGATTCAATTACATTATCATAATGGCATAGATTTCATTAAACAACAATCTTGGATTGATCAAATCAAAGAAATTCATTATTATCAATAAATTTTGGACATTGTCCTAATGAAAAATACGTTATGATAATGAATATGCGGTTAATCATTGGCAGTGATTGATATCAGGCGCATTATTTTTTTCTGTGTATATTATGTGTTTTTGCATTTAACCCTTGGATAGGTTGAATCATTCGTTGGATTTTTTTATATTTGCATATTTGGTGATCTCTCTGTTTTTTCTCACTTATCAAGTTTTAATATATTCACAACTCATCTTAATTTTTTAGTTTTTTTTACTTATTATTATATATATATATATATATATATATATATATATATATATATATATATATATATATATATATTATTTTTATGTAGGAAAGAAAATTAATATTTCTAGTTCTTGAAGCAGAACTAAACTACGAAAATTTTATACTTTGAATCGAAGTATTGGCATCTTCAAACTTTGAGGATGAGAATATCGGGGTGATGCATGAACTAAAATTTTTCAACCTTTCTGCGAAATAAAACAACATATTCGAAATTCAGTCGTCAGGGGTTTTTGGAGCGACAAAAAACCAGTTTTCATGGGATATTTACCCCAAAATGGAGATGGGGAGTTAAATATTTTTACGAAAGGACTTTTTATCGTTATAAACTTCTTTCTTTCGACGCCATTATCCTTATGAAAAGATTTCTTTTTCGTGGTATTAGAGATTTCGAACACCTCCACAGCTTCTGCAGATTGAGTTAGAAGTTTGAAATCAGGTACGTGGATTGAATTAATATTCGGAAAACCTCTTTTGAGGGTTTCAACTATTTTCCTTTACCGCGCTATTTTTAAGTGGTAATTTTTTCTTTGGATTTCAACATTTTGATTACCTCTATGGCTCTTCCACACTGACTTATGGGTGTAAGAATTTTTATTTAAAAACGGAGAAACATTTCGATAAAATGCGACCTTAGTGACGCGTTTCTTAACCGTCCTCATTACTATGATTCGTTTCAAATACGAATGCTCTAACCTTGCATTGGTGATAATTCCTGTCCATTTTCCCGAATATAAAAATCAACATTTATCTTCCTTGGAAATAGACAGAAAAAGGTAGTTCTGAACCCGTCCGCGTAAAGGATACTCGGTGTGTGTGTGTGTGTCAACGGGAACGTCCGAAAGATCACGGATCGAAGTCAAAGAAGACGACGTGTGTGGTCTTGGATATCTGGTTCGGTCTGCGACTAGACGAGGACAGGGCCGGAATACACGGGATTCAGGTATCTGAAGTAGTGATAATAGAGTTGGAAAGGAGACATCTAGGAAAATAGTATATTGTTTTATTAGGAGTGAAAGTGATACTTTTTGTGGTGAGCCAAAATGTTTGTCGGCTGAACGCATTGAGGCCGTCAATTTTATTCGAGCCACAAGAAGTGCTTTTCTCCGAATAAAACATGCGATTTTTTCCGCAAACGATGTTCAAACGATAGAATTAAGATGATATTTTCAAAATCGGTTAGATGTGAAGAAACGTAAAACTAGATTGCTTTGCTTACTGGTTTTGTAGATGTCAAGGCAACACAAAGTTGACAATTCAACAAAGTAATGGTCAGAAACATTCAAAGTCAACGCCCGACGTTCTTGAAATTGCCGTGAGCGTACAAAAAAGTGTACTTTTGCACGCTCACAGCCGGACAAAAAAGTAAAAACAATAATTTATATGATTAGTAATAAACGGATGATAAATAAAGGACAAATATTAAAAATTTTGAATATAGTTATGGTTTTGAAAATGAAATTATAACAATCTTTCGAAAAAATTAGTTGCTATGGGTATAGGTAATAACAGAAAAAGAAGCTCAAAATAGTCTTCTTCCGAACATCAAATAAAATGAATAAGAATGATAATTTTGAAATTGAAAAATCAGCGGAAGTATATTATATGTATTCCAAATAAATTAAACTAAAAACATACTTCAACGATAACAAAATCATCCAAAAGAAATTGTAACAATGATTCCGAGTTTTCATCATAAAGTTATCAGACTGTATGAACAAAATTTCAAAATGTTAAAAAATTTGGTATCTAGTGTTTTGAACTGTAATTTTTTCATATTTGCATATTTAATACCACTAAAAATATGAAGGTTTCTTACCAAACCTTGAACTATAGGTTTCAAGCAAATATCACACTCTTCAGTTGCATTTTCTCCGAAAATAATAGACAACTATTTCTTCCCGGTACATATTGGCATCTCCATCGGCTATCAAAACTATCAAAATTTCGATAATTTTCTCTAACCGCGTAGATATTCATTGTTCTTTCGTGGTTAATAAAAATTTGCTCATCTCCAAGTAATGGAAGCACTCCGCGAATTGTTTTTATGTTTGTATGGGGTATCTCGGTAACTATAGATGATAAAAAAAAATGGATTGTGCTTTCTTGATCTATTTTTTGAAACAAATTCATTGTCGAAAACCAAAATTTGCTATCGTCTATGGTTTTCGAGTTATAAACAAAAATTCGATATTTCGACTTTTAGACAAGTATGAATATCATGGTTGTTTATGAAATTACGAGATAATAACTTTCACATTCTTGAGACACTTTGTCTGTATAATTCAGTGACATCGAGAACATTTGAAAAAAAAAGTGCAATTTCGTGCCTAAGTGCCTAAAGATGTATTTTTTTTTTTAATGGGAATAATAGTTGACTGTGGTTTGGCTGGAACGAATTTTTTACTCTTTTCTAACGATGTATACTCTATTCAAAGTAATAACAGTTGTGATATTGCATCTGAGATATATTTCAGTCTGTATCCAGAAAGAAGGCAACCTAATGTACTTACTTGCAAGAGATTGAAAGAAAATCTTATCAATTGCGGATCATTCAACAAGTCAACAAGATCGAGAATGCGTCCTCCATCTTTTGTATCTCCTATAGATACCCCATACAAACATCTGAATTTGCCCAACCTGTACCGGGTGTCTGATTAAGAGAGTTACCCTGCTGTATCTCAGAAACTATTCGTCGTTGAGACTTACGGTAAAAAATATTATAACCAACGCCAGGGGGC
Organism: Cynegetis impunctata; assembly: GCA_030704885.1. Classification (NCBI taxonomy): domain Eukaryota; kingdom Metazoa; phylum Arthropoda; class Insecta; order Coleoptera; family Coccinellidae; genus Cynegetis; species Cynegetis impunctata. The sequence continues at coordinate 604,236 of JARQZK010003654.1, forward strand.
GTAACCGCCATCTGAAACTTTTAAAGTGATTTTTGCTGAAATACATCTAGTAAATATACTAAAACAATATTTTTAATTTCCAGCATTCGAGTAACTTTCATTTGACACTTTTTGACGTATCTATTAAAATGAAGTGGTGGGGGGTGATTCAATGTTTTTGTGAATAAAAAGCTGTAACTACTGAACAACTGAAAGTTGATCTCGTTGGAAAAAGCATTCATTGCTTTATCAAATCAATCTCATATGTAATCTGGCAAATTTTCAGTGATGCCGGTAGAGAGCGTTTTTTGATATAATAACAGAAAATAAACTTTAGAAAATTAGATGCAATAACATTACTTTTTTCCATAAAAATGTAGTGTAATGATGCCAAAATAGGCCGCTGGAAACCATACCTCGATATCTTGTTCCTAGCCTAAAATAGCGAAGAAAGAAAATTTAGTTATCATATGATTCAGAAAAAATCACTTCAGAAGTTTCAGATGGCGGTTACGCCTCCTGGCGGCCATCTTGGAAACCTGAAAATAATTTTCAGGATTTTCTGTAGGCCACTTTGGTTATAACATTTTTTAGTCTTTACGACGAATAGTTTCTGAGATACAGCGGGATAACTCTCTTAATCAGACACCCGGTACATCATAAGCCTCACATCATATGTCGATCTTTCACGTAAACTATTCACATCACAGGCAATAAATGCTAAGAATTTCTACGACCATACTGTAATTTTCGCGATTTTAATTGTTTTCTTCAGACTCTTATCGAATAAACCATGACCACCATGCCGCAGAGTATCCCTTGAGAATATTTGACATTGAGGCGTAGATCTCCACGGCTCCAACGCTTATACGCACTTCATAAAAGTAACGAGCTCATTGTAAGTCGCCATATTGTCCTATTGTAGACGTTTTTCATGCAATTTTACACCCGGTGCCGTTCAAATTGCTCGTAACGGCAGCGACAGAAACGCACCACGCCGTTTTCCGAAAAAATCGCCGTTTTCCGCGCCATATCAAGAATTTTTATTACGTCATAAATTTCGGTCAATTAAATTCAGCGAAAGGCAACATTATGGGCAATATTGGATCGTGGGTGCAGTGAGGCGTGGCAATCGTAAGGTTATTTTAATTGTTACGGCTCAAAGAGACCGGTAAAGGAGTATTACACCCTTACATGGAAGACCTACTAGGTTTCAATTTAAAAGACTTCGGGAAGAAATAGTATACTGTATAACTAGCACAGAATGAAAGTCTTTTTCCACGAGTATAAGGTACCAATACCCGTTTGTTAATAACACTATTCTTAATTTAAATTTTTTGAAAATTATTTTCTACTTTTTAGTATGCATTTCTACTAAAGCGAGTTCTTTGGTTTTTGTAAACTATTATTTATTTCCTAGTAGAAGGTACTTTTTGGTTTCGTCATCTACAAAGCGTGTTTTTCAGTTTTTTCACGGAAAAAAAAATTTAACAGTTCTCTTTGCTGGAGGTATTATTGCTGAAATAGCGGAACTGCTGTGAATTCAGCGAAAGTATTAGGTATATGCAACAAATCAGTTTGTCAAATCTTCAAGTCACATTTTGCTAGGGGGAATACTGCACCGATAACAATTCAGCTGCTCGAATAGCAATAACATTCAACAGATTAGTTCTGCTAAAATCCAACAGATCATTCTGCTGACATAACGAATCTCAACTGCTAAAATAACTGAATAATACAGATTTTATGGAACTAGTTCTGCTAACGTAACTAACTATAATAACGATTTGAATCTGTAATACTTGCAGGATGAGCTGCAGATTTCCTAGAAGTTCATTCTGCTCTTTCAACATTTTATGATGGTAAACATTGCAGACAATCATGCAGATTTAACAAAACAAATTGTACAGCGTGCAGAATATTCAGTCAAATTATGAATTCTGTTACTACAACAACTATTCTGTAAATTGTACAGAACGAATCTGTTATTTTCACGGTCACGCTGCTATTATAGCGCATGGGCATATCAGTTCGCGTCTTTTCTCAACCTTAACTAATAACTCGGAGGCTGTATTAATTAAAACATTCATGTTCGTTTTGAGTTGAGTGATTACGTAACAATGGCCGATACAGATACAGAAGATTTTCTCAAAGCTTGGGGTTTGACAAACTATGTCGAGATTTTCAGAGGTAAGTGTTCTGATAAACTTGTAATCAAAATTCTGAATATTATCGCAGCAAATGTGTATTTTTGTTATTAGACAAAAATTACTGATGTTGTATTTTTCGTGCAGATAATGGAGTCACGTCAAAAGCATTAGTAATGATGCAAAACGACGTTTTGAAAGACCACATTCCATTAGCAGGGGGACCGGACGATATTTCTTGCCAATCAAAACAATTGGAGATGAATCCTTCAAATTCTTCCTCCAGTTACATCTTTAGGGCCAAATTCTGAAACGGTATGCCACTTCGATTAATTTTTGCAATTGAATTATTAATATAGTAATAGGAATTAGAGGGATTGAAACACCCTTTCTTATACTTATTCAAATTCAAATATGATCTACGTTCACACGTGACTATTGTCATAAATGAAAATCAAATAATTAAAAATGAAAAAATATATTTGACGAATCATTCCTTCATGATAAAGCAATTCTAAGGAGGTCTCATGGAAGTGTTCTTGGGTCTCAACAAATTATTTTTTCTTATTTCCATTGTTCACAAAGAAAATGCAGATGTTTTAGGATTCATACTTTATAGACAGTTTTCTTCAATTTTATGATTTTTTTATTTTCAAATAACATTATTTGAATGTGTCAATTTGTTTGTATAAAATTCTTTAGTATTTCATAGTAAATTATCGATATGTTCTGAAAATTTTAGTCTTGTGTGGAATTTTTTTTTCCAGGAGTCTACGGAGCCAGACAGCTTTTTAACCAATCTGAGGATTGAAGGCGAACAGCACCATTTCATCGATTTTAATGCTAACGAAGCAGTTGAGGGACCATCAAAAATATCTGCTTTTGATTCAAGAGACTTATGTTGTGAGTGTGAAGTCAAACGAAGAAGAACTTGGGAATATTCTGGATAAAAGTTATGAAGGCAAGGCCTACTATAATAAATTTTTGTATTTTAGTTATGCTTGAGTAAGTAATTATAACTATTTTTTTTGTATCTATTCACTTAAATTACGTTCCTGAAAACATGTACCTGTGATAAATTGTAATAACTTTTCATTAGCAGTTTAGATAAGAATCATCTGTTAAGATGGATTACTTCAGATTATTTATGTACCTATATAAACATATAAATATATTTTTTGATAATTTTCTTGATATGGAATATTTGTAAATATTTCTTGGAATTCTTTAGCAATAAAATGCTCCATCAATTGAACAAATTATATATTAGCGAAAGTTTGACGCTTCTTTACGTATTGGAACTTCAAGAAAAAATGGCCATTAATTTCTTAAACAGAACACCTAATGAAGCGTCAATCATTTTCTAACGGCTCATGTCTTCAAGCGATAGTGCCTGTTATTGCTTGAAAATCAAGAAAAAATGTCACATGGGTATATATACATAGGTAAATATATGTAAAACCTACTCAGACATATCTGTAAAATTTTGTGTTGAAAATGTGTGTGATATTGGGATGTTATGTTCATTTTGTTACTTTTTGATAATCAATTATATTTTATACATTCACATACATACTTTTATTTCCTATTTTTCCAAACATCGTATTTTCGAATAATAAGGTTGTTAGTATGATTTATAAATGAATAAAGAACAAGAAGATAGAATAAATAGTTTAATTTCCTCAGTTTTGAATATTTTAAATTAAGTCATAGATAAAATTTGTTTCAACTGGTAGAAGAATATCTGTGTTTTTTGTTGGGTTATATCTATGTTATTGTCCTGGTAGAACAAAGTATATCATAGCTGCTAGATGCTCTGTATCATTGGTTCATATTCCTGGTGATGACTTATTATGAATATCATTGAGATATATTCATTTCATTGCATTTCATATTGCTCTATTCACATTACTACATAAGTATATATTATATATATATATATATATATATATATATATATATATATATATATATATTATATATATATATATATATATATATATATATATATATATATGTGTGTGTGTTGTGTTGTGTAGTAATTTGTATGAAGTAATATAAATACTATGAATGAAATATATCTTGTTGTATTAACGGTAATGTCCTGCATCAATGACAAATAGATGCTGTGAATTTTACAAACCATCTTGTACAAAGAGCATGAAATTTGGTAGATTCAACAGACTTATATATTTTCATTTGCGAGACATTCTGCAGAATTAACAGAATACGAATACAATTAATCATATCAATCTGCTGGAATAGCAGACTAAACTCTCATCGAAGTGTTATTCCCAACAGGCCATACTGTTGTAACAGCAGCATGTTTGGTACATCCAATACTATTCAGTTTGTTGAAAAAACAGAATGAGACGATAAATTATGTAGTTAAAAATGTTGAAATTGCAATTTAAAGTTGCAACTTCAACAATTCGTGATTGCAATAGTAGTAGAACCCGTTTTTTAATTTCAACAAATTCTTGTTAATCTAACAGACTGCACTGCAGTCACTGTGGGAACAGAAATTTCTGTTGTATTTGCAATTTTTTTGTTCAATTTACCAGAAATTTATTTCAGCACAGAACGAAAAACGTACGTGAATATAATGAATAAAACCATTGTGATAATGTATTCGGACATCAATTTTCAACCGATGCTCGAGTTCATTGAATCAATGTATTATTATTGATTTCTTGATGTTCAAGTGATTATATCAATCCCCGAGAGGCATTAATTTCATCACCACAAAGTACATTCTACTAATGACCACTGTGTATCAGTCAATCAACATCCAGCATGATATTAATGTTTTCTGTACATCAACCGATCAACTGCAGTCATTGAATTAAGGAACTCAGGACATTGACTCAATCACCCATACATTAATTCTAAGCCATGCGCACAATGACTTTCGAACATCGTTCAATGTTCGAAGACGTTAATATAATGTAAAAACACATCGATCTGAGCCTACAGGTTGCACCTTTTGTTTTCATAAATAAAATAGACTAGATATATTTATATATATAATATATATATATATATATATATATATATATATATATATATATATATATAGATATATATATATATATATATATATATATATATATATATATATATATATAGATATATATTATATATATATATATATATATAGATATAGATAGATATATTATATATATATATATATATATATATATATATATATATTATATAAATATATAGATATATATTTATATATATATATATATATATATATATATAAATATATATATATATAGATATATATATAGTGACAGGTATATAATTGCAAATAGGGAAAAAATGTCTATATATTATTGCTAATGATGCTCCAAGCAATTATGATGGCACTGTCGAACGAGATCGTTCCAAAGATAACTACAAACAGACACAAAAGATTCATTGAATTGGAATAATACAATTTATTCTTCAAATATTGACATAAGATATGTGTTTTACTGTATACAATTCCTGGATTGAGGTTTAAAAAAAAGTATTCAATAAACGACCAAAACATAATACCTTCTGGAGAAAAACTTAAATTGGAAACATAAATAATATTTGAACAACTATTAACAGCTCTTATAACATTGAAAAACTTATATCTAATTCCATCGAAGTATGTATACTCTCCTTGAATTTTTGTTATATCTTCACCAGAAAATTTTTTGTTATGCATTTTTCCAGTAATATCTTTCTTTACAACTTTGTTGGTGGCTGCCTCATCTCGCCCATCTGGAAATAAAAATATATTATGGTCGAAAATGAAAAAGGTGGAATCCAGATTTTAGAAAACTGATTTTCTTTTTCATTGGGACTCTACTTTTTAATGAAATAAGTATGTTATGAACTTTAAATATGATGTTCACGAAATATGTATCAAATTATTCTGAAGCTATCATTTGATTTCATAACATATGAAAAAAGTGTTCTCTTTCAACCCTGTGACTAAAACAACCATCTGACATAGAATAATAATATCAAGCTCTTTTTGAACTACTAACATTAGCATCACGGGGTGAACACCATTCACTGAAATATACAATCTACACAAGCAGATATTTACTTTCCTAGATATTTTCGATTTTCAATGGGCCTAGTAAAAACTCAATCGCCTTTTCTTTGACATTGCTATTGAACAGAAATGCAATGATTTTGGCACTTCGTTTTCACAGTTTATGAGAAAAAAATTATCATTTTCGTTCTTCATGGTTGAGTCCATATCAATCTAGAAGTAAAGTTATAATAGTTGCAACTATAGCTATACTATAGCTATACTATATTGATATAGCTATAGTTGCAACTATAGCTATACTATATTGAATATTATAGGTAATACATGAAATTATACAAGATTAAATTAAAAATCATGAAAAATATACTAGTTGACCATAGACAATTTAATATATTACATAAAGAGAACAAGGAAAATTCTTCAATAATTTAAAATCTTATGTCAAAAAGTTTGTATTCTAGCGACGGGTTTGTGTATTTTCGTGCTCTGCGGTGAATTGTTGGTTTCCAATATCTTTGGTGGAGGGCGCTCTGGGTTGTTATACAGATAGTTGTCCGACCATGATTTATATTGGGGAAAAGTAAATACTGAATATATATGAAGGTGCTTGAAATATTTCGATTTCTACTTCAGATCCAGATCACACTTACAAGTATGGTCACAACCTGCAATAAATGATTATTTTTCAAGATGATGTTGAAATAGTGTAGACCGTCAAATTTTAGTAAATAGTAGATTTTTTGTAAATACAATTTTCTTTTCAGTAATTTACTGAATTTACAAGGGTATTTAGCAAAACAATGTATGAGAAAGTTCCATTATTGAGCATATCTATTTCTTATAGCAAAATTCATAGTAGTTCGCGAAATAATATAAAAATTGTTCAAAATACAATATATTTATATATTTTCACTATAAGTGCTCGAAACACGCCATGTTTTCATTCTTTCGTCTCTTTCAACACTGTTCAGTGTAACTACTTATTTTTTTGAGATTGTATTCTGGCAAAAAATATTTTCGTAACTTGTTTTCAAATGTTATAAAAAACTAACGAAATTCAAAAATACAGTGACTGTACTTACCGCCTTCTAAAGAAACTGCTTCCACGAAAATTTACTTATACACAAATAACACTTCACCGTTTGGCTGTTAGCGTTAGATAGATACTCGTATAGCGAATTAGGTGGAAATTTGGCATATTTACGTTGAGACGGTGGTGGTGCAGCCAGAAATTCATCAATCCATGATTCTTTGAGCATTGTCCCAATGCTCTCGGACATTGACCGAATGACCGAAATACATTAAGTGATAAACGCAGTGCATTGCTATGATGAACTATACATAGGTTAATGTTTTAAATCATTAATGTTATGCCTATTGAACATAGCTTTATTAAAAGAGGGATTATGACAATGTGTCGTGATGATTAAAGATACATAGTATTGATCACTATGTAGTCATTATCTCGATGTATTTTTCACATTGCTCTGATGTAAATAACATTATAAAGATGACTTTTTTCATTAGAATAATGATTCAATTACATTATCATAATGACATAGATTTCATTATAACAACAAAATCGTTGATTGATCAATCACAGCAATTCATTATTATCAATGAATTTTGGACATTGTCCTAATGAAAAATACGTTATGATAATGAATATGCGGTCAATCATTGGCAGTGATTGATATCAGGCTCATTATTATTTTCTGTGAGTGAATCGATAATTCACAATAAAATTATTGCGGCGCACTGGACCCTATAGCAAATTCTGGCTCGGCAATCATTGTGTCAATATCCAATAATGTGTTTTTCAATTTTTTCAAACTATGATTCATTCCGTTCGAATTTTATCTCGATGGTACTTCGTTAAAAATACTAGCTTGGTGATGAAGCTGTTCACGCGTGTTTTCACTTTTAGGCCCTGAAATAGTTATTAACGTACCAAGTGCGTTATATAGATCCTAACGCCCGATGGGCGTTAGGATCTAGTAACGCACGTGGCGCATACAAGATTTTATTTTTCACGAAATTTTTTTTTATTATAATGAAAAATCGATTTTAAAATCGGTTCATTGCTCCTATACTATATATTTTTCTTCTCATAGTAGGCAAGTCATTTGTTGATATTTTGACGTTTGTGAATATTTTTGTCATCATATTTAGTGAATGTCATTGCTGCTTTCTTCATGTAGTCTTATAGAAATAATGAAAATGAAAATGAATTTACCTAAGAATATCATAGAAAACGCAGCCAAAGCTGCGAATAATTCATTGCCGGGATTATGAAGTATTTAATCAATGGAAGTTGCTTCAGTTGTCCTCGTACAATGAGCGGGCGTTATGATCCATAATGCCCACTCATTACGCCCTAGGGCATAATGAGTGTATTTATAGCAACTGTATCTAAGGTAAAATCAACAAATGATGTACAAGTGAAAAATAAAGGAATTTTGAATTCTTGAAATGTTGGGTAATATTCCACTGGCTCTAAATACCTCTTGTATGGAAAAAGGAAGTTTTTGTATATATAGCTCTTCTTCAATTGGTAAAAAAAAATAAATTATTCGAAAATTTTCATAACGAGCATCAAAAGCATCCTCTTAATTCTAGTTCACTAAGATCTCAACACCAAATACCTCCCAAACATCAGTGCAAAAATTTCTAGTATTATCTCATCAAATTATCATATTGTACATAATGAAGTTATATTCTTTAGATCAATAAAAATCCGGTTCCAGTACACGTAACTCAATTCCAAATACATCCGGGCCAATAAAACACTAAAAACATCATCTATAAAAATGCCAGCCCGGTCTATTTTCGTTTTCTGACATATAAATCATAACACCATAAATCAGGCGACAAAGTGGCTCAACTCAAAGAGTAATTAAATTTATTGGAAATGTCGCAGGGTCCCCCGATTCTGATAGGCCTCGTGCATGTCCCCGTCATTAGCGGAGAAGAGGCCCGGGTAATGTTTCTTTGTGCCGCTAATGAGAGCCGGCTTCTTAGTGATGCTAGACCGTCTGCGGCGTACGTCGAGGATTATGTGGGCACGGGGTATGTTCGAATGACGTGAATGTGAATATTTGGGAACGGAGCTACCTTTGTGTCCTAATTATCCAGAATATACGTCTTTTATAGCGAAGGATCTTCTTTTTATTACTTTGTTATTAGTTTGTTCAACATTTTATGGAGTATACGATTGTTGAATGTATCTCATATTTTACTATCTATCTAAGTTTTGAAATTTGAAACTTAATTATTTTTGCGGTATTCTGCGGACATATATATATATATATATATATATATATATATATATATATATATATATATATATATAAATATATACAGGGTGAGTCAGTTTTTTGTAGCAGGACTTTAACATCATGTGAAAGACATTTTTTCATGATGAAAATTTTATATAAACATATATGCTTAGGAGCTTCGTTTCAGATATACAGTGTGCCAAAGTTTTATATTTTTCTGTTTTTTTCTAAGTTTCCTTCTATAATTTTCAAAATAATTGAATAAAATTTGGTACATCCGGTTCACCTCAATAGCTCAATATTTTGGGTTATTAAGCATTTTTGAATACCTACAGGGTGATACACTTTTGGGGGTCGTACCCAATTCAACCCTCTTGAACTTTTATGCGTGCCGCCTCTGCTTCCAATGAATCATCAATTTTAATTCTCTCCGTTATTTGGATATTGGATTTTTGCTTTCTTGTATGTTTTTCGAAAACTGCATGGATGTCGAGATAAATGCCTAAAATCTGAAGAGAGTGCCGATATTTTTTTCGGTTCATTCAATGTGGCCGCGGGCACAGAGCAAAAAAAATTGTGCATTTTGCATTTCAAATACCTACTAACTAACCATCCTAGACACCATATCAAAAATTCAGAACTACCGGACCGTTAGTAAGGTAATCCTCCTGTATTCACTGGACTAAATTGGGTACGACCCCAAAAGTGTATCACTCTGTAGGTATTAAAAAATGCTTGATAGCCCCAAATATTCAGTTATTGAAGTGTAATATGTTTATCAAATGTCAATTCATCAGTAATTTTTTAGTCTAATAAATTTCAAATAAAGTGTGATCAAGAAATAAAGTTTCATCACAAGTCAATTCTTTTTGTCATTTATCTAGACATCCATGCAGTTTTCGAAAAACATACTAGCGAGCAGAAATAATCCAAAATAAAGAGAGAATTTAAATTGATGCTTCATTGGAAGCAGAGGCGGCACGCATAAAAGTTCGAGAGGGATGAATTGGGTACGACTCCAAAAGTGTATCACCCTGTAGGTATTCAAAAATGCTTGATAGTCCCAAATATTGACTTATTGAAGTGAAATAGGTATGTCAAATTTCATTCAATTATTTTGAAAATTATAGGAGGAAACTTAGGAAAAAACAAAAAAATATAAAACTTTGGCACCCTGTATATCCGAAACGAAGCTCCTAAGCATATATGTTTATATAAGATTTTCATCATAAGAAAATTTCCTTCACACGATGTTAAAGTCCTGCTACAAAAACTGGCTCACCCTATATATATATATATATATATATATATATATATATATATATATATATATATATATATATATATATATATATATATATATTGTTGTTGCCTGTGAACTATTTCTAATCTCTTGATAATTATCAGCAATAACAGGCTTGTTGAATCTTAAAAAACTCGATTTTATTAAAAAGTTGACGTGGCGAAACGTCAACTTTTTAATAAAATCGAGTTTTTTTAAGATTCAACAAGCCTTTTATTGCTAATAATTATCAAGAGATTATATATATATATATATATATATATATATATCGCAATGAACGATTTCAGAAATTACATATGTAATAACATAGTTACATAAATATGTATTAAAAAAATTAAATAATAAGAAAACAACTTGTCTTAAAACCACAAAATGAAAATAACTTTTTATTCGACTAGTTTCGCCTGTTACAGCATTATCAAGACTGAATACATAATTGCAAAGACATCGCTTGAAAATATATAAGTATTTCGGTTCGGTACCTGGGGGTGGTAAAATGTAATCGATGGGTCCAAGTTATCAGAGATTTAACAGTGGGGAGTGGTTTAAGTCTAACTGGTCATTAAGAAGAATGTAATTATGGGATTTTTGGATCTTGTTTATTTCCATGGCTTCCAGGAAGTTCATGATCATACCTTTATCACAGTAATGAAGAATTTTTGGTTTGAAAGAGGATGAGATGTTATGTTTTTTTGACTCTAGATGTTCCCTAAATGCTGATTGTCCGTTTTTTAGATGTTCTTTTAGCCTGGTTTCAAAACATCTCCCAGTCTGACCTATATATGTTGAATTACATTCTTCACAGTCCATTCTATAAATTCCTGTTCTCTTCATTGGATCGACTTTTGACATTTTGTTATTAAAAATCATTCTATCTAATCTACTGTGACTCGAAAAAGCAGTATTCAAATTATTATTTTTAAAGAATTGAATGATCTTTGAAGAGGGGATGTGCGTATAAGGGATGCTCACAAACTTTTGTACATTTTTGTTATTGCGGTATGGTCCATATAATTTCAAATTGATAAAATGTTTCTCTTTTTTCGAAATTAAACTATTTATTATTTTTAGTGGAAAATCGTTGTTAATACCTATTGCGCGAATCACGTCAATTTCTACCATAAGGTCTTGTTTTGATAAAGGAACTGAAAAAGCCCTGTGAATCATTGAGTTAAGAGCCGCGAGTCGATGGCTAATTGGACTGAAAGAATTATAACTTATGATGGCGTCTGAGAAAGTAGGTTTCCTGAATATTCTATATGAAAATTTATCCTGTTGTTTCGATATTGTTAGGTCGAGAAAATTTACGAATTATTTTGTTCTGTTTCTACTGTGAACTTGATCTTATCATGTATTGAATTTAGATATGTTAGATATAATTTAATATGTCGGTCTGTCCCATTGAATCCAACCAAGATATCATCCACATAGCCGGTACCAAAAATAATATGTTTTTTAGATAGATCTGATTCTAATATTGTGGTTTCCATGTTGTCCATGAATATGACTGCTAATAACGGGCTGAGGGGAGAACCCATAGGAAGACCTGAATTCTGTAAATATATTTTGTTTTGGAATCTAAAAAAGTTCTGTCTCAAAACAACATTAAATAATGTTGAGAATTCTGTTTTTGTTGCTGGAAGAGTTTTTTGTTTTTCTAAGATGTTTTCAATTAGAGGTATACACTCTTCCGTAGGTATGTTAGGAAACATGTTGGAGACGTCGAAGGACACTAATTTAAAATTTTTATCAAAATCGATTTTTTCTAATTTTTGTATGAGTTCTAATGAGTTTTTCACACTATATTTTGGAGAGAAATGAGTATGTTCTTTGAAGGCTGTGTTGAGAAATTTTGAAAGTTTACAAGAAGGAGCTTTCGAAAACGAGGCAACTGGTCTAATGGGTAGGCCGTCTTTGTGTACTTTAACAAGACCGAATAATTCGGGAGGTTCAGCACTCATTGGAATAACTTTTTTCTTTAGGTAAAAGGAATCCAACAATTCTGACGCTTGTTGTACGTTCGATTTAATATCGATAAATAAATATGAACTACCACAGAGTTGATTCATCGTCCATCGAATTTTATACATAAATATGTATTTCATGAATAGGTATGATACATAAAGTGAACAAGGAAAAAATTTCAATAATTTGAAAAAAGTTCAAACTACTTTTCAAATGAGCTGGTTATATGTATTACGCGTCGCAAATTCTACATTCACCTGCCAACATGTCAGGAAGTCTGTATTATCCCGACGGGATTCTGCATTTTCGATCTAAGCGGTGAATTGTTGGTTTCCAATATCCTTGGTCGGTGCTTTGGGTTGTTATCCAGATAGTAGCACGGTCACGATTGGTATTGGGGAACATTAGAAATTTGTTAATTCACTCTGAGTCAAACAAGCTGCACTGATGAAATCTATTAAGCTCGAAACAGCTGTGTATGCAGGTTTTCAGTCGGGGTGACTTGACGATTCCTATCATTTGCTGTTGTATTATGAATGTATAATTCTCGTTGGGGAATACATATAACCAGCTCACATGGAAAATTGTTTGATATATTTTTAAATTATTGAAAAATTTTAAGTCATTACAGAAAGGGTAAAAAAAACAATACATAAAAATACAGAAGAAAATACACAGTCATATACATACTTAATAATTAAAAAAATAAATAATCTTAAACTTCATGATAACAATGTTCTGCCAAAAATTGCTTCAACCTCTCGAATATATTCGTGAATCCGCAACTTTTTAAATCCGGGAGAACATTAAACAATCTGGGTTCCATATAATAAAATGACTTATAGGTTAACTGATATATATATATATATATATATATATATATATATATATATATATATATATATATATATATATATATAGATATATATATATATTTATATATATATATATATATATATATATATATATATATATATATATATATATATATATATATATATATATATGTTATTTCTCCGAAAAAATAATTTATAGGTTAACGAAAACTGTTTGTTTTGATGAAGTAGTTGGGATTTCTGATTAATATTATAGGTCAAACTGAATCAAAAGAAAAAAGTTATAATGCTAGTGAGTGACTATTGATTAATACGTTGTCAGTACATTTATGTTGTGTAAGAAAATTTGTATCTGATAATTTGGTTCGCTAAAATATTTTTTTTTGATCGTTTAAAGTGTTAATGAATGTTGTCAGTTATACATCTTATCAAAAACTTATCAGCATTTCTCACTAATCTAATTAGCTTCAATGTTCGAGAGAATAATCATCCGCATTACGGTACTCTGTAAATCTCTGGAGGGTTTCAGTTTCCTGGGGACTTTTCCATGATTCGAGTCATTAAACAAAAAAACACTAAAAAACGCAGAAACTACCTCATTATTAATACGTGAGAAAACAGTAGTTTCTATTTTTCCAAAGGTGTTTAATTAATTGTCCTTTGATAACATTGCCATCTACACTCGTCTCCCTAAATAATAACGCCATAATTACATATGCTCTCAAGGTTTTATTTTGTGTGAAATCTTTGTGTAATAATCATAAACTTTTTAAAGAATGTTAACAGTGTGTTGAAAAGATAATTGTCTAAAATAAATTACAACAATACTCTTAATAATATGAAATTCAAATTTGAAATTTGGGCATTTCTCAGCGGGGCTGCCATTCAGTAAGATAATTTAAATTTAACTAGCTTAATTGCGTCATTTTGATCTGATTTAAAGAATAATTGAATATGTTTGAGCTAATTTTGCAGTAATCCATATCAAAACGGATGTTTTTAGGAGACTTCACCAATGAATGAGGATACATGAGGTCTGAAACTCTGAATCTGAACTTTTCATTCTCCACCAATGGCACTGATACTAAGATTTCTTAAAAAAAGCATGAGTACCTATACTAAAATAGTAGCAGCATTCACCACATAGTGTCTTCATCGGATATAAATGAAAAGAATGATATCAGTTTATATCGATTTTAGTTAGGAAAACGATAAAAATAAGAAATTAAATAATGCTTTGTTGGGTGGGTAATCCTTCCGAGAGAACCTGCAAAATTCTATAAAATATTGTATTTATTCAGTTAGGGAGGAATGATTTAAGTCTGTTTGATCATTCAATAAGTTATAAGAATTTTTAAGGTGTTTAATGTTTAGGCTTATTTATATTTATTCATCTAATGGTTTATTATGTGTATCATCTAATAATGAGCATGTAGAATAATTAGAATCTATCTCATTGTTTTCAATTGTGCATCATCTACCAAATTTTCAGATTATTTATATTTGGTAATCTTTGTTTTACAGGTATAAGCTTTCATACTTTAATTAATGAACATATAATATATCAAATTTTGAAAAATTTTCTTCTGATAAAAGGTTGCAATAATTTAAAGTTATTATTATGATTTTGAAAACTTCTGTTCGTTTATTCTTGTGTTGAAATTAAACTTATTGATTTATTATTATTATTATTATTATTATTATTATTATTATTATTATTACAAAAGTTGAGAGTTAAGGATAACCTATAAACTCAAAAATATAAACATAAAATTGAAACTAAGAAAGAATTCGAGAAGTGTTACAAACATATAAACTGAATAACAAATGAAATGAGCTGAAATCGAAATTAAATTTACTTTATTTAAATTCATTAATGATGAAGTTCAGACCATCTATCCAGAGACTTCTTGAAGGAATTCACCGTTTGCGACAACACAATCTCAGAGGGAAGCCGATTCCAGATTTCGAAGACTCTGTTGGAGAGAAAGTTGCTCCTCACTGTTGTCCTGAAGTTCTCTTTGGCCAGCTTGTAGCAGTGTCCTCTCAATGCCCGATTCTGATTGAGTGGAAAGAGGTACGCTATGTCTGCACCGAAGAGAGTTTGAAGCGCTCTATATGTGCTTATCAAGTCACCTCTCAATCTGCGTTCCGAAAAAGAAGGCAACTGAAACAACCGCCAGCCTAGTCCGATAGCCCGGGCGAATTCTGCCAAACGGAATACGTGTGCTCCACCGCTGCACGGATTCTAAGAGTTCCTGATCTCTGTTCAGATTTGCCCACCATACTGGGCCCGCATACTCAAGAATAGGTCGCACGTAAGTTGTGTAGAGGGTCCTGCATGTGGCAATATCACATCCAGCGAAAGTTTTGGATAGTAGATAAGTAAATTTTTTTGCCCTGGATACAGCAATTGAAATGTGGGTAGACCAATTTAGGTTCTCAGTGACTGTAACACCCAGGTAACAATGTTGCGAGACGCTAGCCAGCCTCTGCTGGTCGATGAAGTAAGCAATCTTAGGATTTCCCTTACCAATATGAAGCACACAACACTTATCGATATTGAGAGGCAACAACCACTCCTCGCACCACTTGGATAAATTATCAAGGTCATTTTGGAGGTGTCCTTTATTGACTAGTGGACAGTTACTGAGCTTAGTGTCATCTGCGAACATTGCACAGCTGGATTTAAAAATACGCGGGAGCTCAGAAGTGTACAACAAAAACAAGATGTACCCAGTACCGAGCCCTGGGGAACACCACTACGGACCCTTATATCGGAAGAGGAGAAATAGTCCCCGACCCTAACTCGAAACGTACGGAATGATAAAAATGATTTAATCCAAGAACGCAGATGACCTCTCACTCCCAGGAACTCAAGTTTCCACAGGAGTCGGCGGTGGGGAACACGATCAAACGCTCGTGCAAAATCGAGGTACACAACATCTACCGGAGTGCCAAAATCAACACATCTAGTCCAATCGTTGACACAGGAGAGAAGATTTGTGATGGTGGACCTACCTGGAAGAAACCCATGTTGCTCTTTCGGAATTAAGTTATTTTGATACGCAAACTCTAACAGCTTATCACTAATAATTCTCTCCTGTAGCTTGCAGACATTTGATGTCAAGCTCACTGGTCTTTCAATTTTATTATTTTTAGTTAATAGAATTAAGAGTTAACCGTGAGGTACGGCAGAGATTTTTCTTCATTTTATACCTCCGAGACCAGGATTCTTGAATTTTATTTTGATATATAAATTAATTATATATATATATATATATATATATATATATATATATATATATATGTAGGTATATATAAGTATATATAGGTCAATATACTAATATATATATATATATATCTATATATATATACATATATATACCTACCTAATACATATTTATGAAAAATTTCAAACTATATATAAAAAAAAAATATGGAATTCAGTAGCATTCCAGGCTTTTGTTGAAGGGTGAAAGGACCCAAAAAGGATATTTGCAACCCCAAAAACCCCTTCGAACTTGACATACGCGGTTAAGAATTTTTTAGTGGAAAAAAAATGAAAATATGACCTCAGTAACTAAGCTCTGCACAGAACGAAAAACGTACGTGAATCTAATGAATAAAACCATTGAGCTAATGTATCAGGACATCAATTTTCAACCGATGCTCAAGTTCATTGATTCAATGTATTATTATTGATTGCTTGATGTTCAAGTGATTATATCAATCCCCGAGAGGCATTGATTTCATCACCTGGATTTCAAAACAAAGTACATTCTACTAATGACCATT